>CM076665.1:9502500-10092500 GCA_038496675.1 Rachycentron canadum
GTCCTCCTTACTGTTCCATGTTTACAACAGAGGCCAACCTATTAGGAAGAAAAAAAGTTACAGTACAACTTCCTGTGCAGTTTCTAATTCAAATTCCCATATTTTTCTCTCTCAAATGGACTTAGGTTTTTTTTTTTTCAAATCTCTATTCTGAACCATCTATTGTGGCAATATGCTAACTAAGCTATATTACCCAAAAGTCAAAATGAGGACAATGGGTCCACAATTAATTTAAAAAAGACAATTAAAGTAGTTAAACTGTAGTTAGGTCCTGCACATCTGTACGCCTGTTTCCATTTCTGTCTGCTTAGATGTCAATCTGTCGTCCTCAGTCCTGAGAATCAAATCAAACTAATTAAGTGAAAACATCTCTGAACCGTGGGTATGTAGCATCTTTTAATGTGTAAAACTTTTAGATTCTGCACTGAAATTCTCTGGATTTATTCATTTTCTGTTTCACTAAAATTTGCAGACCTGCATGAAAACACTGAAATCTTTCACCGGACAGTCAGTCATTTTGTTACATACTGAGTGTCGTGTCACTGAGCTCGGCCATTGTAGGCTAATATGGCAGTCAGCAGAACAAGTGTTATGTCAGGATAAAACGAAACAAAGTGGGTAAAACAGGACAGTCGAGCAAGTCGGTAGCAAGACATTTACCTCACATGTCCAGACATGTTTTCTCAGTACACATCAACAGACACCTGCCAGTCACAGCTGCACATGCATACATGATGGTGCTAAATAAAGGGAGAATTGTGGTTTTGACTCTTATCTTTTTTGTTTTGGGCAGATAAAAACATTCCGATGACATGACTTCTGCAGATGAACAATAAAATGGATGAGGAAAAACATCCAATATATCCCAACACACATCCATACAGTGTACCCTTAATTCATTACAATAAAAGGAACCTAAAATAAATCTTGAGGTATGGCCTACTGATATAGTCTTTGATTCCAAAATGCTTGAACACTATTGGACAAAACCATTTATCATTAATTCACTAACTGATACCGCTGACTGAAAATAAACCGCACTGTCATCACTGCTGCACTCTATAGAGCTGCTCTCAGTATATCAACAATACCCCAAGTCTGAAGCATGTAATGCTGGCATCTGAGGTAACAGGGCTGAGGCAGCATGCCAGCTTAACACACCAACAATGAGGCATCAATGTCCTTTATTTTCTCCAACATGGAGTTTCTTGAGGACATGTTTGCAAGAAGTTATTTTCTCCAGCTCAGCTAGAGTCATTCACTTCCATGACTGTGTGGATATCCCGGGCTTCTTGTAGTTTCCCCAATATGGGAAGGTTTCACTCTTTCAGATCAGACTCTTGCTAGGACACGCTTCAATCCTTCCCTTCTTATGACTCACATTCCTGGATTATTCCGGACCTTTATTATTGTTCCGAACCCTGAGCAGCATTTCATCTCCATCACTCCTTGTAGCTCTTGGAGAGTCTTGCCCAAGTCTGCTTCATGCCCAGGATCCAGAAACTGGGGGGGGGGTTTCAGTTGAAGCCTAAACCTGTGCCTTTGGGTCTCTGTGTGGCACGGATGGGCTCGGTGATGCCCCTTCCCTCTGGACCCAGGCCCATCCCCGGGCTCCAGCCCATGCTCTGCAACATGCGATTTCCCATGTTTGTATCTGGGATGGGAGGAGCGTTCTCCCCAACCACTGCTGAACAAAGGGGTGACAGGTTAGACAAGAGGGAGACTTAGACAGCCTGTGTGCAAGTGTACATATTTTTCATTAATGGAGGAAGACATGCAGCCAATTATCAACAAATGCTTAGAGCTTCTCAATTGTGAATATTATGTTTTTGTCTTTTATTATACTAAACTGAATATATTTGGGATTTGGTCTGTTGGTCAATCAAAACAAGACATCTGAACACATCACCCTGAACTAATGATCCTGTGACAGGAATCTTTCCAACAATGTGTCTTTAGAAGAGAAACTTGTCAACAATTTCAAGGAAAAATATATGTTAAAAACTGCTGATATTAAAAGATTAGTAAAATAATCCAGATAGACAGCAGCAATGTCTTGATTTCAAAGTTAAAAGGCTTCTTTTGTTTATCTGTTACAACCTCAGTAAACATCAGAAAAAGTTGTTGCACTGAGGTGCTCCTCCACGGACTTCATCACTATTAAATCATTAAGCTTCTCTGGAGACGATACATTGAAGTAATGTATTCACGTAAACGACTTAGCCAAATTTCCACTCGCACAGCAAATACGCCCGAGTGAGACAACACCTACGCCTGTCTCAAACAGTCAGCGGTCATTTTGTTCTCCCTGTTCCTGGAAGTTGATGGTCCAGTCACTGCGGCTGAACTATTACCCTTTAAATCCTGTCTTTATTTGTATGCAGTGCAGGGCCAAGCCGCCTTCTCATTTACACACGATTGTTGAGTCCCAGGTGGGCTCGAGCCAGATTGTCAGGATGTGAATCTGGCAGACCCTCGGTGCCAGCCTGCTGTGAGGTCGGCACCTAGTCCTGAGCGAGTATCAGACATGCTCAATATCTGCAACGCATCACTGAACATGTCACTGGACAATGCAATTCCAGCAATTTATTTACATGTGCCCACCCTGGGTGTTTCTGCAAGTTTTAAATGATTTTGTTAAATTCTTCACGCAACCACAGCGAAATAAGAACCAAATAATAATAATAATAAGGTTTCAGTTACTGTTTGGCTTTGTTTTTTTGAGCTGACTACTCTCTTTCATGCGCTCATATGATCATTTTATAAGCAATGCTTGTTAGAGTGTCGGCTCAGGACAGAAAGAAAAAGGGACTCATACCTGCAATTAAACATTTCTTAACAAGCTCATAATCCACTTTGGATACAATTCTGGTATCAAATTGTAAATTATGATTTAAAAAAAAAAAAAAAAAAAAAAAAAAAAAAAAAAAATGGGACATGGCTCCAGACAATGGGACTTTGCCTAACAGCATTAGGCTTTGCTACCTCACCCTTCCTCCTGCAAACGCATCAACTGGCCCAGAGGTAAGAAGAGTGGTTTGGGGGAAGGGGTGGTGATACACAAGTGTAACTGGCTAAGAGCTAATCCAGTATCTCTGCTGTGACAACATGACTTAGCCAGCTGACTCTTGTCCAACAAAGCTTAGGAGGAAAGGGGTTTTAGAGCTAAAGCAGGGTTTAATAACTAGAGAGGAAGAGAGAGGGAGCAATATGTAGGCTGACAGAGACCCTTCTCTCAATTAGGCCTTTTAAAAATGTAGAGTGAAACCCTTGCTCTTTATCCCAGTCCCTTGTGTTTACATCAGTGTAGGTGTGAGACAGACGGCAAGGAGGAAAGCAGGCTGGTGAACATACTGAGCTCGACCAAGAGGGGGAGGGGAATAAGACAGAAAGTGAGAGCCAAAAATACAATAAACGGGGCAGTTGGCAATAAGGGCCAGATGGTGTGTTAGGTGTAGCTAGGTGTGCATCCAATACCTGAGGGGGCAGTGGAACCGAGGGGGGCTGCTTTTCGCCTCCGCTTGACATCCCCTGTACATAGAGAGCCCAGGTGCCCACTGGTCTGTCTGCAAAACCAGCCAAGCAGGACAAATAATTGGAAGCTTTAGATTTGAAAAAGCCCATTAAACAATGTGAAACCAATAGCGTCAGTGAGACTGCAGCAGGAAATTAATCTGGTCATAAGTCACAGGTGTTCTAAGCTAAAATGCTGTTCTTACCTGCTGGCTGTTTTTACTGAACAGCTTCTCCGATGCCCTCTGTCTGTCCGTGGGTCCCAGTGCAACTAAAGAGGCAGTAAAGGAAAGAAGATGAAAAACAAAAGTTCAAGCAGTTATAAGTTATCCTTATAACAGCACAATGCCAGTGTATTTAACACCCTGGGTCCTCGTAACAAATCCAAATCTAAACCTGTGGCTCACCTGTCCATGTTCCCTCCTTGAGCCCGAGCTAAACCACGGCCTGGTGGAGATATAATAGTCAAAGTGAAAATAGTTCCCATCAAGTCAGCATTATAGAGACAGGGACCAAACTGCTATACATCTTCATTTCTTGTCCTAAGTGAACTGTTGGCCCCTGTCCACCACAGAGCCTTTTTTTTTTATAGAAAACCAAGATTGTTGATGATTGATCAGCCAGCACTCGGTCAATAAAAAAAAAACTGGGATAAATATGAAACCAGTAACATGAAAATCAAGAAATTTATATTTGGCCTAGTACAGAACAGACTCATTTTGTGTATCTACAGTCAAATATTATGACTGTATAATCTATAATGTGATCTATAATCCAGTTAACTTTTCTTTAATATTGTACTATTTTTTAAACTTAGATTGACAAATAGAAACACAACAAAAACAACAGAACAGTCAGAATCAAAAACAACTTAGACTGAACTCACTCATGGGAGTCCTGGCTTTGTCTACCCAGTCTGTCGTTGAAGCCCTGGCTGGAGCTGCCCTGCAACCCTGCCTCAGACGCCTGCTGGTTTCCATGAAGACGACTCAGTCTGGCCTGGAAACCTGACAAACATTGTGCAGGTTCATCAGCAAACTGATTAATCTTTTAGGATGTGATTATTGAAATGAATGAAAAGGTTTTTTTTTTAATCATTGTAATATCTGAGGGCAGTGGACAGTTCATACTGGACAAAAGCCAACTGGGTGGGATACAACACAGAAAGAGCTCATTTAAAACTGTAGACCAATGGGATATTAGTTAGTTCGACAGAGGCAACTTAATTTTGTGGGAGGCACAGGGCAAGATCAAAACATCCTACTGCTACACAATAAAGTTTCCACTGAAGATTTACTGGTTTCCATGAAATTCGGGGAAAGATAAGATGAAGTGAGTGATCTCTTTCTAAATATGTGAGAAAATATTACCAAAAAATAGGTTGTTGCCATTTTTTACTGCAGGTTAAGACTAATACCATAGATAGAGAGAAAAATAATAATAATATATATATATATATATATATATATATATATATATATTTTCACTATACAGCACCACCTAGCCATCTCTGTTACAAGCCCTTCTTCTTCTCTGTGTGAAGTGTTTGCCTCCTGCTGGTCATGAGTGAGACTGCAACAACACTGTAAAATTTATATGGTCCTAAACCCTCGTGTTTATATAGTATAAGTTAACCATGTAAATATTATTCTGCAACTTTCAAGACAAACTTTCCATGTACCTCTCTGTGCTCCAGGGCTCATGAGTGGGAAGGACCCTGTGAGGATACTGTTGAAGACTGGATCAGCTAGGTCCAGCTCCTCTGACCCCGTCTCTCTTTCCCACCAGGGAACCACTCCCGCGATCCCACATGCACCTCCAGGCCCTGAACCAGAACCCAGCTCTCCTTCATAGAACCAGTCACTCTGCTCATCGTCGCCTGGGAGAGAGGATGGGGACACCTGCTTCAAGAACACTGCTAGAAATGTATTAATTGTCACTTTTTCTACGTATGTAGCAATGTCAGTACATTTTTGTTCTAATGCATTTTCAGGCTGTACTAATAACAGATGCCCCCTAATTTAGATGCATCTACAAATACATCTATAAACAAAAATCTATCAAACAAACACAATGTTTTTTTTTTCATTTTAATCCATCATTTTAGACAAAACATTTTAGAGTCACTACCTTGTCTCCCTTCATCATTGGTGTAGAGGCCACCATCGCTGCTGTTACTGACACTGCTGGTTTCACTGCAAAGAAAAAAGTAGGAAAAAATGAAATAAATTTAAAAAAAAAAACAAAACACTGAGGACATTTCCAGTAGTCAATAACTGTCTACTAGAAGAAAAACTAACAAGGTCTCACACATACACACACACACGTTGATCTTGATATTAAAACTCACACAAACCATGGTGTGTGTGAGTTTTAATATCAAGATCAATGTTTTTCTACAAAACCCTTTTTCATTTCAAAACAGGTTCTCAGATGTTATGAGTTATCAAAACAAAAGCATCTCTAAAAGCCTAATGCCATAAAAAAAAAAAAAAAGAAATTGACAACATTTTAATTTAAACTAAAACTTTCTGAGCAACAATTTTCTGTCAAAATAAAGTGCTGATGATTGAGACCTAGCCCCACAAACAATCTTACCTGTTGGCCTACAGGCTTATGCACACACTTGCACATAGAGTGTAATGCAGAGACAGAGGGGATGCAATTTCTGGAAACATGGGGCACAAAAAGAAAACAAAAGTCAAAACACTAACCACCTGTCACTCATGTCCTCATCCGAGCCCTTCTGCTCTTCCAGCTCCATCTTGTCCTTGGACCCTTCCGTTGGAGAAGAGATGGGGTCCTCACTCTCCACCACCACCCCTTCATCTGCAGCCTCCATTCCTAGCCTGTGGGTGGCCAGTTTTCTCTTCTTCACCCTGTTTTTCCCTCCCCCTGGCCCTACCAGGCCACCTCCACACAGCTCCATGGCACCCCTGTCCTCATTTGAACCCAGTCTATGTGGCCTTCCACCAACACGGGCTTTGGGGACAGGTGGAGGCCCGAGCATGGTGGAAGAGGGAGGTTCTGGTTCTGCAGGTGGGTCTACAGCCATACGTTTGACCTTACGTCGTCGTCTGAGGCTGCGAGTTCCCTCTACAGATCCCAGGACACCCAGGTCATCTGGCCAAAGTGGGCGCTTGCTTCGCCCCATGTCAGCAGTGAGGGGGGTGCGCCGTTTGGGGCCAAGTTGTTCATCTGAGTCACTGTTGTCACGGGCATGGCTGTTGGCAGCAGAAACACCTCCTGTGCTGGCACGGTAGTCCTGCAACAAATGTCAGTGTTGTAAATACTATACTGTGATGCTGATGCTAAATTAAGAAACTTAAAAAATACTTGTCAGTTAGGCTAAAGCAAAAGCAGAGTGAGGCTAAATTAAAGCAAAACAGGACTAAATTTTAATCGATGAAATTATGGATGATACATCATTGTCCAAAACTCTTACTGCTGCTGAAATAAGAAAAAAAACATTAGTTAGTGGACAATCATAATTTATGCAGGCCAGTGACTGACAGTTACCAGAGGATTAAAATAAAAATGGAACAGAGGGGAAAACAAGTTTCTAATTTCCAGGTCTGGGGTGTCAAAAGAACAACTAATTTCCTATAAAAAGCATTAGAGAGGCTAACTGCCATGTCTTCTTTTCTTGTCCTTTTCAACAGAGCAGAGTGACGTAGACTGGACTACTGAAGACTCAAGTGTCTTCACTGAGTTTGTTGACATTGGGGTCTTAAATTGGAAGGAACCATTGTGCACCATCCACTCACCCCAACTCACCTTATGTTCTTCCACACTGGACTCTGATCCTTCACTGAGGTGGCCAGTCTCCCAGGGTGGGTGAGGGTTGTCTGAGCGTCGTTTTCTACCCCTCCGCTTCCGAGCCTGCCTCTTCAGCAGACAGCCCACTGCCAGTGCATGGTCTCCTCCATCACCAAAGCCACCACGCGCAGCTTGCTCTGAGCTCTCCTCCAGTGCTGACACCAGGTCATGGACCAGTTCGTCCATCGTCCGGCGAA
Source organism: Rachycentron canadum (assembly GCA_038496675.1). Taxonomy (NCBI): domain Eukaryota; kingdom Metazoa; phylum Chordata; class Actinopteri; order Carangiformes; family Rachycentridae; genus Rachycentron; species Rachycentron canadum. The sequence continues at coordinate 9,510,030 of CM076665.1, forward strand.
AGTGCCTGAGGTAGGCCACAGAAAGGGTGCTGTTAAACATGGGTAACAAGCAAAGAAAGCTACTTTTGTTTTATTGGGCATCTACCAGTGTGTGTGGGTCAGTTATGGGGGCTACTATGAAACCTAAAATAATGCCAGAATCCAAGCAGACAACATTTAAAAGTTGCCTTTGGTGGAGGAGGCGACAGACAAGTTTAGGACCATCAGTGGCACAACAGATGAATGCATTCACCTTAATATTAACTACCTGAGCTGCAGAGCTGACAAACTGCCGTTCATAGCGTTAGATGTGGCTAAGGTAGCTGTGAAACTCACATTAGCCCGATAAGATATCTTTCACACATTACACATTATTTATTTCTTTTCGTCGAGCAAAGTTGGAGGCAACACCCGACGAGTCCACTGCTCAATACTTACGGTAATAAAGCTCCAAAAATTAAGAGCCTGTGATGTCGTTTGCAACCTCCTCTCAAATTAACACTGGTACGTCTCTGCTTTAGTTAGCGGTTTTGGTTGTTATTAGCTTAAACAGCTAACGCTTTCTCGGCAGCTAGCTAAGTCCTCTAAAGTAAACGGTCACATATTGTGTCGTACAAGCTAATTCACTACCGTTAAGTACTAACGTTCACAGTTTTAATGTCTGGTAATTTTAACGAGTGTCGCCGGAAAAAGCAACAACAAAGAAAGCCTTTGATATTCAGAGTAGCTTTGCTGCTAGCTAGCTAACCTAGCTAGCTTCAGCCCTCCAGCCGGCTGATTCACGAGAGTGGAGTGGACGTGAACAATATGTTACGTCTCAGTGATTTCAAAGACCACCTACCAGCCGGTTCCCGCTTTGCCGATGGTTTTTAAATTAGCTGCACGGAACATTAAAGCCGCCAAATGCCAAATACCTTTAGCCAGAAACAACGGACAAACACTGACACATCACAGACACCATCCTGACACAAAAGCCAACGATCAGCTAGCTGGATCAATATGCGACAAGAGGAGGACACCGTGAAGGCAGCATAGGATACTATGTTGCCTTCAGGTGCTGTAGTAAAGTTTAGGATTAACATTATGGCATGAGCCATAGCCATGTGATAATAATAATAATAATAATGTATAATAACAAGACACACACACACACACGCACGCGCGCGCGCACACACACACATAGAAATATAGATTGATAAAAACAGACCATTGTTTTCACGAAACATGCGACAAACAGAAATATTTTTTTATTTGTGTTTCTACTTAGTTATCAAAAGCTACCAAAGACACACAAAGCTTGGCAAAATTATCTAACCTATCTATTTGTTATCAGAGTTTAAATGTAGCAGGTACCAAGTGAAGGCAACTGTAGGCCCTCAGATCCAAGTCCGCTGTATTTAGCTTTTGTGACCACTGGAGGGCAGTGTAGTCTAAAACTTAATGAGGTGGATGCCATGGTTGCAAGCAATTAGCTGGCCTATCAAATATATACCAAAGGTCACCAGCTCAAACACATCAGTGACAACAGTGTCATATTAATTACAATATTCACTGGAAGAGACACAGGGTACCAGTGTGACCTGGACTTTACCCCATGCAACAGGTGCTCTGGTCCTGTCTGAATGTCAATGACGGCACTGCGGTCCACATGGGGTCAACAGTAACAACAGGTGTCACACTCGGCGTGTAAACTAATGAGAAATTTGCACATTGAAAACACTGTCAGACAGACATTAGGAGTGGGAGCTCCGTGCCAGGATAATTTGTCGCCTGACTGGTTCTGTGATCATGTGTGACTGAGGAAGTTCACTCAAACTAACATTCAACAAACAATCCTAACTGGTGTCCCCTTCTCAAATGCCTCAGAAGTCAGAGTCTGGTGGATGATGACCTCTTCAGGACCATCTCAGGTTTCTGACCCGAGGTCCCAGGTAAATTTAGTAAGACGCTGTCCACTTGCACACAGCAGTCAGACACTTGACGTGCTTCGAGACTGAAGACACAACTTCAAGACACAACTTAAGCAGCTTGTGGAGTTTTATAGATACACATCTTCTGAGCCGTTGCAGAAGAAGAGAGATCTACAGCTAGGATCAAACACATTATGGAATCATGATATCAGCAGAGGATGATGAAGAGTTAGATGAAACTGTTGAGCAGTATGCCACTGACACCACCTGGAGCTGGGTAAATCACCTGCATGTAAAAAAAAAAAAAAAAAAGCATGGACTATGGGTAAAAGAGTACAACTTGATCAGTGAAGGAAGAATGTGAAGGGTTATGTTTTTACATGCACCTAGTTTACAAAAATGGCATGAAGAAGAAGTCTCTGGATACATGTATGCATGCAAACACAAAAGCTTATGTCCCATCTTTAGTCTGTGACACAGCTGGACTAAAGACAGAAGTTTGTGTCATTCAATATTAATCTTCTGTTTTCATTCAAGCTTTACATGAATAAAATATTAGAGACAAAATCCTTTAACTGGTTCCTAGAAGAGAGACATGAGACCTGGGGTGTGTGTTTCAGTAATCCCCCACTGTAAGACGATCTGCTCCGACTGAAACTTGGGAAGGAGAAGGAGCTACCCTGGATGAAAACAACACATTTATCATACAAGATGACATCTTGCAACTCAGACTCATTAGTCTCATTAGGTGAGGTAAACACTTTTGGCAAATGTTCTCACTTACATGTATTTGCGAGTCTAATGAAGATTTTTGGGACATTTATTTTAGAGAATTTTTGTAATAGAAAGGCCAAACAATTAATGAATTGTTTATGTCAAGTGTTATGAAACAGGGTCTCTGGCTAAATGCATGCTAACAATTAACAACAGTGGATGCTTATAATTGTTTGTTAACTATAATCATTTTAAATCTTGGATTTAAAAATCCTGTTTCAGAAAATAGCTGTTTCACAGTCTACAGCTATATGTAAACAATTTTCGTATTATGCCCAAAAGCAGGTTTTGCGAGTGCTCATAATCTCACTAATTAAGGACAAAGAGGTTTTTTTTTTTTTTACTGAGCTCCGTGTCAGATATTAGCTGTTCCACTTAATGTTTCTGTCAGATCTTATGACTCTCAGGCCAGAATAGCCTGAGCCAATCAGAGGCCTTTATATCAAATGTGTCAAAAGATTATGCAATGAATCTGTTAAAGCTACGTGCCCCTGTTGATTCAGCTGAAATGACATCTGACAAAAGACCAGTAGTTGTACATCCATGAGGTGATGTAAGGAGTCGGACAAGTTTGTGGTGGAATCAATCAACGTCCTGTCATTGCATTGTTATTTGTATTAAAGTGTATGAAAGATCTGGTGACACGGCAAGCCGGCCTCTAACTAGGAAAATGGTAATCAATAGCTAACTGGCTGATTGGTAAGATTGGTACACAAAAACTAAAGCTGTGAATCTAAAGGCTATAAATATCATTATGACATTACTATTTTTGGGAGATGAACGAAGGTAGAGTAATCAAACGCCTGCTCTGCTACAATGTGATTTATGCAAAGGATGCAGTCAGCTCACTGTACAAATCCATAAATGCACATAAAAAAGTCAAATTGAAGATTATTTTTAAGGCTCTAGGAAACTAAAAAAAATGAAAACATTTTGTTGTTTTTTGTTTTTGTTCTTTCCTGCTGATAGATGTTGCCGAGCGGTTCATTGACATGGTCATGTGTCAATTTGTTTTTTGTAGTCTGACATTGGTTACACCACTGAGCATACAAATGAAAAATGAACTTTTATAATGTGTTGGTTTGTGCACAGAGTACGTTGGCTGAGTTGAACTCCTCCTGGCAAAGCAGCTTCTTCTTGGAAACATGTCAGTGTGGGCAGCTGTGTGGCTCCAGTGACACTGACCTAAAGACTGATGTGGGGACAGTCCGTGTATGTAGCAGTACTTTGATATGGTATGTTGTGGCATACCAGTCTAGTCCAGGGTGTACCCTGCCCTCAACCTATGTCAGCTGAGATTGGTACCAGCCACTCCTCTTTTGTTTATGTTCAAAATTTGTAATGAGGAAAAAAAGGTTCAGTGTGAGGGAGATATTTCTAGAGCACACGTCATATGGCTACTGTATCTCCACAAAACAAGCCTCAGTTTAAACAAGGCTGATGGACAAAAGTGGAAACCATGTGATAGTACATGTTAAATAACTTATTATGCAGTAAAATGAATAACTATTCGAACAATTCGCTCATTCATAAAACTGCTTAATGTCAGCTGAAAGTGCAGGTTGCTACAGGGTCAGCAGTTTAACCAGACAATGATCTAGCAGCGCAAAAAAAAAAAAAAAAAAACTGGTACTGAAACTAAACATAATGAACACGCCAGGTAGTAAAGCACAAAACACACAGTCAGAACAGTACAAGATAAAACATCAGCTGTGACACTGTACAGTGTGTCATGGTGACTTGCACAGCTTGTTACACAACAACCTATAAGCCTGCAAACTAGTTAAGATTCATGAATGGAACATGACTGCTGTCATTTGGTTGCTCCCCATCTTTAAATCACAATCATGTCATCTGACACGTAAATATTTCATTTGTCAAAGAGCATAACAACAGCAATATAACAACACAGGCCTCAGAGTTGCTAGACTGGTTTAGCCCAGAAAGACTGCTTCAGTCTGGAAAAACAATTAGTTCACACACAGTGATTTGGCAGCTGTTATAGACGAGCTGCACGTGAGGCGGCAGCAACGTGGAGTGTAGTCCATCAAATGTTTGGGCTTTTGCCAGGTAGTTCTCCATGAAGAGAGAGATATTTTGCTGTCAAGATTTTGGCTTTGTCCTTACCTCTTACACATACTGGTCTTATTTTAGCTGACATAATGCTTTCCCCAGTGCCTTACCCTAACTTTAACTAATCACAAATGCCTGAACCTAAATTTACACTTGAACCTAAAACACTCCTTTGACTGACATAGGGGGAAGAGAGAGAGAGAGAGAGAGAGAGAGAGAGAGAGAGAGAGAGAGGAAGGATGCATCAGGGGTTTTACTTCAGGTTAATGTTGTTGTTAAATATCTGTGTCTGTATGTGTGTGTCTAACTGAGCAGCTGATGATTAAATGTCTGGTTCTTCCGCTGTTCACTTTTGCATAAAGCCTCCACCAGTCAACCACATCCTCCCGACACACAGCTTCAATGCAGGTTCTCAGGCTACATCTGCTAACATCGCATGTGGCACCAGTCTGGGCTGTGATTGGCCAGAAAGATCACCTCACTGTATCACACTGACTCGGTGACTTCAAACGCTGACGTAGCCCCGGTGTTTCCCGCCGTCACCGCGGTGCAGCCTGTGCTGCTTCTGCACAGTTTCCCTCTGTGCTCTTTAAACCATCAACACTGAAGCTTGGTGTCATTTAACTCGCTTTTGGTATCGAGTTTTCACACGAAAAACATAACGCACAAGTCTGTTTATATATATATATACACACACACATTAGTATGAAATATATATGTGTACATATGTATATACATATATATTTCATACTAATACCTTTATTTCGTATTTATAGTAACACTTTAAAAAGCAGAAATCTTTCCACATGAAATAACAGGAGTCATAACACACTAAAGCAACGTATATTTTGAGAATACCAACTTTAGCCAAATTGTATTTTTTTACCACATTGGACATAAACGCCTGTTATTTTGTTGCCACTGTGGCAGCTGAAACAATTTGCAGCTGAAACGATGCATTTGGTAACTCACCAGCTCGACGCTGATTGGTCAACAGGGTTTGCGCTGCAGGTGATGTCAGAGTCCCCGAGAGAGAGAGACAGACAGAGAGAAAGAGACGGAGAGAGAGAGAGAGGGAGAGCGACAGACAGTGGGAGGAAATGATTGTCGTTTTCCTTTAAATAGTCCGTTTTTTGTCCATGACAGAAAGTCAGGGTTATATCACAGACATTATCTTCACCAGGGAACAACTGTGTTATTATGTGTTGTTGTGCTGTTACACACCGCTGAGGAAACGCCAGTCTCCGTGTGTTGGTAAAGGCTGTCAGTATATTCAGCTTTAAAAGGTAAGAGCCCCTTTTTACAATGTAGTTAACGGCACTTACCCGTGTAATAATTTGGTCGATGAATGGAGTTGATGTGCTCTATGTTTGTTACAGCTGTTATGATCAATGTTGTGTCCTTGTTGTCATTAATCATTTATCATCTTCGCAAACATTTTTCCATCAGTAATGTCATGATGTTATGAGTCAGCAGTTCAAATATTTGAATTTCAAAAGGTACGATTGGGAAAAAAACTGTAACTGAATCGTTGTTTCTGTCAGGTGATTTTATTTTATTTATTTATTTATTTTTTAATATAATTTTATCATTCACCACTGACATCTTCCACTTCCAGCTTTAGGCTTTTATTTTCTTAAATAATTAGGGGGCATGTAGATTGTGTCTGTGTACTGATATGGGACTGATAAGACTTGAAAATAAGTGGAAATATAAGAAAGTATTTAACACATTAAAGCCAGTGTTTATGTGGCCCAGCCAGATTCCGACCTCCACAACTGCTGGTTGTAAATCCATTAAACTAATGAGCATACCGCAGTTAAACACTGGCTTTAAAAAGGGGTTTCTCACAAGCTCAGCTAAGTTAGACTGTAAATAAAGGGTGTGTAAAGTCTTTTTTTTTTTTTTCTCAAACGCTGCTGTCAGTGTTATGAGACATTGTTCCTCTTTTCTGTCTCATCTCAAACACAAGACAAGCCTATTTTTGGATGAAGGGGTTCAGCTGCATGTAGCATTGTTTCACACAAAACTCCTCTGCTTTGGAAATCAGCTCGGTTTGCTGGAAGCTTTGTAACTCAACGCCTCAGTGAAAAGCACAGTTAATAATTTAATACGGTGAAGGTCATCTATAAGAGGTACTTCAAGATTCAGACATGGTTGTGGCTTCTCAGATTCATTTGCTGCTCTAAAATTAGGGCTCCCGGTTTTCTGTAAGGGGCCTCTTGTCCTGGTCACATGTACCCAAAAAGGGTGAGGGGGGGGTGTTGGCATTGTTCCAAGCCTATCTACCCTGGTGCTGCAATCATTTTTGGGGCCCACTTCCAACTGAAGGCCAGCCCCCTTCCTTGTTTTAGGTAAGACTTTCGAAAGCTATGCAAATGGGATTCATCACATTTGACCATTGGTGTTTGCATCAGAGGAACCTAAATTGTCTAGTCTGCATCTGGTGCCAGCAAAGATAAGATCTTGATTTGATTAAACCCTAACCCTTGTCTCCCTTACCATTTGCTAATAATGCTTAAAGCTAAATATAATATGTTCAGTTATTTAGCTACCTGCATAATATCTTAGATTTGCTTTAGAGTGGAACTGACACAGATAATTATTGGGGAAATGTTATTAATTCAGAGGTAGAGACTGATTGTTGTGACTGATTGAAACACAGGATTAAAAGAATGGAGATATTAGGGATTGAATGTATGTATCTTGATTAAATGATGTGTAGTGTTGACTGTATATTGTCATATTCAGGCAGGTAAGGTATTTTTTATGTCTTGCCATGAAAGCTCTTTGTCAGTTAACTTTGTTTTGGTTTTAGGCCAGTCACTTAATGTTACACCTAAGGGAAAATATGTTGGTATGATTTAAAGCTTTAAAGATTTAATGTTGAAGTATTTCTAGTCTGCTTCCTCAGCACAGTAAACCATTGACACAAAAAGATGGTTACAAAAATCGTTAATGTGAACTAGTAGTAGTTTCACTTAGAATCCTGTCAATCACAAGAAGCTAATTGAGAAAATACATTTTTCTGATTTGTATCGTGATACTATGTCACCATGCTGCTATCATCAGTCCAAAAACAAATACTGCGTCCAGTGTTTGAATAACATAGACTGACTTAGACAATGCTTTTCCTTCAAAAGGCATTTGCACTGTTGATATTCACACTTTTCTCTTGTCTTAGAAAACAGTGTCCTTGATCTCATAGTTCAACACCACTTTCACAAGACAAGTACACAAGACTGGTCTAACTTGGTTTGTCCTTTAACCTCTGGTGTCTGGGGTAGCTGAATGGAAAACAGTTAGATTGGATTTCCAGACTTATCAGGAAGGGTGGGAAGGTCAAAGTGGCCACAAGTTCCTTTTAGAGTATGTAGGCCACAGATGGTCCTTAGAGGAATCACTAGAGTACTGAACAGGAACCAGCCATCATGCCCTCTTTCTTCAGCCATACCAATCATAGTTCTGCTCAAAAACTGACTTCAGACTAGAGTATTAGAGTAACTTCATCCTCCTTCAGTCAGGGACAGCTACGTCACCAGTGGTTTGATTGACACACTGAAAAATGGCACAGCAGGTCCCAGATCATAAACACCTCTTCCTATGAAGGTTGACTGGGTTCAAGGTCTAATAACGTAATGTTATGGAGCTTAGTGATCAGGACTGGGTACTTTAAAAAAAAAAAAAAAAAAAAGAGAGAGACCTATTGGTGTGGCTATAGAATATAGTTTGAATGCTTAGTCATTCACTTTGTCCTGTCTTGTCCCTCTCTTGTCTCCTCCATTAGACCCGCCAGACCATGAACTACGTGGGGCAGTTGGCGGGCCAGGTGTTTGTCCAGGTCAAAGAGCTGTACCGAGGCCTCAATCCTGCCACCCTTTCCGGCTGCATTGATGTCATTGTAGTGAGACAGCCTGATGGCTCCCTGCAGTGCTCACCCTTCCATGTGCGCTTTGGCAAGATGGGCGTCCTCCGGTCCAGAGAGAAAGTGGTAAGCAGATTAAAAACGAGGAATCTGTCTTAAAGCTAAAAGTTAAAGGTTCTAGTTTGTTCAACTCCCAAACTTGTCTCTGCCCCCCCTCTCCAGGTGGACATGGAGATCAATGGAGAACCAGTGGATCTACATATGAAGCTTGGGGACAATGGAGAGGCCTTCTTTGTGCAAGAAACAGAAAATGATCAGGTACAAAGAACATTACACATACTTTTTCTTAGGGAGTAATGGTGTCTGCATGTTGAGGTGTTTCATTCTGTGCTGAAACATTTAATTGTGTCACAGCTGACTATGTAATGTGTGTAATGCAATCACCATCTTAGGCAACAGATGGAAAACTGACAGTGTAGTGAACTGCTTTGGAAAAGGGTTTAGATTATCACATTTGTCATCATTCAAATACTACAACACTTCAGTGGTGCACATTGATTCAAATAAAAACAAGATTCAAATGAAAACACACATCATTCTCCACCCCCCTGAGGTCCTGAAACCAAGACACACCCATGTTTACAGCCGAGAATCACTATCCAAATCATCTTTGTCCTGACATACAGTTATAGTAGCCTGAACAAGGTCACGCTGTGTGCAGAGTTGGCACCACAGCCAGGAATTTCTTCTGAACAGCTAACCTCTGTTTATTAGCAAGCAAAAGTCCTGAATGCAACACTTACTAACCCAGGTTTTCTGACCTAACTCAAACACCACAGCTGTAAGACTGAGGATATTCCAGGAGGGGAGAAAATGAAAATGCTCACAGAAAATTTTAGCTGAGCTTGTGCGTTAAAGAGTAAAGGTTTACAAGTTCAGTAGATGAAGTCAGTAATCAGAAATAAAATTTGTAGTTTTACTTTCAGTTTTTGACACCCATGAAAATCTTTCAAAACTCAGTATACAATTTGTGGAACTCTATGGAACAGGCAGCTTATTTTAAACAGTTCTGAGAAAGCTGGAGCTTTCAGTGTTTTTGTTTGGTTGTCCAAGATTTTGGGCTGCAGATGTAGAGAACCACGTGGCGCGCAGTGCCATATAAAATGTTTTTTTTGCCATTGTGTGCACACGAGGATGTATGCAGCTGAAAGACATAAACACACAGTGAACTACTGTGGCTGGGAGCTGGCTCCAACAAGGGAAATGGGTGATTTATTCTCCCCAGGGTGGTGTCAGATTCCGAGGTCTGAAAGAGAAAGGAGGGGTGAAGGACTGAACCCTTTTTCTTGGCACAGGGAAGCAAAAACGTGAGGGAGTATTGTCAGGCCACAAATCATTTACATGTACTGCAGTTTTTTCTCCTCAGTTTCTCTTTTTTTCTGTCTCTCATTCCATAAGTCTGCACTCACACATTTATACTCCCCTGCTTTGACAGCAGGAGACTCCTGGAAAGCCTTTTCCTTTCCTAGAAGGAGGGAACAACACGCTTTTTTTTTTTTTTGCAGAGAAAAGGATTGTGAGGAGCTGTTTTCGATTGGCTTTTTCTTTATGCTGGCAAAATCGTTCTCAGCAGAGATATTTCCTGTAAACTATTTTGCAGTGATTGTACACATGTGCCTCAGACCACAAGCATGCAACAGTAATAGTGGAGTCACATTTCACTGGGAGTTGTTCCAAAATTTAAGTATTTACTTATTTGCAAAAAGAGACAGAAATACTGCCAGAGTTTTGTTGTTTAGTGTGTATATATACATATGTCAGTGTTTGATGTTAATGCTAATTAATATCAGATATTCCACATAACAAATTGCATACAATAGCATAGATGGTTCTGTGTCTTACATATAGTCAAAATACTCCTACAACTTTTAATGTCATTAAGATGCCAGTAAAACAGCTGATATACTTTCATCATATGCATTTCAAAGAAAACATTTCTGTTTCTTGTCTTAATAGGAAGTGGTTCCCTCCTACCTGGCCACTTCTCCTATCCTGTCAGATGGGGCCACTCTGTTGAGCATTTCCCTGATGGGGAAGAACTCTGGGCCACCTGTACAGACCCTGGGCTCCACGGGCAGCAATGGCGAGACTGGCAGTGGAATGGTGAAGAAGAGGAGGAAGAGGAGGAGAAAGGCTCGGGCGGACAGCGTAAGGAGAGAGGAGAGCGGAGACTACTCCGAAGACGAAGACATGTTTACCATAGACATTAGCTCCGATGAAGGGACGGAGATGGAGAGTAGCAACAGGTGAGGAACAGTAGAGAGAGGAGAGAGAAGAAGACTGGGGAGGGGGTTTGAAAGAGGAATAAGGAAAGCAAAAGGGAATGATGTTAAATATTGAAACATCTATGTGGAAATAGTTGAAAAGCAATTAAAGACATGTGAGGAGTAAGCAAAGCAAAGCATTACACGTGACAGATTAAGGATGGGGGGAAGGGTGTACCGTGAGTCCTTGAGATAAACAGTACAATACATCACTGAAATGAGCCTTTACAGCAGCTGTAATGGAACTAGAGTCTGTCAGTGAAGAATAAACAGACTGGCCTCTTCAGCGGAGAGGCCTCCAGCTGTGATGCTGGCACTGACACACACTGATAAGTACAGAAGACCATATGGGAAACCTTCCAACAGCCCTGTGATCTTTACTGGATATGAAAGAAGAAGCTTTAATTGTGAAAAGAAGAAACTGTGTGTATTTTTGTGAATTAGTGCATGTTTGCTTCTATCTACACACGTGCATTCAGTATGTGGCTGCCACAGTGCAACTTGGCCTCTTCAAGGAAAAAGCTACCTTATAACAATAAACCATTACTAGCTATATATTTTACTTTTATGATTTCAATGGAATGTTGGTGATATATTGTCATGTAATTTTCAACAGTTAACTGACTAAATCACACTTCGCTACAATGAAATTTTCCCAAGGATTTTTTTCCAGTCGTCTAGAGTATCACTGATAAAGTCTATTGCAGTGTGAGGAGGGTATCCTGAGGGGCAGACGTGTTATGTTTTGAGTGCAGATACAGTGGAACGTGTTCAGACAAGATCACTGTGGGTCTTGAAAGTTGTTTTGGGAATATGGGTGAAAAGTGGAAGGGAAATTATAACCCAGTACAAAATTAAAGATAACACTGCATTATGAAAATTGCACATTTTATAGATTAATGATGATGTTTGTGTGTGTGTGTGTGTGTGTGTGTGTGTGTGTGTGTGTGTGTGTGTGTCTTTCAGGGCTTCATCTCGGGATGTCTTAAGAGAAGAGACATCAGTTGGTTCAACTAGCGGTTCTTACAAACAGTCTGGCATCTATACCCGTTCAGATGGAGAGTGGAGTCCTATTCAGAGGTGCCCAGCTCGCACAAATAAAGATCTGCACATTTGCATGCTATAATAAATAAACAGATTTATAATTGCTGTTTATCTTCTCTTCCATTCTCAGCCCTGGACACTCTCGTCCCACCTCTCCCAAGAGTGACTCTGAACTAATGACCAAGCCGTCGGACACAGACAACCAGAATCCAGCCATGCACTGGGCATGGGGAGAGCTGCCACAGGCTGCCACGGTAACCAAAAAATCCACTTTGCACACATACACACAAGGAATGACTGTTTACTGTACATATTTATAGGAGTTTTGGTCTGTTAAAATTAGTCTGTCCTGCAGTGTATCATACCATCATCTACCCTTTCCCTGTTTCTCTAGCCATCCTTCCTCCCAGTGAAGTCTGACCCTCTATCCGTGTGTCCTGTATCCATCCCCGTGTCTGAAAGCACACATTTCCGTGTGATTACTCATGAGATGTCTTCAGAACAGTGTGGACCCTGTTCTGAAATATCAGCGCTCAGGCTGCTGATGTCAGAAGAGACGGTAGTCACAGAAGAAACGGTCGTCACTGTTGGGATGGAACCAGAATCTGCAAGGATGGAGTCCCAGACAGTCACTTCAGAGGCCCAGGTTACTAGCGTCACGGCTCGTATGATGGCTGATGTGGAAGAGACAATGTCGCGTCCACCTGGCAAGACTGACTCTCCATCCAAGAGAAAAGGTAACATTTACAGGCAGTTCACCCAATAACACAATCAAATCCATCATCTATAATTTCATTTGCTGAGTTTTTAAGCTGTTAACAGTCACCAAATCACCAAAGAATTGATGTGTTTAATTGACAAGAAACTGATGTCATTATTCTTGTCACCAAATCAAAGCCAATTCAAGTCAAATGATTCTCTCCTTGATAAACAAAATACAAAAGCAAATTCTAAGAAGCTGAGAAATAATTTCAACTTTTCTTCTCTGTTGCAGACAAGAGGAGCCGCCACCTTGGATCTGATGGAATCTACCTGGATGACATCACTGAGCTCGAGCCAGAGGTGGCAGCCCTTTATTTCCCTAAGAGGTGCGTGGACGTTTTAACGCAATGATAACACTGAGCTGAGCAAAGTGATTTGAGAGTTTTCTGATAAACACGCCTCCTCTCCTCTATAGCGACGGTGGCGCAACGGTGAGGAGCATCTCAGACCTGGGCCTTCACAGCACCAGCTTGTCCCCACAGTCGGTCAGCTCTGGAGGAGACAGTGGAGTGGACAGCTTCTGTGACCCCATGTCTGACTTGCCGTCTATCGCCATCTCTCTGTGTGGAGGACTGACAGACAACAGGGAGATCACTAAAGGTAAGATTCTCATTTAAGTAGCTACATGTAAACACACTGCGGTGTTAACTGTGGTAAAGGAACAATGAACATGAAATGTGTGTTTGTGTCTTTACAGAGCAGTTCCATGAGAGGATCATCTCCTATCAGCAGTTCGCAGAGAACCCCTCCATCATTGATGACCCCAACTTAGTTGTAAAAATTGGCTCCAAGTAAGACATCCCTACTTGCTAAATGAGAAAAAGTTTTCATTTTTTTCAGCGTTAATGAAATTGATATAAATGTATTTCATTGGCTCCCTCAGGTACTATAATTGGAGCAGTGCAGCTCCACTTATGCTGGCCATGCAAGCCTTTCAGAAACCTCTGCCGAAGGTAAGAAATTGATCCACACACACACACACACACACACACACACACACACACACACACACACACACACACACACACACACACACAGAGAGAGAGAGAGAGAGAGAGAGAGAGAGAGAGAGAGAGCGAGCTCAGATACTAATGACTCAGGCCATAGGTTGATTATTACTTGAGTATTACTTGAATACCATTCCCCATATTGACTGGCACTGGTGCTGCATCCTGTATGTCTATATTTCTATACACACCTCTACTCGTCTATTCATCATGTTGCTTAATATCTAGAGTAGAATCTATGACCTGAAACCCCACATCTTAAAAAACACCCACTAAATCTGTTCTATTTGGACACTCAGCTTAAACTTTGTCTTCCCTCTGTTCTCTCTCCCTTTTATTTTATCACTCCCTCCTCCTTCTACTCCATTACTTCATCCATTCATCCATTACTTAGTCCTCTTGTCTCTCTTATATTCACTCAGCCTTGGAGTTCTTCCTTTGTTGTCTGACTGGTGTGCTGGGCTACAGCACTGTATGTCAGAAACAGCACTCACTTTTTTTCTCATCCCATTTACTTTCTCTACCTTCCTCATTCTCTTGCCTCTGTCAGTTACCACACACACACACACACACACTCACACACACTCACACACGCTCTCTCACTCTGCCACTTTATTTTCCTCATCCCAGTCACAGACACATTGTTGTTTCTGTGTTACTGTTTGTTGATTTATGTTTTTTTTAAGTGTGTTTTTTACAGTTGTGTTGTGTTGTGTTGTGGTTTGGGGTTGTGTGTGCTCTACTCCAGGCTGCAGTGGAAAACATTATGAAGGAGAAAATGCCCAAGAAAGGAGGGAGGTGGTGGTTTTCCTGGAGAGGCAGAAACAACAGCACTAAATCGGTAATTTATACATTTCTGTTAATAAAAGTTCCTCTTTTCTTGCATTGTTACATTTTTAGGAAATGAGAAAAACTTCTAGACCTATGCGACATTGGGATTATTAACAGTTTTACGTGATTATTCTGGTGAATGATCAAGTAATTCTGATTGACACTGTTTCTTTTCTTGTAGGACTCAGTCTCTGAGCGTGGGGCCTGTGGCTCTGCCGATCAAGATGGGAAAATGACAAGCAGGTAAGAAACATTAAAGCAATCCTGGTTGAAAAATATCATAGTCAAAGACCAAACATCATAAATTGTTAACCTTTCTCTAAATATCCAATTTGTTGTTACTCTGTTTGAAAATAGGCATAAAGAAGAATCATCCTCAAGTGATGAAGACCACAGAGCAGCCAACCAGAGCTCTCCCACCATCCAATCAGAACCTGGGCTCGCATCAGGGGGCGTGTCTTATAAGAAGACGTTACGACTCACATCAGAGCAGCTGGTGAGGAGTTAGGTTTGAACTTACTGCAGACTTCATCGTTGTTGATCTGAGTTCTTATGTGTCATTTTTCATTCCTACTCTCTCTCTCTCTCTCACACACACACACACACACACAGATGTCCCTCCAGCTGCAGGACGGTCCTAATGATGTTGTGTTCAGTGTGACCACTCAGTACCAGGGAACGTGTCGCTGTCAGGGAACCATCTACCTCTGGAATTGGGACGACAAGATAATAATCTCAGACATAGATGGAACCATCACCAGGTTAGCAATGCATGTGGATACATTTATATTTGCCTTTACCGCCAGTGGACTGTGCATAGCTGAATATAGTTTGGAGTGAAAATGGATAAATATGGTCCCAAATGGCTGAGTCATCTGCAAGCTGTGTGCCTCAGTGGCCTAAGGCTATTAGGATCCAGTAGGATTAAATAATCTTTTCACAGAAGTCTTATTTGTCATTTTCATTCACTGTAGATAATGAGGCATTTTTCCATTTTTGTCTTAAGATCAAATACGCAGCTTCTTGCATGCCAAGAGTTAGCTTTTGATAAATAACACAGAATAAGCACATGATCGACTCATCTCCTCTCCCTAAAAAGGACATGTTCTCAGATCGTTTATGCTATTTTTTAGGAAAAACAACTTTGATAGTATTTTTGACACTGAAGAATAGTCACTCTCATGTTCAAATATCACCTGTGTGTTTGTCTCTAGGTCGGACACATTGGGTCATATCCTGCCCACACTGGGAAAAGACTGGACCCACCAGGGCATTGCCCACCTCTACCATAAAGTCAGCCAGTAAGCACTCATTTACTAACACACCTCTGATTGTTTTATCAAAGTTTTTGTATATTTTACACCTTTGCAGGCAAAATATAAATCTGAAAATTGAAAGAAATTGTTTACAAACATAACTGATGATCATTTTAAATCTCTCTCTTTGTCAGAAATGGCTACAAATTCCTCTATTGCTCAGCTCGAGCTATCGGCATGGCTGACATGACCAGAGGATACCTCCACTGGGTCAATGAGAGAGGCACCATGCTCCCAGTGGGCCCCGTCCTTCTGAGCCCCAGCAGCCTCTTCTCAGCCCTGCACAGGTTTCTCATCCACACAAACCCACATTTCTTTAAATTGACCTTTCATAGCTCTCTAAGAGTTGACCGTTGTTGCACTGTGCCAATTGCTGTTACATCCTTGTGGTGTGTGTGTCTGACAGGGAGGTAATTGAGAAGAAACCAGAGAAGTTCAAGGTGGAGTGTCTCACTGATATCAAGAACCTCTTCTACCCCAACACACAGCCTTTCTATGCAGCATTTGGCAACAGACCGACGGTACAGACATCTGCACATCTTGTATACGATATAATGAATTTGTTTGCTGGAGTTTTTTAATTGAAGATCAAAATCATTTATGTAGGTTGTTGCATAAGACTAGGTCATTTAAACAAAGTCAGATTAGATGTATATTATCTCTGTAACACTGAATTCCTTTCTCTTTTTATATTTTAGGATGTTTTCTCCTATAAAGAAGTAGGAGTGCCACTGAACAGGATTTTTACAGTTAACCCCAAAGGCGAACTAGTGCAGGAGCACGCCAAGACCAACATCTCATCGTAGGTCTCCCATCCACATTGCATCATCTATACTGGGATAAATATTGTAAATGTTTAATTTGCTCATTTCATGGCTGATTGTCATATTCTCCTCTTCTATCTCCAGCTATGCACGTCTGGGTGAGGTGGTGGACCATGTGTTCCCCCTGAAGATGCGATCCTCCACCTCAGATTTCCCATGCTCAGACACCTTCAGCCACTTCACATACTGGAGGGAACAGCTCCCCCGGGTGGACCATCGGGGAACGACACCTCCACAGACTCCCCACCCCAGCAGCTGACTACCTGTGGCCTGCTGAGTGACTCTTAGGGGGCGCTGCATATACTGACTGAAGGTGCGCTTGAAATCTAGCAGTCATTTGGACAGTGATGTTACATGTGTGTGATATGAATTTGTAGATTTTTTTGTAATAGATGGAGCACTTTTTTTTAGTGCATCAGCCTAATAGGCCATTCTGCTGTGAATAGTCTTATAATGCACAATATGGATGTAAGCGCACTTTTATCAGAGGACAGCCTCAGTGGTCATCTGACTGTATGTATATGAGAAATGATAGTAATTTATTCAGGCAGCTTAGCTCATATTATTTTGGAGTGACATTATTCCAGCTGTTTATGTAACTTTATATTTATGCACAGACAGGGTCTATGACATTTGTTTATAAGCGCTCATGCAGAACCCAACCACACTGTGCATACTTCAAAAAGCAAGTTACTTAAACTTGTGCCAAATGTTGAATTTATTTTCTTACTCTGAACATTTTTCTGTTAAGACTGTTATAGATCATCAATCAGCAAAAGAAATACTTGCAGGCTAGTTTTACTTCATAGAAATATTTGTGTCATTAGAGATCAATCATAGAGATCAATCAACTAAGTATTTGTTATCTAGTACAATAAAATGTGTTACAGAGCACTATGAATGAATGAATGAGTGTCAATGTAGCTTTATTAGCTAACAAAAGTTTAGTTACAAAGACAGTTTAAATGAATATTTATTGTTGAGAGAAAGATTGAAAGAAAATAAAAGCACAACCTTTAAAATAGTTATAACCATCCACTTTCTCTGTTTTTGTATGCAGGTCACAGTGTGTATGTGATTGGTCAAAATGTCATTTCTGTGGTGGCCTCCATGACAACTCTTTTAATTTATTACAGAAACACATTATTTGACTTCTGTGTGCTCTGCTCTCAGATTACGCTTTGTTACGATCACTCAAAGAAAAACTACTCTGAAAATCCTCATCAGACTCACCACATTAAAATGACCTTTCCCTTCTACGGATATTTGAAGAGGAATTATTTTTTCTGAGACAATATGAGGTCATTAATGTGAGCTGCTATCATGGTGACCTGTATCAATAAGTTTGTGAATAAAAACACCTGAATATTATTATAACCTTACAGTAGGTGTGAATAAGCCTATAGTTTGTGTGTGTGTGTGTGTGTGTGTGTGTGTGTGTGTGTGTGTGTGTGTGTGTGTGTGTGTGTGTATATATATATATATATATATATGCTTTAATGTTGTTATTATTCTTTCTGTGAAAGAGTTAAAATAGCCTGAAAGTGTTTTTGCCTTAATTTGCTCATTCACTTCCTCCATGGCCTTTGTTGACCAGCTCACTGTTAAACTGGTGTAATCAAACTCAATAAAAAATGCCTTGGTACAGCAGTGAGTGTGTGTTAATTCTCATTGATGTCAGTAGAACAACAGTGGCTCTTCCACCTCTGTAATTCACATGCTCAAGCTCAGTACAGTATTTCTTCTTTCGCTCAGTCATCAAACTCTTCACTGAGACCAAAAGCCACTTGATGCTGGCCAATGGAGGAGTTTGGTTGAGGTTGGATCGAGGTGGAGGGATGCATGTCGACAGGGTGCATGTTCACCTGAGCACTCCTCTTCTTTTTGGCTTTAATGTCATGCTCGAAAATCCATGCTCATGATTAATTTATTTTTTTGCCAAACCATTTGCAATTAATTTGGATTAATTGCACTTACTGTAGCTACATTGCATACATTACAGTCTCTCTGTGTTGCTCTCTCTCCCTCCTTGTATTTATATCACACTACTACATGTCATTAACTTTGTATCTTCCCTCTCCTGTAGTTTGTGCTTTTCCCTTCTGTCTCTCTCTCCCTGTCCTCATTCTGCAGATACCGAATCACCACTGTCATTACTAACACTACTATTATTAGTTCCTCAATTATTTTGACTTACTTCTGTTATCTACTTATATATTATTATTATTACTAGTATCAGTCATTGCTAATTATCATCAATAATTTACATCAGTATGTTTTTTTTGTTTTCCACTGTCCCCAACCCAACCGGTCGAGGCAGACGGCTGAGTCTGGTTCTGCCCAAGGTTTCTGTCTCTCTCTCTCTCTCTTTTTTTCCCTTGCTGCTGTTGCCAAGTGCTTGCTCATGGTGGGATTTATTGGGTCCATTTAACTAATTCTCTAAAGAGTTTTATCTAGACCCACTCTATATGTAAAGTGCCCTGGGGTAACTTTCTTACGATTTGGTGCCACATAAATACAATTTGATTTGATTGGTTAATCCGATTGCAAATTACATTTTAATGAATAAAGATATGATTCATGACCTGCACAGAACTGAAATGTGCCCAGGCATTATTACTTAATAATACATTATTAATAATAGTAATTGATTAGTGAATTTACAAGAGGAAACGTACTCTCGACTATAAAGAAGAGACTAAAACAATTACACAAGGTTGTGTGTAATGGTAAATTAAAATAATTACACATGTATTAATGCACTTTGCTCCATATCCCATCAAGCACGATGGGTGTAGGGGTTATTACAGGGCAAGGGGGCCGCCCGTAACAATATGCGGGAGGAGCCTCCAAGCGAGCGACACCATTGGCCTGGGCCCCAGGGTGCAGGGTGCGTCGGAAGAATCCGCGAGTACGGGAAGCGAAAGTCAATGAGGACTGAGCCTGCAGCCGCACACAATGACGCACAAGGTAAGAGACCTGTCAGTTTCTCTGGAAGTCAGTTTGTTTTCATCACCTGCACTCTGGTCCGCCAGAGCTGAGGTGTGTGAGCTGCTCCAGCTTTTGTTTCTGAGTAGATTCTGAGTTCCTTCACAGCTTCACAAATCGGCATTAGACGGTCATAGTTCAAAACAAGGCAGGCTGCAGATAACAGCCAGCCTGTTGTTTTGCTCATAACTCGATCATATGTTACAAGGTACAGCAAATATTTATTCATTTAAGATTCTTACAATGACATCCCTGGTCCTACACCACTCATTAGAGAATAAATCTGCATGTATAAGCAAATAGTTCTCAGTTCAAAAGTTTAACTGCTGGACACTTTTACTTGAGGGAAAACTTTATGTGTATGGGCAGAAGAATCTGTCCTAAGTTCTGATCTAGGTTTTTATTTTTTCAGGTGAGCGTAAAGTGAGAGCGTGAAAACAGTCCCCCGGTGTTGAACCCTGCACATACTGTGTTGTACACAATGATACTCAAATATCCAAGTGAAGTAATAATAAGCAAAGTTTTTCCGCTGATGACTCAAAAGAATTTGAATCTGCTTTTTATTTAACATAGAAATTGAATTGTTTGTGTTCTGTGCTGCTTTGTTGCTTTTTGAACACACACCAACTAGTACTTAGACAAAATAAGTTAACCGTGAATCCACCATGTCCCTATAACATCATCAGTCTTACTTTTAACATTAGCTCGGCTCTTTTCTCCAGTATAGGGATTCAGGCTCGGGCAGTGAGGAGGAGTTTGTGGATATATTGGAGGAGAGGAGGCGCAGCAGTGACCTTGGCCATGCCCTCAGGACCTTTAACCCCCAGCCCTACCAGAGAGCCCCACCCTGCTCAACGGCTGAACTCAACAAAGCCGTGCTGGAGAGCGAGTATCTACGCTATGTGGCCAAAGAGGTTCTCATTGTGTGATTTCAAACAAAATACAACAAAGGCATTTCACAGTGTAACGTAATTACGTGACGTCTGTCTTCTTCCTTTTATCCCTCTTCAGGTCGCCATGGAGACAGGGTCATCGGTGGAGGAGGTGAGAGAGGAGGCTTGTGGGATTTTGGAGGAAATGTCTCAAAACCTGCAGCTGGGGTTTATCAGGCTGATGGGCTACACGCTCACCAAGGTGTTGAAGAGGCTCTTCACCAGCGTCTTTGTCAACATGGAAGGTCTCAACACGGTCAGGACCAATGAACAACGTGTACACAAAAACACCAAACACACGCAGTAAGGTGGACTGTCCATGAAAATGTACAGCTCCATTGTTTACCTATTTGTGTTGGTTTCTGTGAAGTCGATCTTATCGCTCATGCGTGTCTGAGACGGCTGTTCATGTTCAGACCACTGAAAATCAATGTTTTTCTTTTTATTATTTGTGTGAACCAAACTGTTTAAGATCAGAAAACCAACAGTGGGAAGTTAACTAATAAGAAATGATGAAGCTCTTAGACAACACACAAATGTTTCCCTAATAATAATTCAACACTCACCCTTTTTATGATTTCTTACTTACGAATACATCATCCATTTCCCTTCTTAGCTGCAACTGAAAATATGTTTTTTATGTATAAAAATGTGAAAAAATAATTACTTAATGCCTGTTAAAGGAATATCTTATCTGTGTTCTTGAGTAGATTGCCACAACATACTTTGTTAGCTTAGCTTAACACAAAAACTAATCTTCTCTGGTGTGAAGATAAAAAAATCCACCTACCAGCAAGTCTAAAACTCATTAATTAACACATTATCTCATTTGTTTGATCCAAGCAAAAAGTGTAAAAACGACAGACAGAGCCAGACTTGCTGTTTGTCTGTGTTTCTAGTCATTGTGCTGTACTAATTTAAGTCTTATTCAATGGACAGATATGACCATGGTATCCATTTTTTCCCAAAATGTTAAACTGTTTCTTTATGTATGGGCCACTGCTACAATGAATACTGAGAGGTTAATTTAACGATAAAATGCTGCAGCACATTTAAATTCAATAAACACGTGTTTAAATGACTGAAATAGCAGCTTTCTTGACCAATAAGTGGAGAGTTTTTTTGAAGGAAGGCATTTTGAGAAATTTTCTCCCGAGATTCAAGGACTGAGACAAATTATATTTTGCGTATTATTTATTTTGATTAGCTAAGGTATGTTTTTTTTTCTGCTCCTTGGACAATTACTTCAACATGTTGCAACTGATGACCTTAAAATGTCTTTCTTTTTTCTGTCCTTGCAGCTGCAACAAGCCATTCAGGAGACACCTGTGATCCTGATGCCCAATCATAGGAGTTATATGGACTTCTTAGTTATCTCCTACATCCTGTTCACCTACGACATCCCTATACCTGTTATTGCTGCAGGAATTCGCAAGTATCTATTTGAAGCAACAGAATATCATAGATTATTTATAGTATATACTCAGACACTCACTCCTCCCTCTGTTAATTTCTTTCTTTCTCTTTCTCTCCACTGTAAAGCTCTTGCAGGGATGAAGATGGTAGGAGAGATCCTGCGTCGCTCTGGAGCTTTCTTTATCCGTCGTGCCATCGGCTCTGACAACCTGTACTGGGCAGTGCTGTCTGAATATGTCAAAACCATTGTCAGGGTAAGATTTGATAATCTGCTCCAACAGATGTCCCAAAATGAAAACTGCTGTTCCTCCTTTAGAAAGGGCTTAAGTGTTCCTTAAAGCTTGTTACTTCTACGTGTTCAATGTCTTCTCTTTAGAGAGGACATGCTCCCTTGGAGTTTTATGTGGAAGGGTTGAGGAGTCGTACATTGAAGTCGTTGACACCTAAGTTGGGTGAGTGTGTGTCTTTGTTGCTTTTTTCCACTCTTCAGTTGACATTCTGTCTCCAACCCCTCGATTTAAGAGTTACATTATAGTTTAATGGCTGTTTCGTTATTTTATGTCTTTGAAATTGAAGTATTCTGCTACTGTACTTACTGCTGTGCAGTGGTTCGTATTATTTTGTTTTCTGATCAGACGTCTGATTTTTTTCACACTCATGGATCTTACTGCACACACCTATAGTTTTCCTGTAGTGGTCAGCAAGAGAATACAGTTGGATTTGTGGATGTTTACTTGAAAACCTGACAAATAAAATGTGGTAAATTGCACACACAGGTACAGTAGTTTGAGTACATCTTAATATTTAATCTCATTTCAACTCCTCATTCCACGGCATATTTTCAGTTTGATCTCAGGTTCTTTATATATATATCCCTGTGTGTCTGTGTCTCCACACTCTGCACTATCTGTATGTGTCTGCAGGGATGATGCACATGGTGCTGGAGCCCTACTTTAAAGGCGAGGTCTTTGACGTCACACTGGTGCCCATCAGTATCAGCTACGACCGAGTGCTGGAGGAGTCGCTGCTTGCCCTCGAGTTACTGGGTGTCCCCAAGCCCAGAGAAAGCACCACGGTATGTCCTGCTCGCATTACTCAGCAGTAATTATCAATCAGCTCCGTCCAAGACAGCTCACCAAAGTCCGGCATTCACTGTTTATGGTGACGGTTTATTGGGTTCAAATGAAACTGACTGCCTCATTAATCCTGCCTGTTTCTTTCTTGTCCATTTTATTGTATCTGCAACAATCTGCAACAGTTCAATCTTGACCTCATTACTGCTAGTCAGGAGGGTCATCAATAAATGAAGTTGATTATTTTTGCTTGTGATTCACTTGCACCCTCCATCTTTCTTTGCAGGGTCTGCTGAAGGCCAGCAAAGTGCTTCAGGAAAATTATGGTACCATGCATGTGAACTTTGGCCGTCCCCTGTCGGTCAGACAGCTGTGCCAGAGCAAGATAAGTCGCTGCCAATACAACCTCATACCCAGGTTCGAAAGTTCTTTCTTTTTCAGGATATTTGTTTTTTCTGTATGTGAACTACACTCCTCACCCAGGGTTTAAACCAGGATTTAAGGAGTTCCAATTCCCCCTATTAGCTACTAACCAAACTCTTTATAAAATTCATAAAACTGTACATTCTACACATTCGTTCATGTATTTAATAATATTTTCTATAAATGGTATATTGTATATTCCTTTTATAATGGTCATAAAGTCAAATTTTCTCAAATGTTTCCAAAGGAACAACTTCAGTAGTAGCTAAAGCCACATAATTCTCTATTTTCCAAAGTAGCATAGTCTTTTAGGCTGAGTCTGTCCCTTCATCCTCCTCACTCCCTTCTCTTTTCTCCCTTTGTTTCTATTCACAGAGGCGTTCCTCAGAGGCCCACTGCAGAGGCTGAGGCCTGTGTGAGCTGGCTGGCCCATCTGATGGTACGAATCCAAGAAGAGGGCTCTCTGATCAGCCCATGGTCTCTGATGGCCTGCCTGTTGCTCCAGGCTCCTATCACTGTGTTAACAGAAGAGGGTCTGCTGTGGCAGCAGCTCACAGAAAAAACCCTCTGGCTCAGGAAGCTGGCACTGGACTACGGGGCTCGTCTCAACTGGCCTGGTGGGTGAGAAGATAAAATGTTTTGTTTTATCTTTTTTGCAGCAATATCTTTGATTTTTTTTAAAACAATATTTAGCAAGAACAACAACATAAACATATACGCATCCATGTCTAAAGGAAACAATTGGTAATAAAACATAAACCTAGATAAATAAATGGATACTTAAATCTAGAAAATGAAGGACTATATAAATGCATATATAAATATGTAAATATATTGTCTATATCACGGATACACTGCATACTTAATATTGCACTAATGTCGACATATAAAGACAAAAGCAACCGTTTGAAAAGAAGCGCTCACTCAGTTATTTAGATTATACTTCCCAGCTGCATTTATCAAATTACTTCACTGAAAGTTGTATTTGCGTATAAACAGGCCATTAGTTTTGCAAAGGTAAAGTTGTAGATCCCTGGGTGTCGTGCCTTACCTGGGTATTTTTTCTGACCATTATAATCCATCTCCCAGTTTGTGCCACTTTGCACTATACAGCATCAGAAATATCAGGCCTCATCAGTACGCAACTGTGGCAACGTGCTCAATGACATTACTATACTATCAGTGCAGGGGCGTCCATCTCTGTCCTCAGGGATCTCTTGAAAGCTGGGAGCACCTTCTCTCCAAAACATCCTAACATGCTTAAGAAACACTTACTGTGCACTTGGGCTGCACTTCTTTATTTGTTATATCTCCTGCACCTATTAAATAGGTAAAGATTTCCTGCTGCACTGAAGCTGTACTGATGTCCCTCACTTGTAAGTTGCTTTGCATATAAGTGTCTGTCAAATGAGTAAATGTAAATGTTACAGTTCTTTTCCATGACAGTGAAATGGCACTGACAAGTAAAAACCACAGATTTAAGGTGATCTTATATCTTCCTTACACATACAGTTTTCATCAGGGTACAGTCCTAATATGAAAATATAAAAAGCAGAGTCAAGCGTTAAGTCTACGCCCAGTATGTTATCCAGGGTTTCTTTAATCTCCTTCCAGGACTTTTTAACTTCCTTGCATTTCCTTCCTCCATCTAAAACACAAGGTAGCAGTGTTAAAAGCTGACCAGACTTAAAGAATGCTTTCATACAATTTGCTTTCAATGATGTATCTTTTAACTAATTTAGTGCAAATGCAACTGTACTGATCTTCAGCACATGATTGGGATAAGAGGTAAGCTCTCCTCTCAATAGAGCTTTGCCGAGGCCTTTACTCTTATGTCCCTTGTATGACCACTAGGGGGCATTTGCATGTTGCATTTCAAATGAACTAGACAAAGTTAATGCTGAGAAAAGTAACTGAGTGCTTTGCCTCTGGTGTCTCACCTCAGGACACTAAAGGCTCCTTCAGCCTGGTCTGAGGTAGATCAGACAGATTAGATGAATGTGAGTTGGCACAAGCGTTCAGATTCACTTAGGAGATGTTCAGTGGATTAATGCACTTTAAGTAACTTATCCTAAGAGGACCCTTCTGAACTGTCTCACTTTCAAGGTCTTGGGTCTGTGTAGATTCACACATGCAGGCTCATAAACACACACACACACACACACACACACACACACACACACACACACATACAAACTATTCTGAGGCCAGTCTGACCCTCTGAAACTACCTATTAAAGAAAGATAACACCGAGATTGTTTTCTGCAGGGAAAGTCCCCAACACTGACGTGATGTCATCCACCGTGGCCCTTCATTACACCGTAGTTCATTGCAAAGTGGGACGTGTGTACCTGGTTCAGGGGGAAGAGCCAGTGAGAAAACATCCAATCAGCCCAGAGGAGGGTGTGATGAGGACGGCGCCGGCGGTGCTGATGCTGGCCTCCTATCGGAATCAGGCACTGCATGTTTTTGTGCGTCCAGCCCTTCTTGCGACGACCATGTACATCACAAAGAGCACACAGAGAGGTGAGGGCCGGATGTATTGTTCAGCAAAAGCACAGAGCATTTACCCTTGCAGGAAGACCACACTGTGTATTTTTGTCTTGCCTCATAGTGATCCACTGTTGTGTTCACAGACGAGCTCTTCACCTTCTTCTGCTTCCTACAGCAGCTCTTCTCCTACGAGTTCATCTTCATCCCTGACAAGTTGTCTCAGGTAACACCCTCATCTGTCAAAGCTCAGACTCCGCTGAGCATCTCAGGACAAGAAGGATTACCATCCTCTTAAATTGTCTATGAAATCCTAGCTCACAGCTCTACATCTGTTATATTGGGCCTGGTCAAACAATAGAACCCCTGGATATCTAGCGAACCAGTTAACCATCCATTTGCTATGGATGAGGGCTCCTGAGATTCCAGACATAATGCTACAGAGTTAATGTCTGTCTGTCTATCAAACAGGACTTTGAGGAAGCGTGCTTCCTCCTGAAGAAATGTGGAGCAGTGCACATCAGTCAGCAGGAAGTAACACTTTCAGACACGGGGCTGGAGGTGCTGTCCTTCCTACAGGCTCTACTACAACCCTTCATCGACTCCTATCAGGTTCTTTGACTTGTCCTCTCTCAATGGTGACACGTTATGCACATAGATGACATTTAGCAGGGAGAGAGTGTAGCAAATAATTTTTTATTTGGTACATCATTTTTAAATGCAGAACATTGTTTCAGCTGATTCTATTATTGTTAGAAGAGTCTATTTAAATGTAATTACTTTTAGGTCGGCAAAAATTAATTAATAAGACCTTAGACCCAAAATAAACCAATCATTTTCCAGACAGTGACCCAGAAATAAGAATTTAGTCTGGCAGTTAGTCACTTTAGTTTATAGACACTACTCCCTTTTTAATTGGCTTTAACAGAATTAATAAGAAGATTGTCTTATTGATGTCTTAGTGGGATGTTTTTTGGAGACACAACTACACTTTTTAGACACTTTTTTTCCATTCAAGTGCCCAGTATTTGTAACGTAACATTATATTAGGTGTTATATCGATAAATCATACATAGTGGAGGTCATTAGAGACTCTCTCTGCACCTGAAAAATGCTGTTTGAGTTGTTGATTTGCCTGCTCTGGCTGACAGATGCTGGGAAAAACCTCATTTGTATTCTCACTGAGTGAAATAACCAATATCACACTTTGCATCAGATTCTGATTTAGAAACAAAGTAGAAGTTTTAAGCTCTAAGAACTAGAGGAGAATAAGAGATTTTAGGTCCTTGTGCTTGATCAGGTGTGTTTTAATGCCCAGGTGGCATTCAGGTACCTTTCTGAAGAAGGAGCTCATGTGCTCACAGAGAAACAGTTCATACCTGCTGTGAGAGACCTGGCTACCAAGCTCATCCTATCAGGTAAAACAGAAAGTGTGACCTCTGACCTCTAGAACCATCTCCAGCTGCTCCAGCTCAGCGAATCACTTTGCCGCGATAATCTCTGTGTTTTGCAGGTGAGCTTCACACCTATGAAGCCCTTTCATCTGACACACAAAAAAACGTTTTGTCGGCTCTGCAAAGACTGGAGGCTGTGACAAAGTTGAGGGCGTGAGTAATGGGATTAGCCCCTACAAATCTGTTTGGTTTTAAGCTCATTTTCTGTGGTGGTTGAGAAGCTGTTTGCATTTTTTATGCCAGAGGTATGCATGTTAACTTTCTGTATCTTATTTCCTCATCATAGGTCTAAGCATAATGAATACAAAGTGGACAAAGCAGCTGTTAGAAGAATTGGAGACATACTTTGTAAGTTGTGATATTCTTATGAAGATGAAGAAGCTGTTTTGTGTCTGTTGCGATTTTCGCAGATGAATATTTTTGTCTTATTTACCTTGCTGCCTTTAAAATACTGTCATTTACCACAACAACAAACCGAAGCCTGAGGTACTTTTCTTTTCCCTCCATGTAGCAGGGAAAATCCCTCCCCAGATGCTCCAGACTACACCTGTCGCAAGACTTTAGTCTCCACTGGAACAGATCCATTTTACTACCACCACGCAGTTCTGTTTACCCCCTACTTGACCCCCTCCTCCTTTCCCTCTTCATGTCTGCTTCCTCATCTGTCAGTAGACCTGCTGCACCTTAACTCTGAGCTCTCAGACAAAATACTTTATCCTGGATGCCAGACTTAACCTGGCTGCGTTCCACTCTTGAACCCACCCACCCCCTCTGTGTCCTTGCTTTCATCCCTCACAGATCTTACAGAACCAAGATGAAACACCTGACATGGTGACCCAAAGGTGACAGTGTCTTTGATTTTGTTTGACAGCTATAATTGCAACCAGTTGTTGACAAGAACAGGTTTTAGGTTGTAGATAGAAACAACAGTGCCTTCCAGATATGACTGAATCATTTGTGATGCCTGTGGATTGTGACACTGAGCTGTGACTTCATTTTAATAACTTGCATTGTGTTAATATATTTTTAACTTTCTGTCCTAGAATTAATGTTGATTGACATTACTGATTGAGCGAACGAGCCAAAAGCACTGATGAATAAAGCTGTTTTCCTACACAAGTAATATAAGTCCAATGAGATAGTAAATACTAAATTATGACAGTTGATTGTATGTGAATGAAGGCAGCAATAAAGTCTCAACACCGTGACAATGTCAGCCAATCAAATATGTAAGATATTTGAGACATTTATTTGAACTTCTTTACACGTCAATAAATGTAAAACAAATGTAACAAAATGCACCATTGATTCTTTATCTTTTTTTTCACACTGAAATATTTCTTCTCTGATTCTGTTGGTACAATTCCCTCAGCAACACCAGAGGTCAAAGTTCAACCTCCTGTCCTGTCTGCAAACCAATCAACACTCCTGTAACCCCCTCGGCAGTTAGAAGAAGGCCTCTTATGTGCCAATTTAACAGGAAACTTTTACAAGGTCAAAGATTATCTATACACAGGTGGCACGTCGACCTTGATGCGTAAAGCGCTGACAGGGTCTTGACAAAACACCGAGATGTATTCCAACACTTTACAATTTAACTTTTTCTCGCTCTCCTTGGCTCTGTGTCGCTCTTTGTCCCATCTCTCTTTCTCGCCGTTCATTTGGGAGAACAGGTTGATTTGAATGGTGCGCAACGTCGCCGCCAGGACGTAGAAGCCTCCCTGCAGCATGTGGCAGAAGGCGGCGCCCACACTCAGCCCCGCGCCCATCAGGTTGGGCACCGTCTCGCACACCACGCACATGCCCTCCAGGAAGTGCAGCGTGCCCTTCCTGGCCAGGGGCTGGCCTTGGTGGGGGTAGCCGTGGGGAGAGGGCGTTTGCTGGGCATGGTTGAGAAAGTACCTCGCGCAGTCGGCGAAGTGGGTGCCGGCTCGGCGCAGCGGGAGCAGGGCCAGGTACAGGTGACAAGCTGCTTTGGTCAGCGCATGGAAGAGCAGCCGCAGCTCAAGCACGGCGTTGCCTGGAGATAAGAGGGTAACGGGGTCAGCTGGAGTCTAATTTAACACTGTGGCTAATGTCAGCAACCATTACAAACAGCGTCTGCCAATGGATTAAAGTCTCTTCACCGGCCATGTGGGCGGTGGGTGTCACCTGGGCACGCAAAGCGAGTAGTGCGGTGCGTTATTACGCGCTGCTGCTGCACAGAGTCCATCCTCAGTTTAATGCTAAAACGCCTTAAATGGTTTAGTTTGCAATACAGACGAAATTCTATATCTTTCTGTTGCAATAAAGCTTTTGGCAGAAGGGCCCTTTGTAAAAGTCTAAAGTGAATATACATATATATTACATATATTAGATCCTCTCAGATCGATAATAGTAACAACAATAATAGGGCAAAACACAAATATTTTGTGAGTGACATCCACTGCTACACATGCGGAAGTGTGTGTTTATTAAGATTAATGTCATGATTTCCTGATCTAAGTTGTCCCAGTGCAAGTATCTGTTGATCATATCCATGTTCATATCTTAAAAAAAAATTTAAAAAAATACAGTATTCCTACATTTAGTCAACTTTTCATTTTGAGAGGAGAAACAAGAATCTTTATTTTTCATCCTCTAAATATGTGAAAACTGTTTCCGCCATAAAGTAGTTCCTGAAAAGCTTCCAAAGCTCCATCAGCATTTTTCTCTTACCGTCTATGAAGCAGAAAATCCAGAGCAGGGCAATACACGCTGCCAATGACGTCCACCAATCCATGTAGTCTCCCCCCTGTCCTGGACCCGGCGACCAAAAGAAAGAAAGCAGCGAAAATCCCAAGTTATGATCTGGCCAAGCCCTGCCCTGCCTGCACGCCGCTAATACCCAAACATTAAGTAGTCGCTTTCCCCGCAGGTGTCGAGTGGTGCAACCTTTGCGGAACACCTTGAAAGTGCACATCAGGTGTCAACAGGCGCATTAAGACCAGCCCTTTAACCCACTGCACCTTATAGTGGCTGCTCTGCAGGCATGGACTGTCTGAACTCTGGAGTTGTATTTTGAATCATATTAGGTTAAAATGTAAAATACCAAGTGTTCTCACATTTAGCCTACAACTACAACTTTGTTTCCCCCCCCGATTTCTCTGAGTATGAGTAAGATGTCCGGATCTCCAGGCTAGTCCATCACTTTCATAGAACATGAACTGATCTGATCTGATGTCTTTTGTGAAGTGTTAATGATATTTAATAGTTTTTGGAAATACATCACACACCACCCCGGGTAGATCTGCACACGTGAGTGCTGCTTAAAATAAAGACTGCTTTTGTAATGGAGATTAATTAAGGAGAAATATATTTGGAATTTATATAGGGTAAAAATAAACAATTACAAGGTGAAACATTTACGACCTGTGAAATCTCTCTGTGCAGAATTTAAAATATTTGCAATAACTTATTTTTGACAAATATAACAGTAGCACCTGTCTCTCCACATTAGATTTCATTTTGCCGGACTTTTAATTTGTTTAATCAAATGTATATGGACTTATAGTTATAGTTATGTGCCGCGTGCGCCCTGAGAACGTCTTAGCAGCGCGTGCTCGTCTCTCGCGTGTGCCGGTGTCATGGCAACGGAAAAACCTCCAGACGGTAGGACACCTGGAGGAGGAAGAGGAGGAGGAGGAGGCCTCTCCCATGCTCTCTCTTTCCGCAGGTCACCGCCGCTGTTGACAGCCAAGGCTGCTCTGAGGAGGAAACTACCAGCCTCAACTCTTTTCAAACCGTTTCACCTTCTAATGTTTCCACGTGACCAACTCCTGACGCCTTGTTGACTTCGCCTCATTTTCTTTTGCCGTTTCCTCCTGAACTTTTCGATCTAAACGCTCTTAAGCCGACAAAGGTAAGAAAAAAATAAGACTCTCAGTGACACAGGCTTGTAACTCCTAAATTAAAGGCACTGTATGGATTAGATTCAACTAAATACCATACAACATTGTTTGTAGCCTATTTAGTTTGTAGCACGTAACGATTAAGATTTTTTGACCTAAATTAGTAACCGACCTCATAATAAGCTAGTTATTATTGCTGATGACTCAAAAATTTTTTTTTTTGTCATGATGCGGGTATGAGCCCCATGAAGAAAAACACAGCCGGCGGTTTGATCAACTTCCACACATCCTTTCCTGTCACCCTGTTGAAATCAGAGGTAAAGAAAAACATGCGTAAGCCTGCTAATACATTTATAAGTGCAACTGAAAATAAAAATATTTAAACAGGTTACATAACACAACACATTCAATACAACCTTTAAATGTATGCACACTTGGCTATGCACACTCATCTAGTACATGCAGACCCTGCCAGTACACCAGCCTGCCTAACTTTTCATGAACTTTTAGTAGTGAAAGAACAACAAGGGTGAGCGTTTTCTGCTCAGCAGTTTAATCTATAGAAATGCACGCTGCTCTTTCCTCTGCAGAGTGAAACTGTTAACTCTCGCCAAATAATTTATCACCAGTCTTTTAATGTCAGAGAAGCTGTGTACCCTTTGCCAGCCTGGATAGTTTGGCAGGAGGTACAATGCCCGCCTGAATGCATGACTGCCACCCTTTCTGTCCTGTCTGTACAGTGACATGTCTGAGTACAATTGAAAAACAGATACGGTAGCTATTCTTAAAACCACGGACAACAGAAAAAAGTGCATGGTGCTGGATCAGGTGGAAATGAACAAAGCAACAAATAAAAATAAACAAATCATGCACTGCACATAAAATGAGATAGTAGTGTTATATCAGAAAGAAAATAAAAAGCACAGCGTTGACTGAAGTTGCCACCTTCATACTGATACCACCCCTGCCAAGTCAAACCAAAAAAATCTGCATGGTGCTCTCTCATACATGTCCTACCATATCTGTTCGTGTAACAGCAAGAAGCAGCTCATGTTTCCAGGTGGTGACACGATCAGTCACTGCATATTGTGCTGGCTTCCGTTACCTTCTGTACACCTACATGATTGCCTAGTCTGTCTTTGAGCTCAAGCTGGGATTTCCAGGAGTTCACAATCGACTTGAGGCTTGGCAGTTTTTGTTTAGAAGTATTTTTTGCATTCACAGTGGCATTATGAAACAAGATGAAGTATATTATAATCACATGATGTGACTTCAGATGAACCATACACTATTTCTGAACCTGAAACTGTACACTGCAGACTGTGACTATACCATGTTCTGAGATAGTTACAGACAGTAGTTAAGCATTCAAAGGAGTGACTCTACTTGTGTTTCAGGAGCACATGGCAGATGTGAAGGAAGCCAGAGGGAGCCCAGAGTGGCTGCCCCCGCCAAGTGTGAGGCCAAAGAGCACCAGTGGATATGTAAAAGCAGGGGAGAGGGATGATGCCTCACCCGCTGGTCCACAGCCACGTGCCAAGCAGGGCTGGGTCTCTCACACCTCCTTCAGACAGCTGCAGGTAGTGCACTCATTCACAAATTTGCACATACAAAGAGAAGGTGATGTTTCTTACTGCATGTGTTGCCATGTAGGCAAAGATGAAGGCTGAAAATCGAGAGGCAGCAGAAATAATCAAACCTTTACTGGACACAAAAAAAGTGTTTTTGAAGGTAAGATGCATGATGAACATTTATGGCTTCTGTAGCTCATTCTTTGCTGTTTTTAGAGCAGCCTACATTCTCTAATATATGTCTCTTTCCAGTTTAATTTGTAGTTTAAATAATAAAATGAAGCAGCTTTTTCCATACCTCCCACTCATGGTGTTATAAAAAAAAAAAAAGACCTCAAATCGCAGGATAATGCAATTGACCTTTCTGGCTGTAACTCCCACGTTGGCTGAAATTTCTGTTCATTGATGAGTTGGAGAGGTTTCTGAGCCAAAGGGATATAACAGAGCTGAGGAGGAGGGAGCTGCTACACAAGCGCTGGACTGAGCGAGTATGGTTTCCCCTCCAAAGGAGAATTGAGGAACATGTGTCCAGCTGTAGCTCTGTGGAGGCCAAGAGGCGCCAGAGCTTGTACAGTCACTACCTCCATCACTGCAACACCAAGGTGATGCTGAAGCTCAGACTTTATTTTGTGCTTTGGCCAATATTACAAAAACAAGCCAAGCTCACGCAATAGATGTGTCTTTATCTAACTTAATACAACTACTGTCTTTCATCATCAGGGTTTTGTGTTTCTAGAAACCTATGATGTAAAGGAGTACGATCCCTTTCTTCTCAACATCAAAAAGCCGCACTACTTCAAGGTGATTTCTGTGACTTCAACATTTCACTCAATATATGAAAGAAAAGTTTTGGACATATTCACATGTTTCATTCTATTACTGACATTATATGCACCACTCTATCCCTAGCTCCATACAGATGACTTAAAGGGCTCATTGCACCTTCAGTTACATCAAAGACAGAGAGAAAAGAGAACAGCCCGTTCTTGTGAAGCAGGTATCTGGGTATTTTCCTTTTTTAACCAAAAGGAAATTTAATATGTTTTGCTTTGACTATGAGATCAGATAACTACAGATTTTTTTTCCTATATTTGGGGAAATTATAGTGAGACTTTTGAAAGAACTAATAACACGATCTTACCATTACAAATGTATTCAACATATTCAAGTTGTTTTCATGAGCATTTAAACGTTCCCTTTCTCAGTTTAACACACTATGGGGTTTTGTCTTACTTGGTCCAGTATGACCAAATACTTACGGTGCCTAATGTTAACAAAATTTTATTTCTGTTTGAAGCACATTAATGAGTCCTTCACAGTGCTACTGTTACATTAGTTTAGTATTTAGTATTATAGTAGCATTTAGTATTTTTGTAGCTAAATTCTGAAGAGTAATTTCGCCTATATATTATATTCATACCTTCAGCTTCAGTCATCATTGTAATTTGTTTTAAAGTTTCAGAGAGATTTGTTTGTGATGTGTTTTTAAATCACTCTTCACATTATAAACCAGTATCTGTACTTTCTTAGGATGCAATTACACAAGGAGACAAGTGGATAGGCTACCTCAGAGTTATCACACTCTCAGTGAGTCCATGACATCTCAGGCCAGCACGCCTCTACAGGTCTCATCCAGTTATCCAGCCTCTGCATCCAGAAAAACTCCAATGGTGGATGAGACTAAAGGAAGGAAGTCGAGCAGGTACATACAAAATATATAGCATTGAGAGAACGAATATTTATTAACACTAAGATCATGACATGCATGCAATACAGCTGCATCTCAACATCACTTCAGAATCCCAGCATTAAGTTGAGTGTGAAAAGTAACATGATGTAAATGTGTCTCATGTAGGCGTGATATTATACCGTATCACATAAGAGAAACTGCCACACCGGATGGAAGGTGCCGTCAGAGCAGCTGCAGTTTCTCCAAATGTGGAAGCTTACAGCAACTTCGGTCCTTTTCTACATTCAAATAAAACCTTTGTCTAACGCGCAGCTTCACCTCGATTCACTTGTAACCACCTCGCAGTTTCCACATTGTTTCACAAGTGTTATCGTGCATGGCTCTGGGAAAGAAGGTGCTGAGAAAGTAGTGGATCAGTCAGCCACAGCAAAGAAAAATGCTTATTGTATGTACCTTTTTATTCACACAATTTTCAGGATTTAAAGGCATTCTCGGTTACACAGTGGTAACCTTTGACATTACATTGTGCAGTGGTGTGAAACAAAGGGCAGAGTGAATGTATAACAGGGTATGTGGATGTATGTTGGACAGGCTGTCTTCCCCAATTAAGAGTGAAACAGTATTGTATACAAATTTGTATATATGATACAAAAATATTGCATAACTCAACCATTTAGATAAACTATGTGGTTGCATTTTAAGGCATGTCCATTAAAGTATTGGCAATTCTTTTCACGTTTTGGCTGACTTGATTCCCTTTTCCACAATGAATGACTACTTCTGAGGACACACCAGGTTGCCCTCTTAAATTTTCAGCCAACTCTTCTTCCCTTTCTGTTTGAGGTCACTGAAACGGGTCCTGGTGGTTCAGGGCAGAACATTAACTTTTCATGGCATCACTTGCACTACTACAAAAAGGAACTTATAGGCTGTTAAACTGTTTATGAAAAATGTCTTCTCCTCATTATCATAAAATGAAAGTCTGTGCCTGAGGGAAGGTTCGTGTGTGTGTGCTGTCCTCATTTGCTTGGCTCATAAAGCTGCAGGTCAAGTTTCACCCAAACTTCTCCAGTAGGGACTTCATGTAGCAGCAGGCGTCGGTTTGCAGCACCTTTGCTCTCCATCTCTTTCTTGATAGTTGCCACAGGAACTTCGGTCCGACCTAGAAAATCTGGAGAAACAGAAAAACCATTATTTAGTAAAAGTGTAGACTTTAGTATTTTTAAAATGTTTACACATAGTTTTCAACATCTTTAAAGTTTAAAAATCTACTAACAAATTATCTATTCGGCAACAGCCCCAATACACAGTCACAATCATGTCAGAAAGAAGTCACAAAGTAGCAAACACAAAACAAGTCAAAACCAGTTATCAGAACCTGGCATTCAGTTAGTGAGTCACTGTGATTATGTGTGTCCTCACTGGACAGAAAGCCTTATAATCCATTCTGTTTGAGTGAGAATCTCTGTGTTGTGTGTGTGTGTGTGTGTGTCTTATCCACTGACCGTCTGGTGAGAACTGGTCTTTCTCGAACACCGTGATACACAGGACGTCCTGGTACAGATCTTTGATAAAGAATTGGCAGTTGAAGTTCCACTTGGGGTTCAGAGTGTCACTTATGGGCCGAGACGTGTAGCACTGAGCCCCCATGGTCAGCTCACAGTACGGGTTACTTTTTCCTGGAGAGAAATAATGACTTTTAAAATGAATCAGTCATTACTTTGATAATACATGGTGTACATACTGTATTAGTATGAAACAAAGATGTGGGGGCCCAGAGAGTTCAACGCACTTACACCTCAAAACACATGCAATTACACAAAACACAAGCACATTCAGAAAACATCCTCAATATGACAATACATGCACTGTAAATACTCACAACACATCGGAAGGGTTTCCATTAGACAAACACACAAAAAGAAGAGAACGGGACCCTGAGGAAGCTCATCATATAGATGCAGTACTAACCACAGCGGCTCAGGTTCGAGCCCGACCTGTGTACGTTTGCTGCACGTAATCCCCTCTCTCACATACATTGTCACTATCCGAATAAATACCCTGATAAAAAATTGGCATTTCAAAAAGGTGATCAACTTGACTAGAAGACTCAACTGGCAAACAGGTGACCTTTGCAAAAATAAAAGCATTCAGCGAACCTTCCCAGAACCTTAAGGGCACATTCTGCTGAATTAATTTACCTACAAAATTCACACAGCATTGAACAACAAAGGCTGTGGTCGAAAAGAAAATATAGCCTTTTTTACTAACCACTTTTCCATGACCTTGAAGGAAAAAGTCGTGGGTCAAGGAAAGATGTAAAGGAGAATTCATAAGGACTTAGGAAAACTCAACAGCTATGTGGAGAGAATCTGACAGAACTTTCACTATGCTTTTTTTTTTTTTTTTTTTGTTAAACCACATTTACAGCACAAGTATGATCAATCCAAAAAACCAAACAGGATTGAAATGTTGAAATAATGTAAGGTTAAAGGAATACACAAGCAGACAAAGTTGATCCATTAAAATTATATCCATTGCAGCAAAATCCATTAAAATAATAATTAAATAGAAACAACGGATAAATTATATTCAGACGTAAGTATGTGAGTTTACTGTTGTGGGCGCTTTGGACATTTTTATACTGTTGAGTTGACAAAAAATATTGTTTGGTGCTTTACACAAAGAGACAAGATAAAATTGATAAAAATGTAAAATTACATTTATGTGTATAGTATTTTGTTATGATGATATTCTTTACTAGAAATCTGGATGGATTTGAAAAACAATAAATATAATCATGGATTTGGAGCCCAGACAATGATTTGCATACGTTTTGGATCATGTGCTATATTTATGTGGATCAGCCAGGGCTACAATGGTGTGTCCAATACATCCACTCTTTAAATTTTGCGGGGGCAAGGAATTGTGAGATGCAAGTGTTGTGTCGCAACGGTTGGGCTTTCACAGCCAAGAAACATTTGTATCCCATCGTAGGGTCTCACCATTGGGTTTACAGGCCTTGAGCTCCTGAGCCTCAGTGACAGTCACCAGCAGTCGGCCGATACCACTGGTTTTCAGGGAACGTGCTAAAACAAACACAAAACCATTAGACCTGAGCCTGAAACGCACAACAGATTTTGTCTGTTGAACAGGTCTTGTGAATAATATGTGGATAATATACACACACACACACAAGTGGTAAAAATATCTTTTTTGAGGAAGGGACTGTATGAAAATTATACAGGGAAGACGTTTATAGATCATAGCTTTTAAATTTTTACTCAACCTTCATTTATATTAAGTAGTTAATAGTCTGAATTAATTTTAAAAAATAAACACATAGACACAAATGTTGGTGTTGGTCTATGCTGTGGGTGCTACTTTACAATAAATGTAGAGGATAAAAATTATTTGACTGTTTCAAGGCTGTTTCACTTTTCTCCATCATAGTCAAGTATTGATCATCTAATATTACGCACAGAAAAAAAGTTAAATGTAACTTATTGTAACGTGACCTACGCGGCTTTCTTTTATACAAATTGTAGATGTTAATTTAAGTAGGACAACTGACAACTCGACACAGTGATACCTGACCTCATTACCTCACACCATATCATTCCACCCATGTAAACCATCACTAACCTCACAGGTAAGGTGAACCATATTAAGTAGTTCCTGGTCTAAATGAAGGAACAGAACATAAACTCTCTGTTCATTACACCAAGCCTCTCATTAAAAGAGGACATTAGGTAATTCACTGAACAAAATTACACAAAAATTTATCTCATCTTACATTATATTCAAGTTTAGACTTAGCATCTCTTTATTAAAAAATTTTAAATGGCTAGGCTATTGATCACTTTCTTTATGCTGATGCTAAATTATTAGTAGTCATCTCTTATGTATTTAGGATACTTTAATTCTTTATATTTTGTCTTGACAACTAATGGTGAAACTAGTTGTAACAAATCATTAATATAATATAAGATAATAGGAAGACAAGCCCCCTCCTCTTCTTCTAATAATCTGCATACAGTCCCTTATGTGTTGCACTGTATGGTAAATTCAACTAGTTATTAAGACAAAATTAAAGGTAATTACATTTGGGTGTGAATGAGGACAGTATGTTCGTGGATCCTGTTTCAGTGCATTGCAAGCTTTTGTTTACGGCTGCTGCTAATAGAGATCAATTGCTGTGTTGTACGACAATGACAGTATGACAGTACATATAGCCACACACATGCACACAAACACATGCGCACAAATACTCTAGGTTCACTTAGTAGATTCATTTAATCGTAAAGTGACTGTTTACCTTGGTAAGCCTTCTCTCTCTTCTTCTTCTCAGTTTCTATGAAATGTTCAGATGCTGCTTTGACTTTCTGGACCCATGTTGTCCTGGCAAAACAGCAAAATTGTGAAAACTCCAGACTGATTAATTAGCTCTTTGCTGAGATTAATGCAAATGCCAATGTGAGCACGTGTACCTCTCGTTCAAGGTCTCGGTTTTGAGTGTGTAGACGCGATCGATGTGCGAGACGTGGAAGAGTGGCTCGTCACTGGATGGGTCAAGAGGCATTTTCACTAAAACCTCATTTAGAAATAGTGGCTGGAGAAGAAAAAAAAACTGTATGAAGGACACTGGAATAATGTCCAGAAAAAGGAAACTATGAGGGATACTGCCCTGATAATTAATACAATAATAAAATCAAGTGAAACATTACAATTTGTTACAGGCAGATCTTAACTATAAATAATCATAATAACACAAGTGGGACAAGTAAGAGAAAAATGCCTCTCGCTTACAGTTTTGTACATCTTCAGCTGTATGCTGGTCTTGGGGCTGAATAGCTTGTCTGGTCCTGAGGAGGAGAAGGGTTTGGCGCTGTGTGTGAGGAGGAGGAAATCATTGAAGAGGAACGCCCACAGCTCCCTGCTGCTTTTGGTTTTGTACAGCCTGCCACTGTGGAGCAGCTTGCGAGGCCCGAGGCAGTTAGTCAGTGAATTGAAGACCAAGTGCTGAAAGAGAGACAGGGAGACAGTAAAGCATGACAGAGGTGAGATGTAGGATAGGAAGCAAGTACAAAGTGGTTTAGTGGGAAAATCTTTTTTCCACTGTATGTACACATTTGGTTTAGTAAAAGCAAAAAAACAAAAAAAAGTGTCTTATTACAGTATGTTTACCTCTATAGGTCCCTCACACTGGACATGGCTTTGTATCCATTCCAGCCTGTCTGAGTTCT
Organism: Rachycentron canadum; assembly: GCA_038496675.1. Classification (NCBI taxonomy): domain Eukaryota; kingdom Metazoa; phylum Chordata; class Actinopteri; order Carangiformes; family Rachycentridae; genus Rachycentron; species Rachycentron canadum. Next base: position 9,549,891 of record CM076665.1, read on the forward strand.
CCTTCTCTCTGACCCCCTCATTGACCTGAGAACACAGCTCCTCAGCTCGCTCCAGAGCTTCTCGCAGGGGGCCGCGGTCTGCATGGCCTTCTGGGGTGTGCTCCAGGATCTGACCACCAGGAAATGAAAGGATACATATAGAAAGAGACTTGGATGCATTCAATGAGTGTCAGAAAAAAAGGAGAATATTGTACTTAGACATATAAAGAACATTTTTAACATACATTCTTGATGAGCAGGGGGTAGCGTGTAATCCTCTGCATGGGCTTGAGGAGGAAGCTGGACAGTGGCATTCCCTTACAGCGGTAGTTAGTGGCAATCTTCTGCTCAAGTAGAGTAAGACAGTTAGATTTTAATCGCATTTTTTTAATATCAGACCCATTTAATTATTCCACAACTATACCTTGAGGAAGTCTTTAAAATCAGGCTGGTTGTGGGTTTTGTTCTGTAGCAAGGCGGCGGCGTTAAGTTGGCAGGAGCAGAAGCGGATGTAGGGCTGCATGTGTGCGAGCTCTGACGCCAACAGGTCTCCTATCAGCTGAACCGGCATGTTCTCTCCTCCTGTCTTTTTCCGAACACGCAGGGCCCTGAGACACAGATGAGGATGATATGAAACAGATTCAAAGTTTCAGCCATCTGCATTAAGCCAGGGATGGAAGGGGGGGAATACCCACTTGAGCAGTTTGGTGTTGCACATAATCAGCTCTCTCCAGTTAACAAAGATCACCACCATGTCAGCTTCTGTTAGACGGCCTGACTCAGACATGGGTTTGTAGAAAACCTGCCATACACATACACAAACAAGTGGCGGCAGAGGTGAACAGAAACAAGATCAGTGCCTCAAACTCCAGACAGAAGATGGCAATGAGCGATTGTGTGTCTGTACCTCTAGTACAAGCTCCAGGTCTTCCACATAAGTCTCCTCAGTCTGGATGAGCTCATGGATATAGCCCTGTCTCTTCCTCTCCTGGGGGGTCATGGTGTCCAACGTCATCAGGTCGGCACACCCTATAGTGCGCACACACACACACACACACACACACACGCCCATGCGAACGAACATACATGCAGGCATGCATGCATGCACAAACACACCAGAAGCATGTGCAAGGCAAACACAAATACAAACACTGTTCTGTCAATCACTAACATGAAGGAAATCCAGTAAAAGCATTCTTATAAAAAACACTAGACACATCAGCATGTTAAAATCTCCCTTTATTATCATTTCTATGATATTTTATTTACATTTAATGCACAAACAAGAGTGAGGCACATTGTACTTGCAGTACGGGAACTTAAGGAACGTACCAGGTAATGCTAACGCTAACAACAATGCTACCAAGGACTCTGGATTAAAGAAAAATGAAGCACCTTTCATGGTGAGGCGCTCGCTCCAAATGGTTGCATAGGTGTAAATGAATAAAGAAGCTAATGCTTGAGTGAGAGCGCAGTGGAAGACTTAGTCGGCAGTTCAAGTCTTTGAGGTTCAAACTTGGCAAAAGTTGGATGTGAATGTCAGCAGCGTGTTTTCTCTGAATAAATTCTTAACGGGTGGTATGCTAATATTTTTCTTTTTTTTTTTGCTGGTGGTATCACAGTTCAGTACAGGATGAGTCTCAATGTTAAATACTTGGAAGCCTTAATAAATGGAAGAGTGCATAAGAAGTGATAATAACACAATCAGTTAGATTTAATTCAAGCAATGTGTCAGCAAGCAGCAATCAAGGTTACTGGTGATTTAAGCAACAGCGAGTTGTAACATTGGTCCATTTTAACAAGGTTTAATGTTGTTAGTGCAAGAATGAGGGACCCTGTTAAAAAAACTCTACCATACTGATTCATAGCCTCGATTTAGAAAACTAAATGACTTCAGTCTGATGTCATTTACATATTATTTTGATTATACTGTGTATCCAAATTCTTTTGATTCATATTTCCATTAATCTTTAGCAAAACTACACTTTCCATGCTATTGTATCAGAGGGACAAAAGCCTCTAACACTCATGTCTAGCTGCCTCTGCCTCGCTCCCTTGATTACTTGGTTAATTAAAGAAACATTGAGGGAAACAGAGGAGAGGAGAGAGCGAGGAGGATAAAGGTGAGAAATTAATGTAATTATTAATGAAATTAATCTAGTAGGGAAAAGACAGGAGAGAAAATTTAAAGAATAGTAGGTAAAAGAAAAAAAAAAAAAAAAAGGGGGATCAAAAAACAGGAGGAGCAGAGAACACCACAGTCCTAAACAAGTGAGATAGAAAGCGCAGAGCTGGGCTGTTCTTGCTGGCGGCTGGGCTTCCTGTTGCGACAGGGCAATTCGGATTGGTTCAGACAGAGGGGGTGAGGAAGAGGAGGAGGTAGAGGAGGAAGTTGTGGAGGAGGAGGAGGAGGAGGAGGAGGAGAAAGGAAAGCCAGCATTACTGTCCTACAGAGGAAAGAAAAAAACAGATGAAGTGGAGGAGAGGGAGGGGGACATGAGTGAGATGAAGGAGAGACGGAGAGACAGCAGACATTAATATAGTTTTAATATTAATGCTGGACTCTTACATGCAGGTGCATTAATAATGCATTTCTGGAAATGTAAATGTTATTGCTAGTCATATCAGCCGGAGCATGACAATAATTTCTTACATTTTATTTCTCCAACAAACTGCAGACTTGATGTGTACTGGGGTGTGTATAAGTCAGAACATGATCATTAGATTTCAAAATTGATTGCATTTTGTGTCTGTGGCTTTAACAAATTCATACTAATTAAATGTCCATCGCGTTCACTCTTATTAACTGAGATCTGCTGCTGTGAGGAGAACATGCAACCTATGAATACTAATTCAAACACAAACCTCTTGGTTCAAAAGGGCTTTTTTTCATTTTCAGACCAGCTTTGTGCGATTGAGCAGAAAATATACATGAATTGAATCGCACCCATCCCGACAGTGCAGTGATCACTGTATTGTACAGTAGCAAGTATAGTGAACCAATGCATTGTATTTTCCAGAGAACATGAAGCTTCAATTTATAGAAATGTGACTGATTAGGAAAAAAATGTTGAATTTGAAACACATCAATGATTGTTCTGTTATTGATCCAGTGATATGTTGACGAGGTTGACAAGAATAGTTTGCCATTTAATACTTCTTTTTGTTTCCTTGCTGAGAGTTAGATGAGACGATTAATACCATGTTAAATATGCCGCTACCGCTAGCAGGGAATAATATGGTGGTTAACTTAGCAAAGACTGTAAACTAGTGAAAACAGCTAGCACTGTTAGCTACGCTTGTAACATTTCATTTTTTGTTTTTTTTTTTCAGATTTTTATTTTACTTTTTAAGTTTTCTGCTGTTCCCACTATTTATACTAAGCTAACCTAACCACCTGGCCAGCTAACTGTAGCTTCATCTTTAAGACACAGCTTTAAGAGTAGTATCAATCTTCTTATCAAACTCTTGGCAGTTTTCAAAATGTCAAACTGTTCCTTTAAATTATTTGACTCTTGGTGCAGTCAGTTTATGGAAACTTAAAAGGCCTGATCCATTAATTTTGCACAAATTGGAAGAAATTCAACACTTGTTTTTTCTTTATAATTCAACACACTGTGTAACACTGTCCATTTTAATATGTATCACCCTAACAATATGTAGGGGGATTAGGCCTTTTAAGTGCAATGGGTTTATGTTCACCAGTGACCCCTCAGTGATTGACACAAACCAACTATTTGAAGCTTACCGTCCGTCTCTCCATGCTCTGACATGGACAAGGAATCTACTGTACCTGGAGTGAGCCAAGTCAACCAATGAGACAAGTTTTTTTATACAACTGATAAACATGTTTTATCAGTTTTTCCCAATATCTCCCCACCTACAGCCTTCAACAATAATTCCAACTAAATGTATAAATTACTGATTTTCCCTCAAATGGTATAACAGAAGAACAATGTCCCTCTGAGAAAAGGCTGAGGCAGAAAACAAAGCATGAGGTGTACTCACATTGCTGGCTGGGGTCTGATTCTGTTGTCATCTTGACATAATTGGTGGGCAGCAGGCCTGTGACCCCATTGGCTTCCCCCTTCCACCAATCAGGATTTGTCTTGTCCAGGATGTTGATCAGTTGACCCTTGGAGAAGCTTAGTTCATCCCGGTTGGCAGCAGCGTAGTCATACATTGCAATAACTTGGCACACTGAGGGATCATGGGCAAAAAAGGTGTTATGAAAGGCTCTGAAGTTTTATTTCTCAAATCAGCCTTTTTTTACTATGAGTAATAATTGGGTTCTGGGCACTAGGTCTGGATTATTATTTGGATCTGCACCAAACTGCGCAAAAACATAGATCTCAACACCACAAATATGTGTGATCACAACAGATGACTGAAAAGAAAGAAAAAGAAGTTAAAAAAGATCTGCACCCTGGACCATAGCCCCCCCCTCCAGTTTATTTAAAATGATTCTCTAGAGGTAATAAATGATAAGAACTGAAGAGGGTTTTTTTAAAAAAAACTTAAACTGGTTTAAGTTTATCGATGAAAAATTAATGTTATTAAGAAATACTATAGTTTTCAGAAGATTCAAGAAGTGGGTATTTATTTGTAATTAGAATTGAATTTTCAGTTTTAATGCTCTTCTGGGATTACAATTTAAATAACTACTAGTAATTGGTTATTAGTGAAGCTACGAACAATGCTGTTCAACCTTTAAAGTTAGAAAATGGCTGCACCATCACCATACCCAGAAGGTTCGTTAGGAAGTGTGTCTAGTTTACAGATACATGACAATACAGTAATTTAATAGCATTTACACCTCATTTCTTTCATGTATGAATTCATATTTCATGAATGTAATTTAAAAATCAGAGACGTGAAATTGCAGCTACAGTTATTGGCACGGTTGTCAGGTCTATCATAGCCTTGAATGATCAATGTGTCCACTTGGTTATATGTTGCAGTAGCCCAGAAATCCAAATTAAAAATGTGAAAACAAACTTGATGGATCGTGCTCACTCATCACAAACATGACATTGTGTTCAAAGTGTGTCAGCCATCACCTGGCAGAGGGGAGGGAGAAGACTTGCTGCTGGAGGGACCCAAGAGCTTGACGTGAGAGGAATGAAACCAGCCTCTCTGTCGCTTCTTGCCCCGAGCCTGGAGGAAAAAGAGCCTGTGAGATTAAATCAATCCTGCCAGCTCACGTCTGAATTCTAAATTGAGAGATAAATTGATGAATCAATTTTGTCGGGCACAGTGCTGAACCTCGAAAATCTCAGCAGTGCAAACAACAATTTATACTGAACCATGATGGGACTTAAGAGGAAATCGTTCACAGCTTTCATAGAGCCAATCAAAGTTTAGCCTCAAGTCTGTGGAATGACCAAAGGATTGCTGTTCAAGGTCTCATGCCACTTGACCTAGCTTTATAAAAAAATGCTTAGCATATTTATTACTGAGGGCAATGCACAATTTGATAGAACTGCAGCATTATTGAACAATACCGTTTAAATTTTAACTGTCTTGTCTGGGATATTCACACCTTGCTGCAACCTGGCTACTTGTTCTCATTAGTGTACATCCAGGATGAGCTGTAACCAGAGCAACAGCTGCAGCCACAGCACAAAACAAGCTGTAAGGTTTGACCTCTCAGTGCTGTAGACATATTACCTATGGACAACCCTGTTATTTTTCCTATGATCTCCTGTCCACCTCTCACCAGCCCCCCCACTGATCTGACAAGTCAGCAGATACCAACACTTTGACAGAATCGACTGTGATTACCTTCTTCACTGACATGCCTTTAATTTATAGTTGAGTAAACCTAAGTGAGCAAACAACTACAGCTTCTGATAGCAATTATATTTCATTATCGATTAAATAAATCATTTGGTCCAAAAAATGTAATTGGCCAGCTAATATTTAGCTTTTATTCTTTCTTCTTCCTCTTTCAAAAAAACTAAACTGCTGTAATTACTCAAGAGTCCCCAAGGCGTCGGCGCCTCACCTGCAGTTCCCCGAGCCACCAGCCGGTGGAGTTCTTGGCCAGGACCACGATCAGTTGCCCTGAAGACAGATGCAGCTGATGCATCGTTGGGGTGCCGGTGGTGGTGACAGCCTGGGCGATCTCTGTTAACCAAACAGAGAGAGCCATGTGTGAATTTAGATCAGCAGATTCAGTCTTTGTGCATGTGTTTGAAGTGCATGTGCTGATTCTCACCAGGTTTCTTGGTTGGGGCTCCTGGTCTTGACACCTAAATTAGCGAAGTGATAGGAGCACATTTGTCACAGTTCATTACCTGTTAAGTAGAACTGAACGTCAAGTAAGAGGAAATGTTCATCACAGTTTTCCAAAATGATTATTTTGTTTTACCAACAATTAAAAAACTCTGTCAATTAGCTAACTAATCAGCAGCTCCCTTTAATGTACAATAATTAAAGACATACTTAATAATCACTGAGTCTCTAATTATCATATGTATTATTAAATGTTTAAAATTTACACCAAAAATAGAAAAAAAATTGCTGCTAAAAACGGCACTTTTTAAAAAGCCTATAAACACCACCAGACTCACCTCTGGCTCAACAGGTCGGACATAGTTGGAGGGGAACACCCCAGTCTGGTCCCCGATGCATCCTCGCCACCACTCTCCTTCTTTTTCTGTCACTATGACAACATCCCCCTCTACAAACGTCAGGTCCCCCACCTCCGGGCTCTCATACGTATACAAGGCCACATACTCTGTTTAGGATTCAATTTGAGGGATGTAAGGCAAACAAATGAATTACTGTGTGAGTGAAGCCGTATAATTATGATCATAAACAAACTGTGGATACGTTTATTCTTGCAGATAAACTAAACTTACCCTCTAGCTGAACAGAGTCAGATGTGTCAAATGCGTCCACTCTACAATGGGAACAATACAGAGTCAGTTAAGTCTTACATTCAACTACAGTTTTTCACCAAAGAGGTGTGTTCTCATGTGTTTTCATACTCGGTGTAGCCAGCTGTCTCCAGTGTGACATAGCTTTTGGGGAACCACCCCTGCGTCCCGTTCAGCTGTCCCAACCACCACTCGTCCTTCTGCTGCAGCACGCTGATGATGTCACCCTGTGAGAAGCTCAGCAGCACAGTGATGGTGTCACCAGAGGAGAGGTTGAGGTGAGTCTCCGAGGTGGCTGACCACGAGGAGACGGCACGAGCCACCAGAGAGACAGAGGACTGGGAGGAGTGGGATTGGAAGAGCAGTAAGCTTCAGCATCAGTTATAACTCAAGAGTGCAGTTATACAATCAATACATGCAGATCAACTGTAAAGGACTGCAGGTGCAAAATGGCTGTAACTTGACACCTGACTTTGTTAGACCATGAGACCTACAAACACCAGACCTACTAACACCGATGTTATCTATTGGGAGATGGAGATCTGTAAATGTCTGTGTGACCCGCAGAGAGAGAGAGAGAGAAACTCCCAATGGAGAATGACTATAAATACACAGCCATGCTGCTGTTGAAGTGTTAGTGTCTGCAGCAATGTGTGTACCACAGCCAGACCTAGTTCCTTGCCCGCAAAAGCCAGTTTACAGCCCAGATATACTACGAAGAGAGACATGGCTACACTAACAGGAAACCCAGCCAGGGTCAAGAATCAGTCTCACAAAACAGCAAAACAACTTCTAAAGCACCACTGCCAACTTTTAAAGCAGAAAGCAGACTCCATGTAATCCAGAAACTCACAACACTTTTCATGGTCATGTTCCAGCAGCAGATGTGAAATGATAGAAGGGATATAAATAAAATAAATACTCTAAGACACATTTTTTTTAAATGCCAGAAAGTTAACATCTTAAATAGATTTAGATTGAAATATCTAACAGATTGTCCTAAAGTTCGTGACATGAATTTGTGACCCAATGATAGTGTGACCACTTTTCTTTTAACCTCAAAGTTGTACTTTCTTTGTTTTTTTTAATCTTTGGTTTATGACCAAATAGTTCACTCTGTTGTACTTTGTGTTTAGTTTGAATTAGCCGATTTTACACCAAAGAAAGATTTTGGAAGATTATACACCTACAATACATTAGCATACTAGAATTGTTAGCATTTAGCTCAAGTCTACTGCACCATTAGTCATTTTAATGTGACGTCTGAGGAGAAATGCTCCCAAATATAATTTCCTTTATTCAGGAAATGAATGCTAATCAGTAATATAACACAGAAACAAGACAAGGTTTCAATTATTCTGCTGATGTACGTCATAGAAAAATGTGATTATTTTTTAAAGGAACTCCACTGACTATCATTCCTACCTGTAAGGCGTCTGATTGGACAAGAGCAGCGTTATCGCATGTAACCGCCCTATCTGGGACTCTGGGAAACAAGAGGTACAAACTGTCAGGGATGGAGAAAACACAAGTATAAAAACAACCCAACAGTAGCATGAAATAAATTACAATGCCCAAGGTGACTCCTACAGACTAGCAGTCAGCAAAAAAGCTCAAAACTGTTCTATCTTTAGTGCTGGGACACTGAAATATCAGACAGATAAGGTGTGTATGTCCTGTTACCCTATAATAAGTGTTGGTGGTGGACAGGACATTTTCCCAGGCGAAGCAGGGGCAATCTCAGTGGTGGAGGGCGTGGGGCATTTCTCAGCGTAACTCTGGGGGAACCAGCCCCTGTTTCCGCGGTAACTCCCACACAACCAGCCAGGCTCACCGACGGTCTGCTCATCCACCTGCGTCATGGGAAACACAGTGTCATCACTTTGATGATGAGAAACAACGTTTCCCCACTGCAGTCCTCTCTTAGCCCGATCAGAAACAGTTGCTATTAAACAGAAATAGCAGAAAAAGAAATTTGCGCTTTTTTGACAGCTACGACACAATCTGGTCCGCTGGGGTGTGAACACTGCTGTGTGCACGTATTCGAGACGAATGACTTTTTTTATTGTTGTGATCTCTGCACACTGACATTTTGCATCTTACACACCATCTGCTTTCTGCACTTTCATTTTTATTCAGGAAGATTTGACAACTTTTTGTTTTCACTTAACCTTGTTTGTTTCAGTCCTGTAGCTGTGTCGTGGACCCAGCCCATGCCCTCCCATTGCTTGACTGAGCTGAGTTGGCAGTCGAGGGCAGCCAACTCATTAGTTCAACATCACAGTGATTTAGTGATAGTCTGAGTTTTCTTCACATGAGATGACAAATTTTAAATTTATTGTGCTATTATGATTAAAAAGCAGATTTTTTTTTTTACATGTTTAAATGTTGAGTAAATTATCCATTACTGAGGAATTCATTGATTTTGTCTTCTGCTTATATGTAACTATCAAATGTAAAGTTGTCTTGTAGAGATGCTACATAGAAATAACTAATAACTTAAATAAGTCATTTTAATCCACTTCTAAGAGTAAAACATATTAGATTCAAAAATGTGATTAAAAAAATGAAAATTATCAAGAAGAAGAATTGTGAGGTATACTTGGAAAACAACATGCTGAAAAATGTATGTGACAACAACCCACCCCTGCATCTAAGGGTAAATATGTCAATCTGAGTCAGACATCTGCAGTGTGTGTTTAAAGTCCGAGTGTGTGTCTCGTACCTCAATGACACAGTCTGCGTCTATACTCAGCTCATCTGCGTTGCGGGCAACGAACGAGTACAGGGCTTTATACGTGGTCAGCTTCAGCGGGCGCTGGCCTCCTCTTTCTTGTGCCTCTTTCCTCCTCCTCTCTTCCTCCTCCTCCTCTTTCCGTTTCCTCCGCTCTTCCTCCTCCTCCTCCTTTTTCCTCTTCTCCTCTGCATCGGCCTCCTCTCTTCTTCTTCTCTCCTCTTGCTGTGCTTTCTCCTGGGCCGCTCGGAGGCAGTTTTGTGCCTCCCTCTCCTCCTCCTCCCTCTGTCTGGCCCACTGCTCCTCCAGGAGTCTCCTCTGCCGGGCCTCCTCTTCTTCCTTCTCCCTCTTCTCCTGTTCCCTCTGCTCTTGCTCTCTCCTCTCCTGGTCTAGCTTTGCCTGTCTGTGGGAAGTACATTTGACTTTTTAAAGCTTTCTAAAGCATAAAACAACACAGACAACACAAGTTTCACTGAAAACAAAGTTAACTGCTGAAACAAAAGTAGATTCAAGTCATGGATCATGCTGAATTATCTGCTGCATGCACCAAACAGACAAAAATAAGTCACATGTTTTCTCACACTCACCTGGCTGCCTCTTCTTCCTCCCTCCTCTTCCTTTCTCTCTCCTCCTCCCTGCGTCTCTGCAGCTCCCTCAGTTTCTCCTCTTTGACTCGGTGCAGGTCGTCCAGGACAGCCTGCTGCCTCACCTGCTTCTCCCTCAGCTCCTGATGCAACCAGCACATATCCAATACATCAGAGAGAAATAAAGATACAAGCAGCAGAAAAAACACTCATAATCGATCACAACTACTGCATGCCGGCTTTATTTCTGCTCCAACTTGATGTGCAGTAGTGTGTATAGAATTTGTGCTAAATCCATATTAGATAGTGGATGAGTTTTAAAGCTCATCTCTACATATGTGGTGGTATAAAAACTATTATATGCAACAGTACTATTACAATCCAAGACCCACAAACTTGCAGAACTTTGCAGAAACATGCAGATATGTTTACATACACGTATCAGCAACATAAAAATCAACATCACAGTGCAATAAGTTTTAAATCACATTAGGCCACAGACATAAATTGATAAATCTGTTTTTTAATGTTGTGGCTGGTTGGTGTTATGTTTAAGCCTAGATCATTTTTTCTCTTTCTAACACTGTGTGTGTGTGTTTTACCCTCAGGGTGCATCCTGTTTACATAGAAAACACAGGCTAGAACAAATCCCACAGAGAGAAACAACAACAACAAAAAAAAAAGGAAGATGTGATACCAAAGCAGAGCTACGTTTAATAATGAGTCAAAAAGATGAGTGAACAGATCAAGTCATCACAGGATATAAATGAAACAAAGATTAGAGGTAAAACAAGAGGTGAGATGGAAGAAAATAAATAATTAGGAGGGGTGATGAAAAGGATCACACGGTGGGAGGTGAAGAGAGAGAGACATAGAGGAAGAAGGATAACCTTGATGAGAAGGAAGAGCTGGCTGAGGCAGGCCAGCAGAGACAGAAGGCCCCGCAGGACACAGTCATCCATATCCCCAAGCTATGAAAGAAGCACACAGTGTGACGACAGAGGGAGGGGAAAGGTGATGGGCAGAGGACGAGGCATAACAGGAAAAAGAAATGCACGCGCGGCGAAAAGAAGATCGGAAAGGAATAAGAAAAACATCAAGCAAGTGGGAAGCAGAGGAAAAAGAGGGAGGAGAGAAAGACAAGGGTTAAAAGGCTTTAAAAAAGCAGTTAAGAAATAAAAACAATTGAACTGAGCAAAAGAGAGAGAGCGCAATGCTACAATTATTAGTATCAGACTGATGACAGTTTGTGGGAGGACATGACATCAATCCTCACAGGTATTAAATTATCAAGCTTTCTGCCAGTAAATGTGTGCAGCCGAGCCTCCAGTGTGTGTGTGTGTGTGTGTGTGTATGTGTGCATAATAATGGGTGGGTATCAGGGTTTTCTTTGCCTGAGGAGGGAAACTCTAGAGTTACTGTGACCAGTTCTACGAGATTTCACTGCAGCACTTTAAAACTCCCTCTTTTGATTCAGATCCACTGAAGCAGAGAGAGAGAAAGACTCTCCACAAACCAACTCCTGAAAATGAATAATGTCAAGGCTTCACCACACTAGTGTTTAGACACATTGCAGTGTGACTTGTGAGCAGGTTGTAGCTCTTTACCTACGAATTGTAAAAACTTAACATTTTCGCTGACCATTTTTAAATTCAAGCTAAATTGTTTAAGATGCTTTTAAAACACTTTTATTCCACTCATTTGTTTCTCCTTTTCTCCAAAGTCTCAAAAACGTCCTTATGTCGTCTAATTTTAATGTGCACTTGATATTTGCTGTGAAGGATTCACACCCCAACCAAGTTTGAATAATCTGCTTTTTGACTTTCATACTATGTGGAAATTAATGAAAACCAGATGAGTGTTCATTCGAAATACTCAAATACAGGAGCATGATTTGTAAAATGGTAGGAAAGACTCTGGTATGCTCCTTTCAACCCCAGTACACTTCCACCCAAGTCCTTCACTGTATTCAAACTCTTGATTTCCTGCCCTCCAACAAGTGACCAAGATATTGAAACTTCTTCAGAGCCACAAATTGTTCACTAACGGAGGCGACGGGGGACATCACAAACAGGAAAGTCACTGTGAGGTCTGTGTAGAGGCCTGACCTGGCCCGTCCTGGATGAATTTGGGTTATGTTAAATTCAAACGGGCTAAACTCCTTTGAGATAGGCTAAAAATGTCATTACCATCCTCCACATCCTGAGCTGGATGGTGCTGATCACTGACCTTAAGCTCCTTGTTGTAGTGCTCCATCTGGGCCAGTTTGTCTGTCGTTTCCCTCTCCAGAATGTCAAGTTGATCTTTAAGCCTGCGGCAGTTTACACCTTTTTCTGTCACGCTCGTGCTCAGGGAGGTCAATGTCACCGCTGCAAGCCAGAGGTCAAATGTTAGAGATAACCGAGAGAGGTCAGTGACCCATGTTGTGCCTTGTGTGCTGTGCGTTTGCTACCCACATGAGAGTTTGTTGAGGCTGATGTTTCGCAGCTTCTCAGTTAGCCGCTGTTGTTCTGGGACCAGCTGTGAGAGCTTCCTCTGCCAGTCCTGTGGCCAGCACACATAGAAAAAAAAAAAAAAAGAATTTGAAATACCTCAATGGAAATAATTTGAGAGGTCAGAGGTGAGAAAAAAACATTTCCTTTAACCTCAAACTGAAGCTGCAGAGTGTTGATTTCTGTGATGCGTGTGTCCCTCTTCTGATTGATGAGGTCCACCTCTGCTTTCTGGATCCGCCTCTTGCTCTGAGCGTCACGGAGACGGTCTGAGATCTGCTTGTGCTTGTTGCCCTGGAGACCAGATGATACCACTGTATACCCATACCTTCATTAACGCGGGACGTTTGTAAGTGTGCACGTGTGAGTGTTACTGAACTCTCACCACAGCCTCCAGCTCCAGCTCTAGACTCTTCTTTTTGGCCCTAAGTCGAGTGATTTCTTCCTGCTCCCCCTCTCTCCTCCTTCCCAGTTCCTCCTTCTTCCCTCGCTCCCACTCTTCCCTCCGCTGGCGCTCCATCTCCTGCTTTGCCGCCTTCAAGTATGAAGAAATATGGCCACCAGATATGACAATGTAGATACGTAACATCTCACAGATGAGGCCACCTCTCCCACTCACCTCCTTCCTCTCCAGCTCCCTCAGCCTCTCCTCCTCCCTCTGTCTCTCCATCTCTCTCTGCCTCTCCAGCCGTCTCTCCTCCTCCAGCCTCCGCCGATTCTCCTGCTCCCTGGCCTCCCTCTCCCTCCGTTCATGAGCCTCCCTCTCCTCCCTCTCTCTCCTTTCCCTCTCTTTTCTCTGCTGCTCCTCCAGAGCCAGTCGCCGTTTCTCCAGCTCGGCGCTGCCTCGTGCGAAATTTTCCTTCAGCTTGTCCTCAAAGGACACTGAAAAGAGGAGTAAGACAGCAGTGTGACACAGGGGAAGATGAGAGCCTAATAGACATAACAAAACATATAGTGAGCAGAGTATGCCATACCACTGCTCTTGGTCTTTTGTGTGGGCTCTGTCTCTGTTGTGTCTATTAAACAGGGAGTAATGTAGGGCCCTGTGCCATTAACAAGCTCACTGGGCTTGAATCCTCCTCTGAAACAACACAAAGGGAGCATATGTGGTTTTATTTCATGAATGAATTAAGTAGATGTGTCAATTCTGTGTGTGTGTTACCTTAGAGAGGGTGGTACTAGGTCTTGAGGGAGTGTGAGCGGTAGAGGTCGGCCCGTTTTAGCCATGTCAACTAGGTGCATGGCCAGAATGAACTCATCAGCTTGTAGCTGACCGTCTTTATCCACATCTGCCAGGGTCCTATGTAAACATAACACAGTGAGTTACACAGTTAAGCAATAAAGCTGAAATCTGCACCTCATTTTTTAAAAAAATATTATGGGTTTATAGCAGCATCACTTGGTTTTGGTCGCTTGAATGCAGCTGAATGAGCTTTAAACACTGAGAAATTATCATCTCATAACATTGTTATGAGGAACAAGTTGGCAAACAGTTGCTTATTTACACTTCCAGCAGACATGGAGCAACATTAGCATTCAACTGGAGTCATGTTTCTAACCACCTGACAAACATGTCCACTAGTATTTCTCTTTTTAGCTCTGTTTTAGTCTTCATGAACATCTAATAGAACTATCTCTCCTTAGCAGAGAAATGCTCTGTATATTCACTAGCAAGTTGCTAACATGATCTGTCTGATGCTGCACAGGCAGTGTACAGTGGCTCTATTTAACAGCTGCCTGCTGTGGCCGACAACAAAGCTAATGGGAACGCAGAGACTGAAATCAGTAAAACTATGACAAACAATGAGCTGAAAGACACTAAAACACTCTGCAGAGATGGGTCTGTCACTATAAATCAGCACTTTCAATTACACATTTGATACATGGCAAAATATTTAATTTTCTTAGTCAGCTGTTGTTAGATGTTACAACTGGATCATTTATAATGATAATACATCCTGTTTGTGCACTGCTACTCAGTCTCACTGCCTTGGGGTAGAAGTTAACTACCTTTCTAGTTGACAATTAAAATCTGTTTCACCTAGAGCCACAGCACAGAAAGGGAACTCTCAATAATACAAAACAGCATCAACTCTTATCACAAAATCTGCTTTCTTTTCCCTCTTTTAGTATGCATTTTAATAATTTAACACTATATTAATTGACTTATCCAAATGGAGCCATAAATCATAGGAATTATTTCCACATAAGTTGAAGAAGCAAAAATATTGTGTTGACGCACTGACAGTATGAAGGTATATGTGCTACCTGTCTACTGATCAGTAGAAGCTGTCATGAAGTTACAAAGGCACACACAGGCTGTGGAGTGTTTGCAAACTGGATCTTATATACGTAAGTAAATACAGACACACACGCGTGCCAACACACCTTATACTCACCAGATTGTAGCTAGTTGAGTCTGAGTGAGGTTTGATGCCAGCAGCGCATTTCTAACCTGAGGTCCTGAAAGGTAAAAATTGCATCAGAAACACCAGCAGTGATTTCTCACATCGTCTGAAGTGGATGTGTTTGTGTGTGTCTTCCTGCCAAGTTCTGTCGAGTGGGGTTAAGAGCAATCACAAGAGTACACGAGCACGTGTACAAAGTGAAAGTGACCCAGTGAGTGTTGTTTCAAACTTCGACAAGACCACTCATGAGCAGCCAAGCGGCCCTGAGAAGCTTGTGTTTATTTGGATTGGAGCACACGCGTTTGTGTGAGTGTGTGTGTGTGAGACGCACCTGACAAGTAGCCACTCATAAGCTTGTCTAGCGTGTTGAACTGCTGACGGTACTTCAGCCTGGACGCCTGTGGGACGGCCCAGTCACTTGCACCCGTCTTTGGAGAGTTACTGGCCAACGATGTGGTGGAGGAAGAATTTGAACTATGAACAAAGAAAAGAGAGACATATCAATATACCAGTATATCACCTAAAGGGAAATTACACAATAATATTATGTGGTCAGCCTTCCCTCACTCCCTTGTATCCCAGCCTAGACTTAAAACCACTAATTGCTCAGAGACTCCCCGGTGTTTTTCCTCAGCTCTTAATTAGCTGTAGAGGAAGGTAGTGCAAACGACCATGTAGACAATGACTCTCTGAAACAAGACAGAACTGTAGTCTCAGGCTGTGCTAATCAACCATTCTGTTTTTATTATAAACAATGCCTCTGCAAGAATAGCAAAAGGAAAGGGTAAGTCAATGATGTTCATTGAAGAAAAATGTACTTTTCCTCAGTCATTATAGCTGGTTGGAAACTTACAACACCCCTATGAAATGAGAGAAGAGGTTTCAGGGAGACAATGGGAGATGGTGCAAAGGATTCTCTCTCTGCCTTAGGGCTTTTTTTGCGTGTGTGGGTATGTATCAATCAGTGTATGCATGTGTACACTGGTGCTTCACAAAACAAAAGTGGTGATCTGGGTCGCTTCTGGCTCAACCAGCTTTTACTTCCTGGTACCCTTATTGAGGCTTGCCTTACCACCTACACCTGAGGTCAGGACCTTTTGTATGTACCAGTGACAATGAAATAAGATACCTCTCCTATCCTTTTCACAAAACACACAAAACACCATGAGAAGGATCCAGGATATTAGATACTACTATTGTGTATTTCTGCAGTGAATCTCGATGTCAGTGCACAAAATCTCTTCTTTGTTTGCTCCTCATTACGTCCCACCAGTGTAACTCAGATAACGATCAAGTGCTTCGTCCAAAAACACAAATGAAAGGGCACCGACAGCTATCTCACATTTCCACTTCCCTTTAGACATAGAATTTAATAGCTGAAAACATATGTGTCATTATTAACATTTTATGTGATAAATCCAACTTGGTGTCAGGTTTTCATTTAGTCCATTATCTACAATCTGTTCCTTTGTTTTACACTTTAAAACAAAAATTCTGCTTTCCTTACATTTTAAATAGACTAAGACTATACTGTGATGCTAGCAGCTTCATACAGAGGCTGTACATACAGTAGGTGCACCTTTAAGCTAAGCACTAACATTAGCATGCTGATATCCTACATAGAGTGCTACAGTAAAATCCTAATGTCAAGTAATGTTTACCATGTTCACTATCCTAGTTTAACTGGTTTGCATGATAACATTAGCTGATTAACAATAAGCTTTTTAGTGTTGCAGGTAATGACCAAACAGTCATTATTACATTTTTACCTGTTAGAGAGACATAAAAATTATTATCATCCAGCAGAAGTCATAAATGTTTGTACCGAAATTCCACCCAATACTGTTAAAATATTTCACTTGAAAAAAAAAAAAAAAATGCAGCACTATAAAGTCAGGAACACCCAAAATCAATAGGGTTTATCCTTTAGGGACCATGAATATCTGTACAGAATTTCATAGCAATCCAATCGTAGCTCCATTATCGATTAATAAAGTTAATAAAAATAGATGGAAACTTATAGTAGTGACCTCTTCTCATAGGAATGTCATTTGATTCCTGACCCCTCTAATGTTTGTGACTCTAAACAAGCCCACTTCCTACTGCTGCCATCTAGAACATCTGATTTCAAGATGCCCTTCCTGTTCTCCCCGTTATCGAAATGTTTCATCTGTCGCATTCTCATCCTGAGCCCTTCACTACAAAAACTCTCTAAAAAAAAAAACAAAAACAAAAAACAACTTTTTGTAAGCAAGCTAATGGACTGGCTTGGCTGTGAGTGCCTGCCTCGTGTGTCTAAATATCACTGCATAATAAATGGTAAAACTAAGAAAAAAAATACTAAAACTTGGAAAGTTGGAATTGGTATTCTTGAGTCTCAAAATGTACTTTTCATCCAGACTCTGATGTGCTGACAGAGGACATGTGGGTTTGCAGATGGCTACTGATTCAGCTGGAAATTTGAACCCTAATTTAGCTATAAAATTTGTATCATTATCTTGACAGGCCATCAAAGGAGCTTACACAGTTATCGTGTACATTGTACCTATATTTACAGTCTGGGACTCACCTGCTGGATCCCAGGTCCAGGAGAGAGTTGGCTTTTGACATGCCAGTGGTTGGAGAGAATGTCATAGGTGAAGAGAAGCCAGAGAGAGGGAGCCCTAAAAAAGAGTTGGAAGTCATTTTATGGCTAAATTTTAATTTCACCAATTCAAAGTCATGTGAAAAAACATGTGAATGCTTTTGTGTATGCATGTAAATTCATACAGTGCGTGCATATGTTTCTCTTATGCAATCAATCTCTGACATCATCTGTGGACATGCAAAGTGGAGTTGCCCTTGAATGCATGTATATCTAATCTTATCTCCTCATACTTTACAGTCACAGCACACAGAGCTCCAGCAGCAAGGTTATTGACATCTGGCTAAAAACAAAGCGATCGCAGTTGTCTGCAACCTTGCGGCAAAGAGGATTAGTCTCGAGAGCTGTAGCACTGACATATTTCCATAACCAGAGAGCTGAATATAACAACAGAGGAAAAGGCAAACAACGGAAACAAAAAATTACACTTCCTCTCATTATATCATGCTGATTTCACAGCCAAAAATTGTACTCGAACAGAGCGAGAGTAATAAGAGAGCAGCCGAAGAAGAGACGGAGGAGGTGAGAGATGAAGAGAACAGGGTGAGATGAAAGAGAAAGAATTAATTTAGTATGTATACATTACATATGCGCACCCACACCTGGCTTCACTGATATTTTTTCTTTAACTAGTACAGTAAAAATTGTGGTAACTCATCTCCTTGGTGATGAAAAGCAGCTCTTTACTGCATACAGCAACATACACACATACAGATAAGTCGTCAGTGCAATGTGTAAGACCTTGGGGAGCAGATAGATAAGGTGCAGCCCTTTGATGTTGGGGATATAATCCACGCTACATTACTGCACCACTGAACCTCAGGGCCTGAATAACTGACCCTGATACACTAAATATTACACCGGGTTGCACTGGCTACACGTAAATCCAACACTAAGATTGTTCATGAAGTTCTTAAATCATTGTTTTCAAATTGGTGATTTATTAAATAGGGTTGCTCCGTTAAGACATACTCTATAAAAATGCCAAAAATAACAATTTTAACTGTAAATACTTTCCAAGTTTAGGTATCACTTTGAAAATTTAGACGTGGAGATAAATCTGTTTTGGATTAAGTTTACAATTTTAGTGTAAAATTAAATTATGCTAATATAATTCATATAAGTCATTTACTCTCTACTGCTACTAGTATCATATTTCGTAATTGATGGTACATTGTGTTTTTTACACCCATTTTTGAAACCATTCTTGTGCCAAGTGCCAACCTTTTTTCTGTCTTTCCTCTGGAAAGACCTCTCTTATTGGCAAGTTAAGCAGCAGATGGAATCATTTACACTTTGCATGATTGAACAAGGAGTTTGCAGACAAAGTCCCAGTGTCCTTCAAGGCCCTCATTAAATGTTCAAGTGCATGGAAATGCAGTTATTCTTGTCACATTACGAACCTGTATCCGTGTTCCAAAGTCATAATGCTGCAGTTGTGGCTTTGTTTGTGTGCCCGTAAGTTAATATCCATTCCCATTCAGCGTAGAATTATCCATGCAATTCCATGCCCCCCCCAACTTTGTTCTCCTTTTTTGTATTTCATCCCACAGTGATGTGATAATGAAATACACATGTTACGGGAAATGAGCATTAATTTAATTGAATGGTTCTGGAACATGACACAACATCCTTAGTGTATATTCACCTTCTTCTCCAGAGTCTTGTGAATATCTATCATTATTTGTCCGGTGAGCAAATTAATATGGTTCTACCGCAGAACCAACCTGCATTGTTGGGAACAAGTGGTGGGGTGAGGAGGTTGACATTGCCGTTGGGGAGTCCAGAGTTTCCCAGGGAGGTGATGAGGGGTAGAGTCACTGGCGTTGGCACCAGGGGTTGCACAGAGGTCATGGGAGGGTTAGCTGGGATGGGTGTTAGGATGGGCATGGCTGACATTGCTGACATGGATGACAGACCAATTGACAGGTTTGGCATGGAGCCCATTCCTATAGGGGGGAAATACACAGGTGAACATGGCAAGTTAAAGAGACAGACTGATGCAAATGTTGAATTTAAAGATGGGTTTTCATGAAAACCCTGAAATTACTGTAAGTCAACTGAGTGTTATTTTGGTCTATTAAGGTATTTTTGTAAAATCAATCACTTTGTGAGATCAGCTACTTTTTTCAAAAACATAACGATCCCATTTTGAGATGAAATACTCTCCTGTTTCTCTTCTATTTCCATTGCCACTGACAAAATAATACCTGAGAGAGATTATGTTTTAAGGGCCAGAGTGAAGGATTATTTTTGTATCTTTGAAACTCTAATGTGGTTATCATCTTTTCAAAAAGAAATTTCACCAAAACGTGCTGATGAAGGCACGGTGGAAGCCAGACTGGAGACAGGAGGCTGCTTCATGACGACTGGCAGGGAAGAGGGCAGAGTCCGTCCCTGAAGCTTGAGTTTGATGAGCTTCATGGCTATGGAGAACTCCAGTCTGTCCATCTTCCCATCGCTGTCCATGTCAGCTAGGTTCCTACAGGAGAGTTGTAAATCATTATCCATTTATACTAAACTGTAAAAGGATTTTTTTTAAGACAATAAAAACACAAAGAGTTACACAAAGGACAAAGATCTGGTGGGACTTGAATTCCAGTAGCATTTACACAAACATCACAACATACACACTGTCTGTTCTAATTACAGTACACACACACTCCACCCACATCGCTCGCTCTCTCTCTCACACACACACACACACACACACACACACACACACACACACACACACACACACACACACACACAGACACACACACACCACACACACTTTACTGGGTGGGGCAGGCTGTGGAGGAAGTGAGTGCTCAAGAGGAAGTCGAAACAAACTCTGACCAAAAACAAAGATTGGATTTACTGACACAGTTTCTCTAAATTAACAATACACATACAACAATAATAATAATACAATATAACATTTTGTTATTAGTTAGGATGAAGTTTCACTGGGTACTCACCAGATCTCAGCCAGGACAGAGGCAGGCAGACCAGACTGGAGGAAGAACTTCCTTGCTTGTTCTCCTGCAGATGGAAAAAAATCACAGGGGTTCAGAGAGACAGGCATTTCATACAGGTGGCACCCTGGTGACACAACAAGAGGTCATTCATGAACAAGCATTTAGTCTGTTTGTTGTGACAACAGCCGACCTGAGACATAGCCGAGGATGGGGGCGAGGGTGTCAAACTGTTTGTCGTGTTTCCCCCTCTCCTCTGGAGTGATGGCCCACACACTGGCTCCGCCTGGACAAAACCGAGAGAAAAGGCTTTAAATTTACAGCCAAACAGGACTGTGAGAACATCCTGCTTGCTAAAGTAAATTTGTTTTTTTTCATATATCCCACTAGTCTTTCTCTCCCTGCGTCTCCTCTCTCTGTCTCCATTTTCAACTATTAAAAGCAAAAGAAATGGCCAAAAAAATAAGGTTATATGAGCATGAGGCCCTTGACTGTAGTTTTATTTAAACCTGCGGACGCAACATTAAGTAATAAATAGCAGGGCAGTTAAGTGGGATATTTGCAGAATGACACCTGAAATTATTATATTGCATTACTATCCCGAAAGTCAAAAGGGACCATGAATATCTTTACAAAACTTTATGGCATAGACCAAACTAGTGAACTGAGCAAATTACTGAAAAAAACAGATGCACTGCTGGCATCACTACAAAGTAATTTGATCAAATGCTACAAAAGCTCCAAAAAACAATGCAAATTCACAAATGCACACAAAGGGCACACATATTGCAATACACTGTAATAATACACAATGTCAACAGTTGTTATTGGTGGAACTAGAAAGGAACTTGATTATACAAAGATCAAGCTTCCTAACTTAAATAAATGTAACAACATAATTCGTAAGAAGGAAAAATATTCTTTATAAAAAGAGGAAAGCTCAACAATTTTAAACCATAATGTGTTGGCTATGCTTTATTCGTAAACAGCAGCAACGTCCCCTGAGCGGTATAGCAAATACAGTGTCTTTTTTTTTTTTTTTTTAACATCACCTTCCAAAAAGTCTGCATAATTTCCATCTCAAATGAGATCTCCCTCAGATGAAACCACTCTTAACCAACTCCCGACAATGATTAATGTATAAAAATGCCCTGTCAGCTTTTTTGCACTCTGCTCTAGTCTTGCATATCTCAAGGTAAGTTCAGGGTTGGCCATGAATTAAATATAAAGCCAAATGTGCTGCGTGAGGGGTATGAAACTCAATTCTTACTCAGTTACTAAGATGTCTTTAATAGAGGGGAATGAAAGATTATCATCAGAGCAGATAATCAATTAATCATAAGGGAATCCTTGAAATTAATCAAACCATAACACGATCAGAGCATATTCAAAACCCTTTCCTTCACTGCCTCAAAGCTGTGAAGCCATTTTTAAACAAGAACTGAACGTGTGGAACGTGTGCACAGATGGATCCGTCCATATGCCAGTACCTGACTGACAGAGATGTAGATAAGAAGACAAAGACACATAATGAGTCCAGACAGCAGAGATAGAGAAGAAGAGTGATGCACAGAAGGTGAATCCTAACTGTAACAACAGCAAACCCCACTCAGTGAGTAGAAACATAGGTGCTGATGTAGGAAACAGCCAAGGATACAGCTATAAAGTGGATACTTGCAATTTGACTGACTCAACTTAACAGAAAAAAAGACGTCTCACAACTTGTGTGTAGTTCACTGCCTAACCACCTCATCTTTCTCTGCTTGAATTCGACAGACGGGCCTTCCTGATACCAATGGATGTTACCATGGGAACCACAGTGGTACATCCCCAAACATAGTGTTTACGCAGACGCTTCACAGCAGTGAGTGTTGACTTTATTGAGAATTTAAATTCATCATTGGTTTATACTACCCTTAAACACAAAGCATGAAACATGATGATGAAAATGTATCATTTACCAAAAGAAACTTCACTTAAAAATACAATCAGTTACAAAGAAAACAAAATAACTATCTAGAGAAAGTATATTAAGCCCACATCTCACATCACATCTCTTTCAATGGACTAACTTGAGATTTCCTTTGGTATATTGTTTTATAATAGATAGCACTGAGTAGACCATACCCCCACCAAGGCCAAACAATCAAGTTTAGCTTTATTTGCTTATTGATCCTTACACACGACAGCTGTGCGGCTTTATTACCTGTTGTGTGAAATGCTGACTCAGCATTATGGCTCTAAAGCTGTCTGAATTGTTTCATTCATATGTCAGAATTTTTATTGAGCAATTTTATGAGTTTCATGTTGAATAAAATACTCATGTAAGGATTCCTAAATGCTGCTGCTGCCATATGCTCTGTTACTATTAATAATAGGCTCAAGTCTGTAAGTAGTGCAGATTCAGCATTTTCTTCCACTAGATCCTGTGCACTATTACACTTCATAAATGTCAACGCCATAAATGTGTCTGATACGTACATTACTTTCCAATAAACTGATGAAGATGTAGAAAAATGCCCTTGGTCAGAATGTTAACACCAGATCTGCATCAAAAAGTTATGGCACTAATTTTGGTGCATATCAGTTCAGCGGTTTTTGCATTATCATACTAACAGACAAATAAACAATCAAATGAATGTGAAAATATTCACTCTACACATGTAACACAAACATACGACTGCTTTAAATTATGACTGTATCATATTCACTGTTGGTACCTTCAGTGCTGTCAGCAACAGTATACTTGCACCATCCTGACTGTGATTCTCATCCCAAAATGTCTGCAATAGAGAATATCTTAATGTGGAAATTATCTCTCGATTTTTCATCTCAACATGAACAGCAATACAATTATCAGGGGAGATTCCTCCTTCTTATCGCTGGTAGATGTAAAATATCCAGACAGGATGAAAACTGTATTTGTAGTATGACAATTTACGGTTTAATGTTACTACAGAGAAAAATAAAATGCTTTGGGATGTTATGGATGTATATCTTTTTAGACCTAGTATCTGTGCTGTAATTTATTCACCAGCTTCAGGAAATACCATCCTGCCCATGGTGGAACTTCCTCCTTAACTCCAACCCAAACAACCCACTGGCTTTTGCTGACCACACACAGACGTACTACACACACTCTCTGAGGAATGACACAATGGACTGCTGAGCTTCAGGAACAGCAAAGTATGTAGATAAAAGATGAAACCAGAGCCACTACAATGTTAAAGAGAGGAAGATTCATATTTTCCCAGAATGTATAAGCTGATACACTCGGAAAACCGCCAGCTGTTCTCTCCACTGAGAAACGTCTGTCATCAAACGCTGTGACTGATTGCCTTCAGCTGATTTCAATATCTATGTAAACTCACTCTGTCCTAAACCATCACAGCAACAGCTGTTCAGGTATGCGCTTCCCTGACAAAGCCAATGTTAGCAGCTCACAGCAACTCGACCTACTTTTGGCACTGTCAGCAAAATGCAGCTGTTAAGAAGGAGAAAGTAATTAATCTCGCACAGTGATGTGAGTATTCTTCACAATGTCTCGTTGGCTTTGACAGACCTCATTTAGAGGCTATTGTAAGTGAGAAAGGGAGGCGATATTTAGCACAGTGCCACTGGGACATGTAGCTAGCATGGCCACATCCACAGGCCTATCAGTTGATTCAGCGAGAGCTGTTTGCTCTGAATAAGTGGGACACGGCAAAGCTTCTTACAACACAACAGCAGGAGCCATAAGGGTCTTCTGAGGCTTGACTTGTGTTGGACACAAATGGCCACTCAAAGTAGGACCAGATAAAAAGCTGCCAAATTTCTGAATTTGAATGAAGTAAAATGAGTATATGAAGTCATTTTCATTTACATGGTGTGAGCACAGAACTAGAAAATAAAGATTTGAGAATTTGAGCTTCAGGTTCAGGAGTCATTCTGGTTGTTTATTATCTATTTTAGTAAATTTTGTAAGGTTGATAACAGTTGATACAGTTAAAATAAAGCTGTCAGGATACAGTTAGCTTAGCATAAAGCCTAAAAAGGGGAAACAGCAAGCCAGCTTCTGTCCAAAGGTAAAACATCTGCCTACCACTACCTCACTATTTATCACATTATGTCTCATGTGTTTAATCCATACAAATCTTGAGCGAGTGAACATCAAGTTGTGGTTTTTACAATTGATAATATGCTGGACTACCTCAAGCCCAGTGTAGTGACATCCTGAGGTCATGTCACTTGACAGCCAGCAGGGACGACTTGTAGGGAGAAGTTTTTTTTTTTATGTTTGCTTTTTTTTTTAACTATCTTACATAGTTGCTAACTTTTTTTTATTTCCCTAGTTTTTCATATCAACATTTTCTTCATATAGTTGAACAGAAATATTTAAGAGATACGCCCGCATCTTCATCTGGCCGCTACCGGAGCTTCAATACAAAGAGCAACATATAAGACAGCTTCCTGCACAGCAACCTCGCACACAGAGCCTAAGCAAATACACAAGAGCCCTTCAGCCAATATTGAGATAATATAACAAATCCATCCACAGCCATCGCCTGTGCAGAATTTAAACCAACTGTACCACACTTCACCTCCTCAGCAGCTGCAACACAGAGCGCCTCTGCCTAGTGTGCTTTTTAGTTTCTTTCCAGCCTGCGTGCTGTTGTCTAGGTGCTACACAGTCCTTAGGAGATGCTTGAGTCAAACCTCCAGACACCCAGCGTTGGTCTTCTGGGGGAAACCATATCACTGCTTTCATAGTTATTTACATATCAAACACTTCACCTGGGAGGACAACTTGTTGATGTTTCAGATAGCTACAGAGGATCAGCAGCCTCTGCAGCATTTCAGCCAGCACAGAAACATACTCCTCTATTGGAAATTCACACACTAATGACTTTACAACTGCCTCATTGCAGAGTCACTGTTAATGGGAGTCAACACGAAGAGCTCATCCTCCCCAATGCACTTTTCCATGGAGAAAGTCATCACATACTGATGTTGTGTTTCTCAATTGCTTTTTCCGCTGTCTATCTGCTGGATGGGATTAAAATTGAGAATGTACTCATGAGGTTTGACAGTTTGTTAAAGTGCAGAATTAGTCATGTGGACAAGATGCATCTGACACACACTTTCTCTTAGGCATTTCTGATTAGAGGCCCTCATGGAGCTGCAACTGTGGTTGTATGATCAAAGGCTGAGGACAAGAGGATTAACACACATATATACACACTAGTGACCAACTCTGTCAATACCAAGGACAAAACAGATGTTGGTAGTCTCACACATTAAAGCATACAGTGAAATAGCTAATGATTTACTGAAAATGAATTAAAAGTGATTATCTAATCCTCTTTTGTGACCTCTTTGCTGACAAGGTTTACGCAACATACAGCAACAATATCATTAGATCAGAGTTGGGTTCAGTTCAAGTCAGATCTTTCACTTCAGTGCCAAGTCAATATCGCATGAACACAATCTTAGGGACAAGCAATCACACACTTGCCGCTTATTGTTCAGCTCTGTCTTTTTGTTTCTGCATTTTTATATATATTTTTTTTGGTTTTACCCATTCAAGTTCATTTTGTGCCTGACCACACTCCCATAAGTGCATATGTGCCTCCCATGGACAAACGCATCAAGAGCACACATACACACATAAGACGACAATAAAGTGTTCTTACCATTCATGGCTGCAGGTGGAGAGCACTGGCAGAGAGGGAAGTCCTCTACTCAGCTGGCTAGCTCTCAGACATCTGCAGAGAAGGAGAGAGAGAGAGAGAGAGAGAGAGAGAGAGAGAGAGAGAGAGAGAGAGAGAGAGAGAGAGAGAGAGAGAGAAGGATGTGAGTGTAATTGTCTGTGTATCTGTGTGTGTGCGTGTGTGTGTCATGGAGCAGTGGGTACAAGTGAGGAACGCAAACATGCATGTGTGAGTGAAAAATGGAACAGAAAAGATATAAATAAATATAAATAAATCAATCTTATCTCCCTGTTAACGAGGCACGGAAGGCACAGGGAACGGCTAACACAGGGAGGGATGACAGAGCGAGGGAGAGACAGAGAAGGGGGAAATAAAGAGAGAGGAGGGAGACGAAATGACAGAGAGAGAGAGAGGGGCCAGGATGAGGAGGAGAGAAGGAAGAGAAGCAATAGAGATAATGCCGACGGAGAAATAAGGCAAGAGGAGGACAGATAGTTGAAGGATACAGAGAAGGGAGAAATGACGGTGGTCTGGGAGGAAGGCAGCATTTATCATTGTCTGCTCTAAGATCACAGATGGCGGCTAAAGCCAGCAGTCTTTTGCAAATCTTAGTGTGTCTTTATTTCTCTGCTGGCAATTTGTCTGTGACATTTGACTTTCTATGCAAATACCATCCAATCTGGCTTTATCTTTTACTAGAAATTAATATTTGTCTGGTTACTAGGAATTCAATTATTTGTACTCATTATAAATATAAACACTTTTCTTATTAGGAATATGTTTAATTACTACTAATAACTAATTTTTCTCTATTATGATGATTATCACATTTGATGTTTATTATTATTATATTTTAATATTAATTCTATTAGTGATATAAATATTATATATATATATTATATGTATATATATATATTATACATATATAGCTTATTTGGAATATAGTGTGTGTTCATATATAAACATTTGTAGTTTATTTTGTAGAGTATTTGTATCTGCATCACATACACATAACACACACAAAATGAAGATTTATGGATGTATTGAATGCAGTCTGCATCCACTGTGGTTTGTGGGCAGGGAGCCGGGCCCACCTGATGAGATTCCTCTGTACGGTCTCTGGCAGCCTCCCAGGAGGTAGAGAGGACAGATGAGCCCATGCAGGTAATACTGTTAAATTGGAAAATGGGCCCTATGTGTGTTGGAATTTATTTTAACACCATAGCAAACCCTGCCATGTTAAAGTCCTCAGCAGGTGGGGCTCCATGTCTAGTCCATCGTTTCATGTCCTCGTGTCTATTAATCCTCTTGCTTTGCTTTGCTTTGCTGTTGTTGCTAAATCATTTTTCCAATTCAGCTGCTCTGGCAATAGACTCCACATGCTTGATCATTCATGCTTGCCACGTCTTCAAATTGAAAATGTACACCTCTTTGTAGAGGTTTTTTCCCTCCTTTTCACACTAAGCTTAATTTCCTGTTCCTGCAATTTTTCATTCCATTATTCTAGCAACTCCTTCAATCCTGTTTTTCAAATTCTATTAGCCCCTCCATTCAGACATATCCTTTTTTTCCCTCTTGTTTCATTTATCTACAAGCCTATAACTAACAAGCAGGGTTTCTCCCAAGCTGTGATTCCTGTCAGGTCTAAGCAACCTCCTCTCTGCTTTCACCAAATCACTCCTTTTGCTTTTTACCTCACTTCACTCCGCAATGTATCTTTCTCCATTTTAGCTCCTTAATTTCTTATTCATCCCTCATTTAAACATGCATCCCCTCTTATATGATTAACACCCAATTTTTTTCATCTCTTGCGCTCCTTCTGCTCTTGTTACACTAATGCTCCATCACTGGCCTCCTTCTTTTCCTGTGAATTCCTCGAGTGGGGACTGTGGTTGTTGTAGTATAAATCATTCTCTGCACATGCCGACACTGCCAATTACTTAAGAGCAATGAACCACTCACTGTGGCGTGTGTCTCTGCATACAAGCTCACACACAACATGACCAATAAGCAACCCACACAAACAAGCGAACAATCATGACACACACATGTCAGAAACCATAAATCCATCTTGGAAAATACAAAATATACAGACAATGCAAAGAAAGAAAGAAAGAAGTCTTGTACATCATGATAAACAGTTAAAACTGGTTTAGTCATCTACCCACGATATTGTACTCTCAAAAAAGGTGTCAACAGCATGCGCAGTAGTTTCTGCTAATAATCCCACAATGCAATGCTCCACAATTTATAGATGACGCTGCGGCTGACAGTTATAACGCAGCATGACGCAAATGTCTGAAATCTGAATTCACTGTTTACTTCTGAGTGTCTGTCCCACGCACAGGGGCAGTTTATTAGGTACATCTAGCTAAACCTCATACACTATAATTCAGCTGTCTGACAATAAACCCTAACCCAGTGAAGGTTATAATGCTCAGTTTGTTTTAAGGTGATGATATATGACTATTATAAACTTTGGAAGCTGTAGTTTGTGGTGCTGTTTCTATTATTTTGTCCAACCCATTTATATAAATGAGGATAAGGGAAATAACACCATCCATGTGACAGCAGTGCAACATATAAAATCATGCAGATGCAGGTCAGGAGCCTCGGTTTATGTTCACAACAAACATCAGAATGAGAAAAAAAATGACTTTGGTGTGATTGTTGATGCTGTATTTCTGAAACTGCTGATTTCCTGGGATTTTCACACACAACAGAATAGT
The DNA here is from genome assembly GCA_038496675.1 of Rachycentron canadum. Classification (NCBI taxonomy): domain Eukaryota; kingdom Metazoa; phylum Chordata; class Actinopteri; order Carangiformes; family Rachycentridae; genus Rachycentron; species Rachycentron canadum. The sequence goes on from CM076665.1 coordinate 9,578,995, forward strand.
GTGGAAACCAAAAAACATCCATTGAGTGGTAGTTCTTCAGGCAGAAATGTCTCCATGAGAAGTCAGAAGAGAATGGGCAGGCCAACTGAATGAAACTGACAGAAAGGCTACAGTGACTCAGATAACCACTTTTTGCACAACAGGTCCAGCCTTGAGGCAGATGAGCTACAAAAGTAGAGCACCGCATTGGGTTCCTCTATTGTCAGTCAAAAAAAAAATGTAATGGACAAATGTAGCCTGGGCTGATGAATCTGGATTTCTGCTGAGGTACAGCAGGAACAAGGGCAGAATTAGGAGTCAGCAGCAGCTTCCATGGAGCCAACATGCCTCCTGTCAACAATCCAGGCTGGTTTTGGTGGTGTAATAGTGTGGGGGTAGTGTTTTCTTGGTACACTGCAGGCCCCTTAATACCATTCAATCACGCTTTTAATGTCACAGCCTATGTGAGTGTTGCTGTCAATGTGCACCTCTTTATGGTCACAGTTTAGCATTTCCTCAAGGCTCCTTCCTGCATTATATTGCTCCATGTCACAATCAAAAAGTTATGTCACACTGGTTTCACTAACATGGAGTGAGCTCAGTGTGTTTCATTGACCTTCCTAATCACCAGATCTGAATCCATAGACCTTCTTTGGGATGTGGCAGAACAGGAGATTGGCAGCAAGCAGCTGACTAATCTGCAGAAATTATGTAATGCAAGTATGTCAACACAAAGCAGTGTCTCAAAGGAAAGTTTACAACATTTTGTGGAATCCATGATTTAAAGAACTGAGACTGTTTTGAGAGCAAGGCGAGTCTATATCCAGTGTTAGGATGGTGGTCCTCATAAAGTGCTCCATGAGTGTGTCATAAAACTACTAGGCTGTTTCACCTGGCATGAAGCCAAGCAGATAATAACAGAAAATGAATTACTGTGTGAACTATTCATGTCCAGTTGACACAGATGGATTGTCTTAACAGCCATCTGAGCTGTGCGGGTGTGCATGTGTATATACTGCATGTATGCTTTTTACCCCCCTGTGTGCAAATACTTAAGGTACTTTGCAGAGTCTCATCTGCCCTCATAGACAAACACTCTTGTACCCTGAGGTGTGTATTGTTTCAAATACAAGATAGTATCTCCGATTGGCTATGTTAGAGAGCTTTCGTTGTTCAAACAGGACACATCCTAGATGAAAAAACACAACAGAAGGCACAGAGGACACCTATGACTGCACCTTCAGAGGCTCACAACAAAATGTTCATTCAATTTGACCTTAATACCCCTAGAGAGCTTTAAAAAATTGAGCACTTCTGTCATTTTGCATTTTTCATTTACAACGTAGCTCACTCCCTGATGTTATGACAGATGTTATGTTGCAGAGAGATACTGGAATTTAAGTGCCACGTCAAGTCAAGCTAGAAATTGTCAAACTTCTGAACATCATTCAGAACAAACGCAATGCACAAAAACACTGTAACCATGTCATGAGGTTCAGTCATATTTTACTTTAGCTCTAACTATCAGTCTATTGCACTAACACGTAAAACGCCAGAGAACATGTCTGACCTTTTAAACTAATAGTTTTACTTAGTTATTTGGGGGTATCACAACTTGGCTGAACATGGCATACCATCCACTCATCTTACATGGGTCTCTGTTGCAGTGGCACCAGTTGAAGCAAAGTATCCCCGACAGCTTTGATGGTGCATTGCTGTTTAGAAATGCTACATGTAGCTCTTTCAGAGTTTTTCATTTTGGGGGACGTGAGTCACTTTAAGGCCCAGCGGTTTGTGGACCCACTGCACCAAGGGATAAAATGAATCAAAGAACCTTTGACTTTGCCCTGCATGCTGATTGACACCTGTGTGCTCTGCACTGGTCCAGTCAGATGTGCGTATCAATGCAGCGGCCTGTGTGCATGAGTGTGTCCGACACACACTTCTCTCACAGAAGGGGACCCTGTTCTAGCAGACACAGCCCAGGAAGCTTTGCTGAGCCCAGAGAAGAAAGAAGCCTGTGTGTGTGTGTGTGTGTGTGTGTGTGTGTGTGTGTGTGTGTGTGTGTGTGTGTGTGTGTGTGTGTGTGTGTGTGTGTGCGCGCGTGTGTGCTTGTATTTTCTGCCTATTCACTAAAGTAAAGAAACTCACAAAGACATCCACACACCTTCCTCTGTTGTGCTGCAGGTGAAAACAGGAATGCTTTTACCAGAAAGGGTTACTCTTATATCAATCCTCTTGACACATGTGATTCAACTCAAGCAATGATACACCAAAGCCTATACTTCCTCTACATTCCCCTCCCCCAACTCTTCAAATGCAAACTCAGCAGCATGTCCTACAATCAGATCCTTACCTGTGCACCTTTGGCACAAGAAATCTACTTGATTCCAATAGTAACGTCAAATTGTGAAAGGAAAAATATTTACGTTCATGATACTGTCACTGTAACATGAAAATACACCCTGAACATGTGTGTGTTATGTAATGCTTTGTCTCTTGAAACGCAACAGTCCCTGGGACTGGGCCAGATGCCATCAGAACTACAGTTTAGATGGACTTTGCCACTTCAGCAAAGAAAGCCTCCTCATTCTGTTTTCACTGAGAGCAGCAGATCACACACACACTCACACACACACACAAAACAAGCAATCTCTATAATTGGTCTGTACTGCAGTGAATGAACACAAGCATGTGTAAACTGGTAAAATTGCACCAGTAGTTTCATTCAAGAAACGAAAAACTGCACTGGCCCTAAACAATCTAAACATCTGATAAAGCCTCTCCACATCAGATGCTTTAAAGCTTACACAATTGCATCTGACAGGTCACAACAGGTCGAGTTTGTGTTGTGTTTTTCATTCTACAAAACCTATGGGTTTAAATTGAAAGCCCACTGATAGATAAAATTATTATAGTCATCTTAGTTTTTCATTAGTAGCCATTTAGCCCTGTGAGTGTTGAATCTTTAATTGCTAATTTGAGATTTCCTGTGGACACACACCTTTAAATTGTCCATTTATTTAAAGGAAAAAAACATGGGATTAACCTCTGGAGTTGTATCTTAAGGAGTAAAAGAGTAAGACCACTGTCTACTGCCTGTAAAGATATCTTTAAAACTGCTTTGAAATCCAGAAATACAATCCCAATGAAACATGTTGTCAGTGCTCATTCAAGACACTTGATACTGTCAATAGCAGTGTATTGTCTTGACAACAAAAAGGCAGTTTGCAGCCCACAGCCTTTGTTTTTTGTTTGTTTGTTTGTTTGTTTTTTACTTCCAACAGCCTTCTCCTTAAATCTGAGTCGGGCTATAAACGCATTCAGCACATATTTAAATACCATTATAAGGTCTGAGGAACCAATTCTCCAACCAGATGGGATGTTCTTCATCTGAATCGGAGACAATGGGCTATCTCCTTCAGGGTTTAGTGGCAGGTTTTATATATCCACATATTTTAGGGTGCTCAAAATAAATCACATACACTGCAGCCACTGAAATCACATTGTTAATAAGCGACCCTGCCTCGCCTTTTGATTTCAGCATTTAAAAAAGCAGGACATCCCACTTACCTTCCAAGAAAAGGTTAAAAAAAAAAACCCCACACACACACACACACACACAACGTCAGGAGCGACGCTGCCCAGCAGGTGTAACATTTTGTCCTATGCTGTTTAATATTTTAATGATCTGGTTATTTACCTGTTGCAGCAGTGAAGCGGCGGTGGTCCAACATCCAGACTGACAAGCTGGCTGCTGAAGAGGGGAGGTACCGATCCAGCGGCCGGGGCGGGTGTGGACTAGAAATGGGCGTCTCCACAGAGTCAAGCCAGGCAGAATGACATGACTAGACTTCCGGTAATGTCTTTCAAAATAAGACTCATCATGGGTTACGGTTAGGGCAACTTTGAGGCCGTAGCCTTCCAGAGTTGAATCTAGATGAGAAACCAAACTCCAGATATCCTTCACGAATAAGAGTCTGTAACTCAGTGAATTTGTAATTTAATAGAATACACTTCAATCTGAATGGCATTTTACACCGACATTATCTATTTCTGTGTTACGCTGTTAATCTTTCCATAACTGGGAACACTACATTTCTTGTAATAATAATAATAATCACACTTAACTTGTTTTGACTGAATTAGCCATGCAGAGGGTTTTGTGACTTTTATTTTGAAGGCGCAGCCACTTGACCTTAGGACCTGGACAGTTGCTGCTGATGTTTTAAGAAAGCGATTGATATCATAGATAGCAGTCATATTCCCGTTGGACCTGATTTATGCTTCATTACTGAGCAGCATATTTTTGTATTTTATATTTTAATCAAAGTCTAAGTGGGGTTTGACACTGCTAATCCAAATTTGCATAATTTCCTCTTTTTATAAAATCAGATCTATGTGATGAGTTAATTCCTCTGAGATGCACATATCTGTATTTAATTGCATCTTTATGGTTTTTTAAGTATATATATATTTTTTTTTTTTAAAAAAAGGTCTTTTAGATGTTTGCTGGCCCTTGAGGGTCCAGGCAAGCTGCTGGTCTGGAGCACCACCAACAGCCCAGATTCAGTAATACATCTACAAGTTAAATGCCCATAATCACAATGTTGTTTTTCCTCATTTTTCCTCAATATAAAATAGAGCATTAACATGACAATAACTGAGGTCAGAAAAACCATTAAGCAATAATATAGTGAAAAAAATATGCACTGCTCTTCTTGGTGTAAAACGTCCCTTGTGCAAACCATTATTTACATCCTTAAGAATCATGTTCCTGTTTGAAATCCACTTCACTTTGTGTTTGAAACATCTCCATAATGAACACTTGAACATGTTTTTGCTCTTCTTTGATCAATGTGCTCTCAGTGTCCAGGACATATGGTTAACTGGATCCCGCAGGTTCACCTTGGACTAAATATTTGACATCAATGCTTGGCTCCGTTTTGACATCATCACAATGTGGGAGATATTTGGTCCTCAGAGTTTGGTTCTGGTTTCATCTCACCACAATGTGGATCATCTTCCCCCTCTTTGATCCCTATGTTTCCCTGGAGAAAACTGTTACACCCTCCACTCTCTGGACTCCCAGTCATCTGCATTATTGTCCCAGAATCTGTTTGGGACTTTGCGTCCTCCTCCTCAAACCAACGCTGTTCATCAGTTTTGACATCATGAAAATAGACATGATTGACAGCTGAATAGTGTCTGATTTGCCGCGCAAATCTACCCTTGTCATTCATTGTCTTGTCTGTTTATTCTACAGAAGATGCAACACGCTTATTATTTGGTTTCTCTCGTACCAGCCTGTGTAGGGCCTTGGAATCAAAATCAAATGGTAATTTAAAGAGCTCATTTGCTCTTTCTACATTTTTTCAGTACTGCTTGACCATGGTTTTGACTTTGGTTGCAGTAGCTATGGAAAATTCCTATCACCTGTAATATTGTGACCTCAGATCAAAATTAGAATCAAGGATGTCATACAAAATGTCTGGGAAATAATATCCTACTTTCTTGGTTGCAAATCAAGTTATAATCAAGGATGTCATGCAGAGTACCTGGGAAGTAGTGCCCTACTTTCTTACCTATAAATCTATAGATATCTATCACTGCAACTCTAGTCAACAGCTTTAAGTCCAATTTTTCTTTGTGTTGTGATTTTGATGTCATGTCTAGGTCCAGACTGATCTCTGAGCACACAGGAAAGCACTCTCCTCTAATCCTGTTTTCTCTTTGATTTTAAAACACCCATATTATCAGCTAGCTCTATGGCTTCTTCCTTTGTTTTTTTTTTTTTTTTGTTTCCTTTCTTTCATTTTTCTGTGTGGCAGATATCTCTTTTACCTTACTCATATCTCCAGGATCTTTGTGAGGATACGGATTAACACCGAAAACATCACTGAACCAGGTGGGACCTTTATTGTGCAGTGCCACCAGTCTGTGAAACAGCAGTGCAGGATTTATATTTTGGCTCTGCTTGTCAAAGTTAAAGTTGTGTTCAAGAACATCACGAATTAGCTTGTTTTGTGTCACACAATCCTTGGCAAATTGAACATCTTCGATCATAACACCACTGGTTAAAACATGGGCGCAGAGTTTATCTCTTGGTTTGTTTTTGCCCACCAAGAGGCTTAACCCTATTTTCTTGCAGAGGGGGTAACTATTCATCATTGCCTCTGCTGCTTGGGAAGCAGAGGACAGACCTTTGCAGACTTCTGTGCTGTTTAGTTTGCTTCTGTAGAGACTGCATCTATCATGGCATGTGGATGAGGATGAATCACATGGTCAGGGTCAGATTCATTATTATGAACCTTATGATTTCTGTCCTGATAACACTTGAGGCAATATTTAGTTTTTACAAAAACTTTCTATGCTTCTCCAGTAGCTCAGTGATGAAATTCTTTTGGGCTGACTGCAGTGCTGTAGCAAAAGTGATCAATTCAACCATGATGCAGTTTAAATCATTTCAACTCTTTCACCAAGCTCTAACACAAAAATTCAAAGACAGATATTTTCAAGAATATCAGTGTTTACCTATCATCTTCCATCTGATGAATAAGTCAGAATAAATCCATTATCATTATCATTGGAAAGAAACCTACAGTACATTGTGTCAACACTCATATTTAAGTATGGGCATTGTGTTTGTAGCAGGATGCACCCATTTCTTAAAGGTCTGTTTTTTGGATAACTAAAAATAAGAAAAGGGCACAGATGCCACTTATCTCCTGCTCGCTGAGCAAAATATTCTATCATGTTGTCACAGTCATTCTTGGTGGAACCAAAGAAATTCTTTGAAATGACAGAAAAGAAAAAAATACAATAGTCAATCAAGGCCACAAACATACTCCTCATGAGAGATTTACGTCAGAGGTTTAGGCAATGAGCTTATTTGTAATTTACATCTTTTTTATTATCAACAGTAAGCAGCTATTTCTTTTTGAAGCAAAATCAGTTAAACGTAAAATATAAATGTAAATATGTAATAATGTAATAATATTTATATGTATGTGTGATCAGTGTCCTGATATATGGTTATCATAGATCCCTGGGATCCTGCTGCTTCAACTTGGATTTCATACTTGGCATCCTTAGTGTCTGATTCTGTTTTCACACTGCTCACAGTGACAGGACATACAGCTGGCATAGTGTGTCCTTCAGATACTTGTGGTTCAGTTAGATTGTAATACTGGGCATCCTCTGATTTGATATTACTTTCAGAGTTTGGACATATGGATAACAAAGTACATCCCTGGCATCCTCCATGTTCACTGGGGACTAAATTCTTGAACCCAGCAGTGCTCGGCTCTGTTTTGACATCCTCCCAATGTGGATGATATTTTTCCTTAGTGTCTGGGTCTGGTCTCATTTTGCCGTAACTTGGATCATCCTCCTCCTCTTTAATCTTTATGGTTCCCTGGAGAAAACAGTCACATCGTTCACTCACTGGACTTCCAGTCATCTGCATTGTTGCCCTAGGATCTATTTGGGACTTTGGGTCTGGCCCATCCATCCACAGTTCCTTGTAAGTTTTGACATCAAGAAAATGGGCACATTTGATGTCTGAAAGGTATCTCAGTTGGTGAACAGCTCTTTTTTATTTATTGTCTTGTCCGTTTTTCCACAGAAGATTTTGCACTTTTCTTTTTTTCTCTCTCTTGTACCGGTCTTTTTGATGCTGTGTGTTCAAACACAGAAGGTAATTTGAAGGCCTCACCTGCTCTGTGCAACTATTACCGATAGTATTTGACCATGCTTTTGACCCTGCTTGCAGTAGCTATGGAAAATTCCCAGCGCCTGTAAATCTGTGAGCTTAGATCAAAGTTATAATCAAGGATGTCATACAGAGTACCTGGGAAGTAGTGCCCTACTTTCTTACCTATAAATCTATAGATCTCCATCACTGCAGGTCTCGTCAACAGCTTCAAGTCCATTTTTTCTTTATCTTCCGATTTTGACGTCATGTCTAGGTCCAGACCTATTGCTGTGCAAATGGGATAGCAGTCTCCACTGCTGTGCTTATCTTTCTTTGATTTTATGGCTCTCATATTTTCACTCAGCAGTGTGGCTTTCTTTGTTTGCAGTGCCAGCTTTCTTATTTTGGTTCCTTTCATTTTTCTGTGCAACAGATGCCTCTTTCTGTTTACTCATATGTCCAGGATCTCTGTGAGGATATGGATTAACAACAAAAACATTGCTGAACCAGGTGGGCTCTTTATTATATTGTAGCACTGTGAAAAAGAACATCAGTCCACGATTTATATTTTGGCTCTGCTTGCCAAAGTTAAAGTTGTGTTCAAGAACATCATTAATTAGCTTATGTTTTGTTCCACACAATCTTTTGGCAAAACTAGCCACTTCCTTCATAACACCACAAGTCAATACATAAGTGTCAAGTTTATTTTTTGGCTTGTCTTTGTCAAAACATAGGTTTAAACCTATTTTCTTGCAGCGAGGGTAAGTGCCCATCATCGTCTATTCTGCTGCTTGGAAAGCAGAGGACAGATCCTTTGCAGACTTTTGTGCTGTGTAGTTTGCTTCTGTGTCTTTATGAAGCTTATGATTTCTATCCTGATAGCACTTGGGGCAATATTTAGTTTTTGGATAAGTAGATTCTTCGATGCATTTTATGTCTGGGAGTTCAAAGGGCTGTTTCAAGTTTCCATGTTTGCTGTTGTTTTTGTATCCGAAACATTTTTCCAGAACCTGATGTCCAAAGATATTACAACAAAGCTCACTGTTGAAGTCAATATCAAAATTGTACTCCAGTATCTCAGTGATGAAATCCTTTTGCGCTGACTGTAGTTCTGTGGCAAGAAACTCAAGTTCAACCATTATGCCATTGGTCAGTAATTTTGGTCAAGATTAAGTTTTATACCAGATCCCACATTGAAATTGATGCCCAATTTCTTGCATCTGGAATAAGAATAAAGTGGACAATGTTCTCCATGAGGCACTGAGAGGATTTGTTGAATTTGATTTGCTCGCATTTTCCACAGCACTAAATTGAGCTCATCTTCTGGTTCATTGTCAGTGGAACTCCTCACATTTTGATCAATGATTGGAGTCTGGGAAGAGCCAGTACTACATGTCTCTGAATTGAGGTTGTTATGGCAATCCATCACCATCGCTGAGAAACCTTTGTTTGTGTGCTTTATCTTCTTGAAGGATTTTAGATTTGATAGATTTTTTTGTTCACTTATAGTAGGAATTCGAGCGAGAATAGATTGAACAAGATCACAATGTTCATTCTGACAATGATGATCAAAGTTGGGTCTGAGGATATTGAGACAAATCTGCTCAAATGTTCCACACAACTTTTCTGCAAACTTTGTCACTTCAGTCATTGCTCCATTGGTCAATTTGTTGATCTCAAGTTTCTGATTTGGTTGTGTGCAGATTACATTAAGCTTCAGACCAATTTCCTTGCAGAAGGGATAAAGGTCCACCCTGTGCTCTTTATTTTCTGTGTGTGAATCAGGACACAGTGGAGCAACATGACACTCTGCTGAGCTCATAATCCTGTTGACTTCAGGGTTGACACTGCTCTGATTGGCCAGGTTAACTGATGATACAAAACCAGTAAGTTCAAAAACCTTGTTTGAAGGTTTGACTGCACCGTCACCATTTTTAAGCTGTCTTACTCTATTCATAACTTCACATGCAAAGGTTTTCCTATGGTTTTCACTCCACAGGCCCAGGTCACAGTTGTACTCAAGAATCTCCATGATGAAATCCTGCTGAGATTAATTCATTGCTCATGCAAATTCAGCAACTTCAAGCAAAACAGAAGTAGACAAAGAGTAAACACTTAAGTTTTGTCTTGGGTCAAATCCAACATTGAACTCTAAGCCAATTCCCTTGGACTTTGGGAATGCAAACAGGGAGAGGATTTGTTTTACGCGGTTCACATGCAGCTTCCAAATATTACTCTCTGTTTCTATTTCCTCTTCCTGCATGTCACATTGAAACAACACGCATCTTGGATGAACCATCAGTTGTGGCGAGGAAAGGTCCAAGTGTAGCTTGAGAGTCTGGTTGACTATGGCTGTCAGAACATATTAGGTTTTGTAAAGCATCTTCATTTTCTGAATCTGTGACTTCATCTGAATCTAAAGGGCACATGTAGCTGTGGTCACCCTCTGCTGTTTGACTGGTTAACAAATCAGTGTGATGAGACAGTGTCTTTGTCTCTTTCTGTTCAGCTTGTTCTGTTCGGGACCGTTTAGTGAAACGTTCTCTTGTCACTGAAAGAGCTCTTTTTTCCTGTTTACTTTGTACATCAGACTGCCTTCTTTTGCTCACCTCTTTAAATTGACATAATGAGACTCCCACACTGGGAACAACTGATCCCTTTTCAAAGGGATTTGTCTGAAAGGAAAATGGATCACTTATAAAATCGGCACCAAGTTCCTCTCTTCTTTTCAGCAGGTCTAATATCCTTAACCAAACTCTGTTTCTTTCCTGCGGACTTGAGATCAAGATCAAAATTAAACCAACACACTGAGAACAATAGATCTGTAAGATGCAGTCAGTACTCTAGTGAAATGTACTAGTTCTAACATTATGGCCTTTGTGAGTAAACCTGGATCTAGACTTTGCTTTGACCAAGGATCAAGGTTCAGACCAATTTCTTCACAACATGGGAACGAGGGCGGAAGAACCTCTACCAGTTCTTCTGTTGCCTTTGAACACTTAAATTCATTATCATCAGCACATGGTCCATCCATCTCTTCTGTTGTTGTTTCTTTAGATGGTTTTTGTGAACGCTTCAATTCATCTTCATGTTCAATGTAATATGTATGATCCATGTCCACATGGACTCTGTCAGTCTTATATTCTGTAGATGCCATGTTTTGTATATTTTGGCTGCTGCAGGTATATTCCGGCTCAGACGTGTCAAAGAGAGAGAAAGCTTCATGTTTATCTTTAGGAGGTTTTCGGGTCAAGTCTCTGACTTTGTGCTGAATTTGAGAAGTGAACTCAATCCACTGTTGCTCATTTTCTAATCCAAGATTGAAATTGTTCTCCAGAATGTTTGTGACAAAATGCCATTTACTCTTATTTACTGTTTCAGCAAAGTCACAGACCTCAAGTATGACACCATTTGTCACTGAATGTGAATCCATTTTTTTCTGTGTGTTGGATTCAACATTAAAATCCAATCCAAATGTATTGCTGTAATTGAATGGTTCTGGGTGTCTTGAATATTTCCTTACATGCATATGCCACTGCCATACTGTGTTGACATCCATCTTTTTATTGTCCTTCAGACATGGACAACGGGTGTCCCTGTTGTCCATACTCAATGATCTTCTGTGTCTTCTTTTCCTGTATGTCGGTGACAGGAAAGAAAATAGAGATAACACACACTATATATCTGTGTCAAGTCATACAAGACTAAAATGGAAAACATTTCACAAAGCATGAATGAATTTAAATTACTGACATATAGCATAAATAACTGACAGTGCTGTCAAAGAAGATGCTCCATATAAACTATGACAAAAGGGTAATTGGTTGTGACACAATTTGGAAAACAGCATTGTGGGCATAGAAAAGTGGCGAGCAAACATCTGAAAGTCAAAAACATGAATCACAACATCCATTCAGGACTTTCACAAAAGGAAAAACAACAACAACAACAACAACAGCAAAAAAGGATACAGAATGCAGATGATGGTTTTAAATTATGGACTGCAATGCTAGCCAAAAAGGTCACATGGCCAGATCAACCACCACACCTGGTGGTGAGATGTTTCAGATGATGGGAAAGGCTGCCGAACAGTTCGGGCAAACCCAAAGGTGTTGTGAGGGTGAAATGGGAAAGTTCAGTGGAGTCCCCTTGAAGGGTCTTCAACTCACACCTCCAGGAGAATTTTTCATGGATTACATAGGAAGTTGGACCTGGAGTCAGAGTGGTTCACGTGCTAAGCCTCCAGGTTGCTGGTGCCTGTTGCAGTGGCAACTTAAGAACCCACTGAAGCTGAAGAAGGAGACCTTCAGGGCTTGGTTGGCCAAGGTATCACTAGAAATACCAGGCAACCAAAAGAGCTGCAGCCTCAGAGGTTACAGAAGCAAAAAGGAGTTCAAAACTCTACTGAGAAGGACTTTCATTCTGGTAAACCCTTCGGTGACTCAGGAAGAGGAAGCATGGCTCAAGTCAGGCTGTGTTAATCTCAAGAACAATTAAAACAAATAGGGTGCACTTGACAATTTAGAGTAACACAGGGCAGGGTCTGGACACTTTTGTACATGAGAGACTTCAGCATTGATTTTGCATTCTTTAAATCTTATCATAACTTTCTAAAACATGGCTTAACTTTGTCAAGATGGGTTTGTCAAGTGTGGATAATAGGGAAAAATTGCTAATCTCAAACACCTCTTCTTTCTTCTCACGTTACTCCTCTCTGCAGGTCTTCCCCCTTCTGAGCTGTAGAGTCTGGTCCTGCAATTGTAATCCACTGAGGTATCCTGCTCAACACCTGCTGCTAAATTTACTACAATGACTAATGATAAATATTACTGTTACTAGATATCATTTTACTACACTTACATATGTTATAGCATTACAGGCAGCATTAACGCTATTGTTGTTGTTAGTGATCCTCTCCCCTGTTTCTTTCTCTCTCTCTCTCTCTATCTCTACCCAACCGGTCGAGGCAAAGAGGACCACCCCTAAAAATGAATATATAGTTATATATGTTATCTATAATAATTTATTTTACTGTTTCATACTTTAAACTTTTAAATTGTTTTTTTTTTCATTTTAAATGTCTTACTTTTCATAAGTTTGTTTTTTTAACGAGAATGCTGAATAAAAATAAATAATTCAATAATATTTCATGTTTATGTTCATGTTTTACAATGGGTCTGACCTGAGCCACATCACACCCACAGTGTTGATAGTGATATTTGTTCACCATACAAGTGCCTGTGGCGCAGTACGTTTTAGGAGAAATGCGCCATGAACAGTACATGATGGACTAAACAGAAGGAGGCAAACTTACCATGTGTGGGCTGAACAACCTTCTTGTCGCTCGTTCACAGTGAGAAGTGATCGCTGGCAGCGTCTCTTGTGTTGGTTCAAAGGACCGAAACGTCTCGACCGTTTTATGCTGCAAAACAGACCCAGGCAGAAAGCGACGAAGAAGAGCAGCGAGCGAGGGCCTCTTCTTTCCTGTCGGCGGTTGTCACCCAGCTTTACATAGCAGTACATTACCGCCACCCTCTGCTACAGAGGATCAGAAAACAGCCCCCCAGCCACACACGGACAACACAATAGTGTGTTAACCTTGTCTAACACACTGTCCTCTCACCAGTATCCCCAACACAGTCAATACTGAAATCACTATATTCTTTCATTACGTGAAAGTTGAATTTCAACTTTGTCATTTCCTTTTACTCTGTAACCTTTTACTCCAAATAGTCCAATTAGTTTAACTAGAAATGTAGTTCCCTCCTACAAAGTTATCATTCTGTCCACTTCAATTTATACCTGCCATCCTGTAAAACTCCTTTTGTGGGGTGAGAATAATTGTGTCGCTGCAAATTTACCCAATAGTTTTCCATCAAGTACATTCTTTTTAATTCCAAAGCCATTTCTCCCATTTCTACCTGCATGTCAAGTACTGATGAAGCTTTCAAAGCCCCTCTGCACAATGCCTGTGTCTGGATCATAGCTAGTTTTCTCATAACAGACTGACTGCCATAATACAGCACAGATCTTACCAATGCCACATATATTAATGTTCAGCAATGAGCTCCTGCCAGTCAAAACACCTGCTCACATTTAGTTTTATTTTTTATTGTTCCTCAACTTTCCTAATATGATCTGCTCATGTTGAAAAACAAAAGGACATTGTACCAGGTGGTGTAAACTCCATCCCTCAGGCAGGCGATAAGGCAATCACAGCTCAAGCTAACAGTGCCATGCTTGCCAGGTTGAAACGGGTACAACCAACCATTTTCAAAATCTACACTTTAAAATCAGGAACCAGTGGATTTCAAACATCCATCCTATGTTTTGTTTTAGCAGCTGAGGAGATAGCCAGTCCCAAAATTCTAATTCCAACAAAGAAAAGTTCAGTGCCACATTATCCTAAATATAGCCGAGCACGGAGGGGAAAAAAGAATACGAATTTTTTTATTTTTTTTTGCTGCTAGGAGATAACATGAATAACAACTAAGTGTTAATCAGTCTAATTTGCCAGTCAGTCAGGTTAGTGAACAATGATTTATTTGGGTACAAACTTTTTACAGTTAAGGAACTGTTGCAATGTGAAAACGTGCAATGTGCAATTTTGTAAAAATCATAATAGCTATCAAAACACAGATTTAACCCAAGTCTTTGATTAAAAGAAAAATAATTATATAGCTTATGAATAATAATATATGCCTTGCAGAGAACAAGATGTAACTCGTGTGGTCCACAACAGGCACATAATTAGACCGTTTTATTTTTCGGAAGAGGTTTGTCCCATATTCAGACCCCACAGACATTTTTATTTTAATTTTTAATTTTATGCCCTTTAAAGAACAAAAAAAACATAGCTGTCTAAGCCAAATAATATATATAAAATTTCAATCCTGTCTGTTGAAATTTCATTTTTAGACAAAAAAGGTCTTTATTATTGATATACATTAATCTTCCTATTTGAGAGGTAAATAAAAGAGCAAAGGTAGACAAGTAAATTCAAACTGAGCAGGTTTCTACAGTTTATTTCAGAAAAGAAAATGTCAAGCCACTTAAATATGCTCACTTTTTTAGCCAATGACTCCGTAGAGAAACCTGAATATTTAATGCAGCTGTATCACTCAACAAAACACAAAATCTATTAAATTAGGTCTGTAGTGCACTAAAGGCATTTGAGATGAAAACAAGGAGGTCAACAGCCTGAACATGCCCATATGCTGAATGCTGACAAGCTTTCTACTTTCAAAGCTACTAAATAATACTAAATCTGCCTTTGGTGGACAAATTACTCATCTAAACATAAATCTGGTTATATTCTGGGTGCTGTTTGGCATACCCAGGGTTATATGTCATCTTGAAATATAAAATTTCATGATCATTTTTGTGTTTAAAGAAAACTTAAAGTATAATGGAATCCTAAAACTGGAAGATTTTGAATCTTGTACCTACAATACTGGAAAATGTTCTATATTATTTGTTCTGGATTAGCAACCTACTGTGTTGTGCGACATGAGGTGTTTTTAGAAGGCTCTGAAAAGCTGGTTTGGCATGTATCCCAGGTGGAGGAAGGATGTTTGAGCTTCTCTCTCGAGGCTCGCCAGCTCCTGGACTGTTGGAGCTAGCACGTCCACGTGACCCTTGTAGTTACCACCTAGTGAAAAGCAACACATTTGGTGGTCATGTTCTTCATAAAAGGCAGCGAATGTAGCAAATGTCCGCTGCTCGTTGCCTTGTCAGGCTATGATGCTCATTACAATCAATGCAGTAATTACATGTTTCAGATGATGTATCCACTTTGTTATCCAGCTCTCCTTTGTCACACATACCTCCCAATGCCCTGCGCTGACCGTAGGTGACCTTTCCATCAAACTCATCTAAAGGTACTTTGATGTCCGGCTCACACTGGGTGATGGTGCACTTCAAATGCTCCTCAATTTCTGACAGGAGCTGTGCTCAGGAGAAAGCCAAGGGAGAAAAGAGAGTGCTCGATGAAGAGCGCGGAATGACATCATATCAGTGACTGTATTAGATTATACACCTGACTAATCCTCCAAACCCAATAGTGCCCCTTCTGCCAGGATGACAAATGCCTCTGCGGCTCATAAATATCACTTAAATTGCCCTTTGTTGGATCAGAGATGGTATTTCAGACAGATAATTCTACCCGCTGCTTTAACATGGTTAAGTTTGCATCTGCATCTTTGTTCACCTCTTTCTCGTTGTACCAGATGGTGCAGCCTCCATCCTCCTTCAGTCTGGTGTTGTAGCAACCTCTGCCTCGGTTCGGGCAAACATGGTACCACACCTGCACAGATGGAAACATGGATTTACATTTTCAAGGACTATGATTACTTAAAAACAAGAACTGGATCTCATCACATGATCCAACCTACCTTCTCTTTTTCCATAGCAACTAAGGAGATGGCCAGTCCCATTCTGAGTTAAAGTGAAATGATAAATATTTATTAAACCAATATTAGAATTAATTGTCTGCCAGTTGAATTATATTGTGATAAGACATTTTTAGTTGTGTTTTATTTCAGGATAAATTGGATTGTTTTAATGTGAAATTTTTTTAAACAAACAAATATCATATTAATGCATAACAAATAATCTTAACTCATTCACCAATTAATTTACCTCTCAGCTCTTCCAACTCTGCCAATACGATGGACATAGTTTTGCTTCTCATCTGGCAGAGTGACGTTTATCACTTGGAAAAGAAAACATGGATGATGTAAGAATTTATAGGAGGGATACTTCCTCCCATAATGAAACATATACATATATGAAACACACCACAGTGCTCTGCTGTAATAAACACTGTATATAGTCAGCTTTTGAAAGGGAAGAGGTTTTATACTGAAAGTCTAATATATTTATGTTTGTGTACCATAAGGAACTCCGTGGATATCGATTCCTCTGGCAGCTACATCTGTGCAGATCAAGAGCCTCACCTCTTTTCTCTGAAAAAAGAAGGCTATTAACATATTGGGTAACTGGTTATACTTATGCCAAAGACCATCTTTATGGTTTTGTTGGTTTCTTACCTTGAAACGGTCTAAATTATTTTTCCGCTCATTGGGCTTACGATCGCCATGGAGGCAAACACAAGACAACTGGTGGCCTTTACTGTCTGGACCTGAATAAAAAGGGACCAACAGAGAGTAAGGATTCTGAATTTGTTTCCACATTCAAAACTGAAAAATACAATTTAAATGGCTCTAAAGCCTCCTACCTCCTCCTTGCTGGATGAAGTACTGCTCCATGTTGTCACAGTCGATCTTGGTACGACAGAAGATTATGGCCTGGTCCATCTTGTGCTCTTTAATGGCCCTGATGGTGTACTCGCCCTTTAGCACCTTGATGGCTTCTGACCACATTTCTAAAATGCACACATGCATTTCTTTTTGTTATTCTCACCTCATACATGAGTAAATGAAAGGAAAATCCCAATTTGACATCTATGCATTTACTTTTTTACAATTGAACTCCCTCCAGAAGTACAATCTACTCAAAGATATTCAAAGGATTGATCTCAAGTTAGAATAATGATAAAATCAAATAGTCAAATATCTGCAGTTTATCAGGTCTTACCTGCAGAATTGGCTCCTGGTCGGGTGTTGTCTTTGGCATGGACTTCATCAGTCTACTCACAGAAATACAGGTAACACATTAGAAATTGTGTCAACACATTAATCTAAACAAAGAAAAAGAAATCACAAGAATCTGCAAGCTTTGGAGAGAATGATGAAATCTTGTTTGAAAGCTAATATTATGAACAAAATGTTTCAGTGCTTTTTATATGAATAATCCTCCTTGGCCCAGCATGTTGAACTCACCCGGATGTGGTTTTTGCCCAGACGCTCCCAGAGACGATCGCTCTTAGGATTGACAGGCACCACCACATGGTGGACAGTCTCTGGAACCGAGTCCTCCCCCTTCAGGTCCACCCACGTGGGAAAGTGCATGATGCGCTCAGACAACTTCTTCACGTCAAAGGAATGCAGAGTGGCTGAGCACACAATCACCTTGAAAAAAGATGAATAAATGCAAATGCTTGACGTTCAGATGTGTGAACACTGCATGCATTCACAAATAACTACTAATGTTGTGGAGCTACATGATACACTTCCAAGCCATAATTTGAATTTATTTTGCCAAACATAGCAATGCTATTCTAAGATAAACACATATTCTTAAATTTAGCATTTTTTTCTTGAAATAGTACAGGTTGGTGTTTAACAATGAAAGACACTCTGGGGATTTGTGTTACTATGATACAATATGAGCAGCTTGCTTTGTTAGCTGGCCAAAGAGAAGTGTGTAAAATGTTCATCCAACCCATCTGTACCTCCCTAAACCTAACCAAACTGCTGTTTAAATGTATTTTAACTGTGCCAATATTGCTGTTTAAAACATTCTTAAAATGTTGTCACTTAAATGCTTATACTTATCCAGTGAAATGTTACCTGCAGTCTCTTGCCATCAGAGGTGACCTGTGGGATTTGGTTATAGATTCTGTTGATAAAATCTGTATATCCTGCTGACAGCAGGCCATCCTGAGGAGACAGAAGCCAAACAAATTAGTGGCATCGAGGATAGATATGATATGAGTATTTAAGTGCAGTCAAGGTGTAGAACATACACACTCATCCAGGACCAGAAAGCGGACTTGGGACAGGCTGAGTTTCCCAGTGGATATGAGGTCGTCCAGTCTGCCAGGTGTTCCCACTACAATGTCGATCTGATGAACCACAAGGCAACAACGACACACAGAGGGTAAAGTAGATTAATGGGAAGGGGCTGATGTATCTTTGAACTCTATAACAGTAATGCCTAAAACAAACCAAATGTTTGACTGTACACATCACATACCCCCTGCTCCAGAGCAGCCAACTGTTCCTTGGCAGCCACACCACCAATCACCAGTAGTTCCCTGCAGTGACAAAGTTCAATTATACGCCAATACCCACATTTTTACTTGAGCACTGACTCCATCTGCTGGAATCAAAGTGGAATTACAATTAAATGGTCATGGTCAGGTGCTGAAAATGTGGGCAAATATAGCACAAACTAAAGAAGTACTGCACTATGGAATATAAGGAATAGATGTGACTCACTGCTTTTCAAAAACGTTTTCACACTATTTGTGCTAACCAATGTCATTGCCAGCTCAGTAAAATCTACCTGAGTTTGGGGTTATCCACATATTTCTTGAATTGTTTGACGTTGTTGAGAGTTTGCTCGGCTAATTCTTTAGAGGGCTCGATGATCAGGGCTTTGGGTGCGTTGGCTGATGCCTTCACCTGACTGACTTTGGCACTACCTGCACAGAAAGAAGAGGGACAGTTAATCAACAAAGGAATCCATCATTAACATCGCCTCAGTCGTGTTTTTACGTCAAATATAGATTTTGTGTCCGGTTTTAAGAAAAAGAAATGTCAATGCAAAGTGGGATCTCGGTGTTAAGGGTGCTAATTCATTAGCGCATTTGAATTTGTAATAACATCAAATTATCATGACTATTTTTAACTTTATTTTTAAGTATATTGGTTCGAAAAATTAAAATGAGGTTGCATCCACACACCTGTCTGAGAAGATTTGACTGTGTGACCCTCTGACGCCTGATCCAGCGCAACAAACCCACTCTTAGGGGGATGTTTAAAGTTTTCTCCTCCAAAGTTGAACTTCAGCTCTGCATTCTGGCAGACAAAGGAGGCATTTGTATGGTGTTCATCTGGCACATATTGGTTTCTTTCTAACCATTACTTTGAATTGTTCTCTAGTGTTACCTTGAGCACACAGGAGGCATAGAAAGGCTGATTCCTCAAATTTTGAGGGATCTCAAAAGCCAAACCCAGGTCATTACCTTCAAGAAGAAATCAGAGAGAAAGAAGCATCAGCACTTTGTTATTTAATCTCAACCACAGATGTCTTAGATGATCACATTAATTAAGAATAGAACTACAGAGGCATTACCATTTTTGGAGAAGGAAATTTGCCCATTGTCTAAATCCAGGTAGCATCCAATAGTGTCATGCATGGTGAACTCCTGCAAAGAAGAAAGATAAACATGTTTTATTATAAGTTATAAATTTACATATCTAAATACAATGATCATTCATCAACTCTTACCTCGCCATAGCTGTCAAACTGCTTGTTGTTGGATTTCTTTCCCGTCCCTCCAAAACCAAAACCATGCTTATCAGTTCCTGTAATCAAAGGATGAAATTATTGATCTAGTGAGACAGTTTAATTTATTTATTAGCTGGTGTGGGTTTTGCAACATGGAGAGTGTGAAGAGTGGAAGAGCATACCCAAGTCCAGTGCTGCCTGAATGGTGGACCATCCCACTCGACACAAACCCTGATCATGGCAGGTCACCTCATAACAGTACTTCCCTGAAATGCATATGTATATTAAAAAAAATCAATTTATTTTTGTTAATCTATAAAGAATGCATCTATGAAATGCATTTAATCCTTGTTTTAAACAGGACTAATATGAAAGTAGGTTGTTACACACCTTTGGTAACACCTTTTGTAGAGCGACAGCCATGCCACTCTTTAAACTCCCTGCTCTGGCAGCACAGTCCATCGGGACCAATTGCTGTACAAGTAAAAACAAAAGATTCAAATGAGGAGAGGTGAGAAGAACAAGGCTTGAATACATACAATTTCTCTTAGACAGGTCAGACTGCCCTCCACTGTTGGATTATGAGACTATATCCCTATATTTCTCTTACCAAAGGCTGTACTGCGGTCATAAGGATTCATCTGCCACTTGTTGAAAACTGAGGCAAAACAAGAAACAGAGCAGGTCAAACATCTGCAGAGCATAGACCACTGCAGTCATGTTCTGGATTATAATGGATCATCAATTATGATACTGGCCCGGCTCGGCCCATTAGAGCAGGGAGTTCTGTACAATGTTCTGAGCACATTTTAGCTTCTGTAGCAACCGTTCAGATTGGAAACAAACAGGTCACTAATATTAAGGTGATCTCACTAGCTCCTCCAGTCTTGATGGAGGCTTTGCCCTTCTTGCCCTCCTGATGATCCTTTAGGGTCTCATACACAATCTGGATCACTGGGATGCTGAAGGCCTGGGGATAACAAGTATAGTGCGCTAGCTTTTTCAATGCTGCTTAACCTTACGTGTACATATTAATTAAATAGCATTTTATTTTGAAACCGTGTGGCTGTCAAATACTTACCCCTGTTTTACCACTACCAGTTTCTGCTGCCTACAAAAAAAATAAAATAATAATGATAATAATAAGAATAACATGACGGAAAACTTGCACTGTGCAGTGGGAATGTGCACATTCTTTGTCTAAGGCGAATAGAGAAAAAGAGTGAGTTGGATTTACCATAAGTACATCTCCTCCACCAAGAATAAGGGGGATGGACTCCGCCTGGATGTCAGTGGGTAGCCTGAAATCCAGTGAGTGAAACAAATAAAGTCAGCGTCAAATGTTTACAGCAGCCGGATACAAACAGAAATGTGTGGACATACATTGTAATATCGGCATGAGTTAGCAAGACTGGTGTACACAAGCAGCCTGAGTCACTTACAGCCAGTCCATCTCTTCCACAGCCTGCGCAATTTCAGGCATAACCCCCATTTCTGTGGAGCAAAAACCATATTTTATTAACCTGTAACCCTTACAAATGTTTTGGCGTTAAAGTTAAATTCTCATACGACGCAAATTTGACTGAATTTAAGATACAGTCTTACCAGAAAATGCTGCCATGATTGCTGCTACGAATACAACCCAACCGGATGTAACGTGTTCACATTTCTCGGCTCGGTGCGACCGGGTGCAACTTCTTTATCGGTCTAACCAAGCAGACTGGATACAACTGGTTCCGGCTAGTGAACTAGTTTGTGATTTCACAACACGTGTGGTTTGTGGGATCATTTCTGTAGCGCATATTCCTATGCCATCATAATGTCATAGTATAGACAGTCAAGACGTCAAACCGACTTTTTCTAAACAATTAGCTAAAGTTTCCTAACGCGGTTGCTTGATTTATTTTGTCCCTTGCCAACCGCCGTAGACTTGACAGCTGGTTCGAGTAAACATGGCTGAACTTACCCTGATTGAAGGCGAAGATGAAAATATTTTATACGACTTACTTGTTATCACTGAATGGCCGCCAGAGACGGACACTCAGGTTAGTCTACATCAGATTTCCCCATTTTTTAAAAACCGCCCTTGAAAGGACATTATTTGTAAAATGACCCGAAAGTCAACTATCATCAGTTGTGTGTGGTCAGCAGCGCAAAGCCACGTAGCACAAACTGTTAGTTTGCTAGACAACTAAATCGTCTATTTTCGCCTATTCTCACATCACATTGTTGCTTTCGTTTTGTGCCACTATCGCACCGGTTTCACTGAACGTTGTGGAGTTTTTATAGGACAACATTCACATTTACCCCTGTTAGCTAGCCTAATGGAGTATGCTCCCTCACCCACGTCCCCATTAAGTTACCCACAGTATGAATGAAATGAATCCATGGTACTGAGAATCTATTTGTGTTCGTAACTGTACTTTTTTATTGATGTAGAGCAGGCTTTATGTACACGAGCTTTACTTACTTACGTAGATTGACTTCGACTTGACTTCATTGTCAATGCATGAGAAAAAAAGGAAACAACTCTGTTTGAGGAAAGACACGGATACTGTGCTCACCTGTCGCTTTCTAACCATCATTTGCAGTTGCGAGGCAACAAGGAGCACAACGCCTCACTCATTGCAAAAGCTGTGACAGGTGAGTTCTGCCTTCCTCTACGCAAACTGAAGCGGCCACTTCACCTGGTCACAAAATATGGTTTCAGCACCTGATGACCTTTTCCAAACTGTTGATGATCAAACCTGGAATTCAGCAGTGCAGCCTTTCTATATATAGCTTGGTTGTTCACCGTTCCCACCGCAGTCAAGTGTAGCATTGTCAGCAAACAGTGTCACAGATTGCTGACAATTTCTTTGAACCACAAGGCAACAGTAATTATTAGGAATACCTCTTGATGATAATGTGTGTGTGCAGGTATTCAGGGGCAGAGTCTTGTGTTGGAGGACAGACATCATCTATATATCTGTCCAAATTGGAAATGATGTAAAAATGCATACTTATATGCATTATAAGAAATACAGCAGGATGTGCAGATCTGTTGAGGAAATTTGTTGGTCCTGGGATGCGCTGTAGTGTTAGACTACTTTTCATTAGGTCTGAAATTTGAACTATATTCATCCCAATGTCTGCTCTTAATTTAGAATGTGACCACAGATGCTCTGTACAAACAAAATAAGACATTATCTCACGTTTACCATCATTTCAAGACTAACTGTGGTGAATTTCTTACAGGCCCATTCCGCTTAATTCTGCACTATTTGTGGTACAGGTGAGTTCATCATCATTATGCCATATCCAGAGGCTGACAGGTCAATCTTTCTAAACTTACATTCATCACGCCACTATTTAGCTAATGTAAAGGTCCAACATGCCATAAGAAGTTGCGTTAGATAGTCATTAGTAATGGTTAACAAAATGACAGAATTCTTTTTGGTTCAACCTGAAATTAAAATGTCTGTACAGTGCTCTTTTGTATGCAATGTGTACACACCTAATGTAATTGTTGTAAATATTCCATTCAGAAGCTGAAATATAGAAATCATGATAATACAGCTGGATTCCCAGGAAGTTGTTTTGCAGACATGGTATTCTACCCAGATTCAGATTCAGACATCAGACTCATCTGATGATCAGTTAGGGAGATGATGGCATAAACAATGGCCACACTCATTGAAATGTTTGCATTTGCTGGGTGAAATAGCAATGCAATTTAATGCTACTTTGTATTTTTGATTTGACAAAATTTGTACATGAATTAGTCAAGTGGTTCTTAAACTTGCAAGTGGACAATTGAAACAATTGAGAGTTTTCTGATGCTATCGTGCTTTTATAGGATTATAGGATAACATTTTCTTATTAGTTTGTTCTGCTATCTTTGTTAATGATAGATAAAAAGTTTAGGACGGGCAGAGGTTGTTTATATGAGTTTATTTCATCTTCTGAAGGGGTAAGGGTAGAAAAAATTTGAGAACCACTGGCTTTGTCAATCTCTATCTCCTAAAATCTATTGCACCAAAGTATCACTAAAACAATCCTCTGTTCAAGATGAAAACTGCATCTTCAGATTTTTTTATCAGTTCTGAAAATACTGACCTTGTTCACCCTGCCCTTACTGCACAGTATCTGATCTACTGTGTTAACAGATGGCTGAATGTGGCCTGTAGTGAACTGTGTAGTGCTTCTCTAGCATCAAGGCCTGCTTATCCTCTCAGCAGGTGGTTAGCTAGTACCATCAATAACCTTGTTAAATATTTAAGAACTCCTAGCTATGCTTGTTTTTCAGCTCTCTTTCTCTTTTGGTGAATGAAAAAGATCAAAGGTTCACATGCTGTGATGCTTTCTTTTAGTAGAAGAGGGGCAGGAGAAATATCTGCCAGGATAATACAATACAGTATATTAGGGTCCAACAATAGTCATCTCAGTTACTATTGCACCTAATCAATTGTATCAGCTGTATCAGCTGTACTCCAAAATTAAATTAAAGTTGAATTATACTGAAACTGCAATGGAATGGAAAAACACTGAAATTAAAGATCGAATGTGTCTCCAAAGAATAATTTTTGTGTCATAATTAAATTACAGTAGAATGTGAGTGTCAAAAATAAACAACTACTAAAATTATAATGTATGTACCACACCTAAATGTACTTGAATTAGATACATAAAAAGCACATGAAAGACACTAAAAGTATATCCTTTGGTCTAGTAAACCTTTGGTATTTTTTTTTTTTTTTTTTGGTACCTTTGAGTATTGAGTAAACCATTTCAGGTCTAGAATAAATTGGGGACAGTTCAGAGGACACATGTGTACATATATAATTTAATTGAACATTTACATAAATTCAATCTTTCATAAGATATTTTTGTTTAATGAAATATTAAGTGCAGTTTAATAAAACCCTATCTAGTTTCTTTTCATGCTCCTTTGATGAATATTTTATCTCTCATTATGACCAGACTGGTCATCTGTCCAATTATTGTGGACATACTTAGGAAATTCATTCAGCAACATGGCGTCATCCATTGTGTGTTAATGAACTTGAAGCTGTATTTAAGAGCAGTGCAAGAAGTAAGACGCGCCTCTGTGGATATGACCCCTGTTTAACAGTTTTCAACCTGTTGTTGATGTGTTAATTTTCTGATTGCTTTGTCTTTTTTTGATCCTTTGACTCTCAGCCCCTCCAGCTCGTCTCTGCCTCTCGGTCTTGTCCACCTGGCAAACAAGCAAATCAACTGGCAGCTGGTGCTTGCAAGGTGCATCACACTCACACACACATGCCTTTTGTGATCAATACCTGAATGTGGGCTACTTTGTTGCTGACACGCACTAAGCCTTGCACTCTCCTGGCTTTCTCTCCCTTTGTATATCCCCCAACAAATCATTTAATTGTACTCATTACAACAGACAAACCAAGTAGAAAGGCAGTCTTTAATTGGCTATTGATTCAGCCCTGTAATACAGTGTTAAGTGTGGTCAATTGACATTGCAGATGTCCATTAGTTTGATGTGCTTGATCCTTTCATTTCATTTCTGTCTGCCCTTATACCTTGCTCTCTCATTTCATTGCATCTGAAACTATCTTTGCTCTGTTTAATGCCACCAATTAATTATTGTTCCTCTTCTCTTTAAGCCATCCAACCTGGACTCTTTATTTGTCCCAACCAAACAGCACTGTGACACACACTTATACACACAAAAAACATTTATTTGTACATTGCTACTGATAAATGTTTACCTCCCTTCATTGCATAGTCTTTATTTCATCTTGATTTGTATTGTTCACAATGACATTTGTCTTATTTTCCCCCATTTAATCCTCTCACCTTCTGCTCTCTTTGTGTTCGCTGACACTTGTCCATTTCTCTTGTTCATTCCTGGCCGTTCTCTTGTTTTCTCCACAGTAATGGCAAACTCTTGGCAGTGGTTCAGGACCAGTGTGTGGAGATTAGGTAATTATTGAACTCCATCCTGCTGTTTGAGGCACTCAATCTGTGTCTGTGAGTGATAGAGGGCCTTTTAATTAATGGGGTGATTTATCACATCTCTCTTACAAAGTGCTGCAGTCTCAGCAGCTTTTCCAGTGCAATCTGTCATAATAAAATATTTTAGTCAGTTTTGCATACCTTTGGTACTTCAGGCAAAATAGAATTAAGGCCAACAGTTTGAAAATACCAGTGTTCCCAAAATATTTTCATGTGTATTTGTGTGTGTGGAAGGGATAGACAAAGAGACCAAAGAATACAAGAGTATGTTTGTGCTCATTTTGAGTGGCTGTAATTATTTTCAGACACAAATCCAATTTCCCCCTTACACAGAGAAAAATTACCCACTCAGCAGTGTGCTCTGTCGACACAACATGATGCTTTAAATGGAGCAAAATTGAAATGAAAATCAATAGCAATAAACCTGGTATAGATATATAGTGGCTCCTGACAATATTCAGATCTTTTTGCACATTTCATTTTGCCCATCAGTCTACAATAGTGATTCCATGTTTTGAAACATTTATTAAGAACCTGAAACTAAAATCTGTAGCTTTCTGTCACATCTTGCTCTCCAGAGGCTAACAGAAGACAAAACCTTATTCCAAAACACTGTTTTCTTTTTGATCCTTCATAAAATTGTCAGTCAAAAAGTCAGTTTTATAAACATATAAAGCTGAATATGTTTCTGTTGTTCACTTAACTCAGAATAGTGTTTTGGTTGACCTGTTGTAATTGAGACTCTCCAGTCTCTCCAGTAATGTTTCCATCACTACACTATCAGGGTTTTTTCTTGTGTCCTTTGTTCACACTGCTATTGTTTAAACACAGAGTGTTTTATATCCTCACTTTATGGCATTAGGTGGTGTGAGTAGGCGTTAAGTCAGCTCAAGGCCTTATCCACTGAGCTTTGTTAAGAGTCTGTCTAAACACTGTCTACTCTGAAGGCCCTGTCTGCTTGATCCATTGAGCTACTTGAGTTGGCAGGCTATCAGTGGCTGTTATATCCCACCTTGTGCCAGGTCGTATGAGGCTATGTGTGTGTGTGTTTGCACCCTTGGGTGTGTTTCATTGTCGTGCAATGCAATTCCACCACTTATTCACTTTTTTCGATGTGCGTGTGTATGTCTGTGTGTTTGTGTTTGCTCTTCAGGTCTGTGAGAGATGACTTTGGTTCAGTCATTGGGAAGTGCCAGGGTAAGACCTCCTCCACTTGTTCTATCAATCACATACTGTAGTTCGAAGTTAATGACAGTTAAATCCCCACACAGCACCATTTACTTTATAAATGTGATGGTTACCGCTGTTTAGTGCAGGCAGAGCAATGTGCTTGTATCCCTTTATGTGGTATGTCTTTCTTTTTAAATTGATACAGAAAAACTGTTGTGTCTGTGTCCTTGTAATGTTCACTGATCAGGCACATAAAATAGATTTAGGGCTGGTTAATATGGCTAAAATTAATTATAAATGCCATTATTTAGTACAAATGACATGTAGAAATTTGTGTGCTCGCTCCACTGATGAAATCAGAAAAAAAAAAATCTTCACCAGAATTTTGCAATGCAGTGTTCATATTGTCTTTGCACAATGGCTCTGGAAGGATAATACTGAATGGTAACTCATGCGTAAATAGAGGATAGAAATGATAGACTTTCAGTGTGAAGTGAAGTTTTCTCTTCGGCCTCACACAGTATGTATATATAGAGAGAGGCGTGTTTAGCCGACATTGTTTGTGTGTGTGTGTGTGTGTGTGTGTGTGTGTGTGTGTGTGTGTGTGTGTGTGTGTGTGTGTGTGTGTGTGTACACACAACTACTTTGAGTTTGTTTCAAACTGAAATATCGACCATGGTGGCTAATTGGAACTTGTGAGAGAGAGAGCGAACCGCAACAAAGATAATCACCCTCATTCCCTACACTGCCACTCATTAAACGCGGTCTCAAACTGGCTGATAAAAATAAATTGCCTTGATTGTTTGATTAGCTATTAAAATGGTCTGCTGTTTGGGTTTTAATTGCTCTATCTAAACACAGTCAGGCCCAAAAGGTTCAGAAGGTTTAAACATGTGATACAAAACAGTGCAATACTTTATAATATTTACTAATTTACAGTACTTTTTTTAACGGAAAGCTGCAGTCATAATTTTTTATGTCAGTAATGGAACTAATCACTATGTGTAAAGTAAAGGAGGATAGCCATAATGAGAATTATAACCCTATTCTGCAGTTCTCTTAAACTCTGTAAAGCATTTAAGTGTCTCCCAGCTTATTGTTTTGGTTTTACGGCCTACAACTTTGTTGTTTTGATTCACTGTCGCTGGTCTCGCAGCCATAATCTGATAACCCCTCTGTACACTACCAGTATAGCCCCACACTGCCACGATTGGCAACTAGTTGGTGATCACAGCAGAGCATGAATAGAGTGAATATTGTTCAGAAACATGACTCCAGAATAATGCTAATTTTTTAAAATCGTGTCTGTCAGACATCAGCTAACATGTTCACCCAATTGTTGTATGGCCGCCTCAGTGTCCAGGAAGTTGCTCGGTGTAAAAAAATCTGTACAACTTTAAAGGCACTATTGTAGAATTAAAAATGTGACTGCCACCAGTTAGAAGTAAAATCAGAAAAGACATTATGACAGGCTGAAATGCACGCCATGAGTCTCCTCTATAGATCCAACAGGAGGACACTGTATTTGGGCTGAAAGCAACAGTTAGACAACAGAAACTTTCATCAGGATCGATTCTACAACCAAAAATAAGTTGTCAGAATCATTTGAAAGCATCTATTATCACAAAAAGTCTGCATGGACTGAAAAACCTTAAACAACAAAGAAGAAACTGTTTTCTTATTGAATTTCTCTTTCTTATTCACATTATCACAACATACACTGGCTCATACACACACATAAACTGCCCATAACACATTACAAAAGCAAAGCAAGTGTTCATTAAAAAGCCCAGAATGAAACTTTTCTCAGTATTTTCGGTCTCTACTTCTCAATTCCCTCTGTCTCCTTTTCTTTCTTCTTTCATTTTTTTCTCATTTTCACCATCTTTTCCACCCATTTTCTGTCTTTCTTTCTCACTATATTTGTTTTGTTCTGGCTGGTCGTCATTATGGGCCGTCGTTCTAATGGTTCATAGTGTGGATAACAGCAGCCCCCAGGCTTGTGTAAACCTGAGCCTCCCTCCTGTTTCTCATGCCATTTCATCTCTCCTTTTCATGTTACTTTTACTTCATTTCATTTCACGGAGATTTGTCCTAATGGATTTTGCTCTGATCCTGCCTTTTAATGGCATTTGCTTTTAATGGAGGAGCGTGCGTGCATACTCGCTTTACTGCTCTTGTGTGTAAGCATCCCCGATGCGTGAACGTGTTCGCTGCATCCACACCTGTGTATCACTCTCTGTCTTTTTGTCTTTCTCCCGCCTCGCTCCCTGTCTGCTCCTGTTGCAGTGGAGTCGTCTCCCACCCCCCCTACATAATTCATAAGTGTTGAGCTCTGATAAATGCATCTGTGAGGCTTTAGATAGAAGGCTTCTACTGGGTCTTTGGGTGTAATTTTCCCTAACTTCCACCCCCACCATTGCTAGGAGGAAAAAAAAAAAAAAACAGGACAGTAGCATCCAATTTTCCAGCTCCCCAAAAAAAGCCATCTATGTGGAAATGGAGCCTTCTCAGCCGCAGAACAACATACTGTATACAATTCATAATGGGAAGCCAGATAGCAAGGGGGGCTGTGCAAGAGTGAAATAGAGAAAAGATTGGAGCAAAAGAACAACAACAGAACAGAGGAGACGCTTGGTACCTATGGCTCTCATAATGGCTCCATGTTCTTGTTTGCTCCTCCTCAGCCGAGAGTCTCAAAGGTGTGTTAAATTGCCTTCTTCCTGAGATGCTCTCTGATACTTAAGCCTTAAATTTGGGGAGCTATTATTTCTCTCAGTGGGTGCTGGATTCATTGTTTCTCGCTCTTTCGTTCTCTCTCTCTCTCTCTCTTTGTCTGTCTCGCCTCCCACATCTTCCCTTTGTTCTTCATTTAAAATTCTAGTCATACAATATCCGACGCCTCCATTTGTTTGCAGTATTGCCCACCAAGGGTTGCAGCAGCATTCCTCGGCCAAGAAATTTAATACAATAAACGGCAATAGGACTGTTATGTGATATCAACAAAAACATAACTTCCTTTTCATAACTTTATTGCTTGTCAGATACAGCACTGGTGGTGTAATATTATGTTTCACACTGTTACCCTAATGCAAAAAGCTATGCTGAACCTTATATGTAGTTGGACCTATACTGAAGTATTGTATTCAGCTTACATATTAGAGATTGTACCCTGTCACCCCCATACTATTGAATGTGTGGTAAGATAATCAGGTATTCACAACAGACTCTGGATCAGAGATCTGCCAGACAGGCCCAGCTCTTCTATCAGAGGGAAGTATGACAGCGAAGCCTTGAGAAAGTGCCAGCAGGCAGAGATGTGCTTCATCACAGCGATATGGTTACACTCACAGCACTGCTGAGCCAGCAGATTGGTAAAACAGTAGCCTATATTTCAACAAAAGCTGGATTTATGATCTCCGTTCTCCTCCCCTGTCTCTCTGCCTCTCTTTTTACCCCCCCCCCCATGTGAGCGTGCGTGTGACAGTGTGTGTGCACATCTTTGAGAGACAATTATTGAGATGTATTACTTCAGCTATCCTTCATAGATGAATTGGATAGGTCCTTTAGACACACTGTGTTGATGTATGGCATTAGCTTTATCCTTCTTTTCCCATCTGTATTCATCATCGGCACATCACAGAACACCAGGGATTATTCGTAGAGAATTTTCTCATCTGGCTTAATAGGAAATCCTCAGCTCTCTGAATCTCTTGGCTCTTCGTTCTCCTTATCTCTTCTGTCTTTTTATATGTGCAAACTTTGAAGTCTTCTTTTTTTCTTTTTCTTTTCTTACTTGTTACAGTGCCAAAGGACCCAAACCCCCAGTGGCGGAGGGTGGCATGGAGCCACGACTGCACCCTGCTGGCTTACGCCGACAGCACTGGCACCGTTCGCCTTTTCGACCTCATGGGCAGCGAACTGTTTGTCATCCCGCCGGTAACGATGCCAGTTCCTCCTCTTTGACGTCATCAAATTACCTCTGTCCCCTCCAAGCTATCTTTGTGTTTGATTTTTTTTGTTTTCTTGTGCATGCACTGATACTAATTGTAAATGATCCTGTGTAGCATATGGAAACCCAGCATTTATTTGGCTTCCTTTCAATGCTGACTTCCTTCCTACATTTTCCTTGAAGAACTGTTCAATAACAGTATATTGCCCCTCCTTTAATTCATAGTAAACCTTTATCTGTCATTAAAAAGTGCTGTCTAGGCTGATTTTTTTTTTTTTTTTTTTTTTTTTGATTTGTTTATATGAATCAAATCACTTGACAAAGAGCAAAGGATTAGATACTATGCTACAGCAGATTTGTAACTTTTCAGTGATGTAGTTATTTGGACTCAGACATCCATAATTTTGCCTCCAGAGATACGTCAGGCCACGCTCTGCTGTTTCAGTGGAAAATAGATTAACTGGGCATTTTGAACTGTCTGTCACCTTTTGTCAGACATCTTCTGTGCTCTCTTTCTCTCTCACCCCTGCTTTCTGAGTCATTGTTGCTTTTTCTTCTCCCTTCTTTGCTCATGGTGCCCATTTCCTCTTTTCTCCATCTTCATCACCTCCTCTCTTTAATTTTTCACTTGCCTGCTGCTCCCTTAGTCTTCCCTAGATCCTTCTTTCTTTTTCTCATCCTTGCATGGCTCAGTAACTCTCCTTACTCTGCCATTTCAAGTTCTTCTGCCGTTTCCCCTCACTTGAATGGCCTCTGTGTGCCACATGCTATCATTCCTCCATTTCTATCCATCATACCCTCCTCCCCACTATCCGTCCTGTCAGAGACTATGAGCGTAGACAACCTTCTCCCCAGCTGCACTCAGCTTTCGAAGTCTGTGATCCTCATTCCATTAGTGCAGTTCTACTTTGTTATGCATCTACAGTGTGTGTGCACACTTACACCAGCACCCCCTTCTCTGCTGTACTGTTCCTCTTGTTTGTCACTGTTAAGTGCACACACCGGTGCTATTTCTGGAGATGATAAAACAGTTAATTTGACAGTCTGCATGGATGAAAAAAACTTAAATTTGCCTCATCTCCCTCTCTCCCATCTCTCTCATTTTCTGTCTTTCACTTTCTCCGTCTCTTATTTTTTGTTTCCTGTCTTGTTGTTTTCTTTCTTTTTCTGTCTAGTTTATGTTCTTTAAGAAACTTTGCTTGTATGACGTGTCTTTGGTGTTTGCTTTTGTAAAGACTTGGTGGGGGCACAAACTGATTGTGAGTTCTCTCTGTCTTTTGATTTGTCTGTCTTTTGATTTCCTCTACCTTTTACATCAGTGGCTTTCACTGACTTTGCACTGACTTTTCTTTCTCATTTCTCTGTCTTGATCCAGGTGGTGAGTTTTCCTGGGGATTTCAGTTGTGCAGTGGCAGGCCTGATCTTCTTGGAGTATACAGCCAGCGCTCAGTGGTCAGCTGAGCTTCTCGTTATCACATATGGTGGTGGGCTCAAGAGCTACCTGGTCAGGTAAGAGATTGAACTGCTCTGGGTTTTCAAATCACAATATCTTAACCAGAATAAACCCACAGCAGTTCTCACATACGGTATCATGTCAGATTAAACTACAGTAAATGCAGTGGCAAGAACCGCATGTTATTATTGAACTTGTCCATTGAACATTGCCAGTCCTAAAGGAAAAAAACAAGTGAACCATTGGATTTAACAACCACAAAACTCCTTTGGCACCGAACAAACTCTCCCAGTGGCTGCTGATCAGACCTGCAGTGTTCAGGAGGAACTGCTTCAGCTCAGTCTTATTATTAGGATGGTGTAAACGTTCCTCTTCATTTCACAGTGTCTCTGTCAGATTAAGTTCTGGACTCAGACTGGGCCACTCAAGGTAGTTTTTCTTAGTTTGAAGTCATTCTGTAGTGGATCTACTTTGATGTTTAGGAGCATTGTCCTAGTGACCTTAAGCAGGTGGACAGACACATTATCCCGCAAAGTACTTTGATTTCCCCTTGATTTTCCCCTCAGTGATGGTGAGCTGTTCAGACCCAGAGGCAGCAAAGTTTACACAGTGCTGCACGTTCTTCACAAGCAGTTCAACCTTAGTTTCATCATCGCACATACATCAATGTGAGCTTTTTTTTTTTTTTTTTTTTTTTTTTTTTGGAGAGCAGCAGCATGGAGCATAGTGTCCATGGCAGGGCTCTCTGCTCCATGATTTGCATATTATAGAGCCATGAATAGTGATATTAAGCAACTAACTCCTGACTCCAATTAGCTTATGTTGATGTAATTAGCCTCGGGTTTCACAAGTTTCTCTGACCTACATTGTGTTTGCTTGAATGATGTTTCCAATATGGTTAAGAGCAGATTGCATTGGTTCATTGCACACAGTGCACACAATGAAATTATCTTCATTGCTTCTACTTTTATTGACATTTAAAATGGTTCACGTCAACTTTCATTTCAGCTGTGTTCATCTTTACGCTTTAACTGCTTTCAGTCACAACTCTCCTGCTTTCACAGTTTTGTGTCAATAAACATTTTAGCTGTTTCTTTAGCTCTTTTTCTTTGCTGATTTTTCAACTTCTCTTAATGCTCACCTCTTCACACCTTTAAAGGAACAACAAAATAAAACTTCTTCAGCTGTTCTAACTCGCACATCACTCATTGTTAACACAGAGCTTTCCGCAGCCTCTTTCAGTGCTTGCACTTTAGCCGGCATCAGCTTTCAGTTTATGTACTTCATTTGGCACTAATTTCTTTCAGGGTTTCGTCTTTAACCAACACTACCAGCTCAATTTATCACTTTAAGTGACTGTTCAAATCATCCTGACTGATATTCCAACTGCTGTCACTCCTCACACACCAACTGAAACTATATGTGGTACTTCAGATGAAATATCAAGTGCTTGAATCATTAACAGTTCAGCTGCTTTCATCTCTCAGTCTTTACAGTTAAACTTTCAGAGCTTACATCCTCACTGACAATTCAACTGGTACAGTTAAAC
This sequence comes from Rachycentron canadum, assembly GCA_038496675.1. Classification (NCBI taxonomy): domain Eukaryota; kingdom Metazoa; phylum Chordata; class Actinopteri; order Carangiformes; family Rachycentridae; genus Rachycentron; species Rachycentron canadum. The sequence goes on from CM076665.1 coordinate 9,612,920, forward strand.
TTCAAATGACGTTGTTGGATGTTTGTACTACTTGTACTACTAATTTCAACTTCTTTTGTCAAAGATGTGTCAGATTCTTTCAATGCTTCAACTTCAACGAGCGACTACCATTCCACATCTCAGATAGAAACAAATAAAAGACAAGACATTTTAACGTGCTAACACTTTTTGCACTTATGATTTTCAGTGTAACTGAGCACACTTGCCTTGTTGCCTTGCCTTGATATTTTAACTTCACACTTAAACTTAACTTGGCATTATTCATCTATTTCAAATATTTTAACTGCAAAGTTAAAAGAGAAAAGTGGGCATGTTTCATAAATATTTAGTCTTTGGAAATGTTTTATTACTGTCTCATTTTTGAAGCTGGGCCAGTTCCCAGAGCCATTCAGAGCTGCTCCATTATCGTCTGATTTAAATGTATGTGGTGTATATTTGAACCTTTACAGGACTGTGCTCCTTATTTGTGAGATTAGATTTTTGTCCATATGTAAACATTCAGGAGAGTGACACCTCCCTTTGAATACCAACGCCCTCACTTGCCAGTCCTCAAACCCTCTCAAAAATAGTTTGAATATTTGATTAATGACATTTGATTTTGTGCATGCGTGCTTGCAAGAGTCTATGCCTCTGCTTTCCTCACGGTTGCCCACACCTCCCCTTTTTAATTCAGCATTATATCATATGGCATTATTTCCTATTTCATTCTGTATGATTGCTTGTTGTAGACAGACCAGGCCTAGGTGTGCTGACGTTCCCAAGACATGGGATGAGATTGTGCATGTGTGTTGAATCTCGATCAGATGACATCCTGCACACCACTTCCCTTCAGTCCTGTGTTCATGGTGATTTTTGTCAAGAGTAGAGGAAAATGTTGATTTATTTTTCTGTTACAGGTTGATAAATGGTGTTAGCTGGCTTTGAAGCCATCAGGGTTTGTGTGTGTATGTCTGTGTGTGGGAGGAGGTAATTAAGATGTGTGAGACATTTGCACCAGATCTATTCTGAAAGTACTGGCTTGTTTTTAAAGGTTCATTTTCAGTATGGAGCTTATACTCACTCTTCTTTTTCATATGACTGCATTCCAATATGGTCGCTCAAACACTTTAGAATTAGAATTTCAGAATTACAGCTGAGCCTTGACAGTAAGTCATCTCTCTCAGCCTCTTGCTCTGCGCCAGGACTTTGACATGTATGTGTGTGTCACGCACACACAACTGTTTTCCTGTGGCATAAACACCTAAACATCTGGAGGAAGCTATAAGGTGCAAACCCAGCTATTTCTCCTGCGTTGTCTTTTCTTTACGCATGTTCTTTACCTCCATCTTCCCTTCTCTCCATACAGTTTACGTTGCAAGGAAACATTTCCCCACTGAGCGATCCCACAAATTACACAACAAATTACATGACATCTCCTCTAGTACCAATTTAATTTAAATTGCCCACTTAAATTAGATTATATATTTTGCCATGCCTCATTTTAATTGCAGCTGGAATGGAAATTGCTCTGTCATCTTCCCCAAAACAGCTTTGTCGCACCATTAACATTTTCAATACGAGAGCTCATGTTTTGATTGTCTATGTGCCAGAGTTCAATTATAGGTGACTTATCATGCGACTTTCTCTCCCTCTCTCAGTGTGGGAACCAATCAGAACTTTCAAGAGAACCACAGCTTCAGTTTCTCTGCCCACTACTCCCATGGCATCACCTCAGCCATTTACCACCCAGGACACCGGTGAGTCAGCTGTTACCAACAACCCAACACCACATCAGGCTGAAGTGCTTGTAGAATGCAGCTGAAATAATGAATATTTTGAAAATGAGCATTTTTGCCAACATTTAGCTTTTAATCTATCAATGCCAGTGTAATTACTGCCTGCAGCATTCACTTGACACCCTTAGACAGTTTCTCTTGTGGTTTTCACAGTCTAAGCCTACCTCTATTAGAAAAATGTTTAATCAAGAGTGTTTTTCATACATTTGTATTCAGACATGTAGAGACATCCTTATACATCCTTTAAATCAATTTCTATCCTTAAACCCATTGCTGATGATGCTGCGTGACACCATGTGCGGCTTAAATATCTGTATTTGAAAGTTGCTGAGTGATTTCAAACGCTTTCATCATTTGACATCTAGGGGCAACACGAGTAGACACAACATGTCGTCAATATGCTTGTAAATATGTATTATATTGACTTGTGTGCTAAAACTAAGTTTGAGTTCATTGCATTACAGTTAACTTTCTACGAAACTTTATTTTTATTCCATGAAAAATGTTCCTTTGCAGACAAGTTGTGCTGATGAAATATACAGTATATGCTATAAAAACATCGCCAGATAAATCCTTGAAAAGGTTCTTATACAGATACTCCTGCATAGGCATAAAATGCTACGTTATGGAACAAGGCCAAGAGGCTTACTCAGGAATAAATGAAGCAATCACTTTAATGCAATACCTGCAGGAATTGACTATAGCAGTCCAGAGTGTCCTTGGCCCTCCTCACCACTTAGCAGTCAAAGGTTTTGGTTAATTATGTCTGGCTCACACCACATGACCTTACTGTTTTCACCACGCTACCCCAGTCTGCACAGACCAGACTTAGTTTGGCTTGTGAAGCTTGGTTTGGCAGCTTAATGGATTTTGGCAGCTACTGTCAAATGTTTGCCAGCTGATAGATGAGATGAAACTTTAATGATCCCTATTTGAAAACTGGGTCAGCAACAGAGAGAATAGGCTAGAGGTAAAAAAAAGACAAGGTGAGAAGCTTGATGTGAGGGGGAAAAAAAGTCTTTCAACAACTGAATGTACATATGAAAATATTAATTATATATTATTTACAATATAATATGTTTTATGTGTTGCACAGATGGGATTACAAATGCTTGGAAATGTTTCCAGATGTGCAATTAGGCATTGTGATCTTTTTCAGAATTTTTTCAGAATCAGAATTACAGACACAGTTAATACACTGGATGTATGTGCAGAATATACAGATGTGGCCCAGAGCTGTATCTGTTGTTGTAGCATCTTTTTTAATGAAGCCTGAGAAACCATACAGGAAATGTAGCCCATATCAGACTTCAGCTTCTTTGTTAACACACACACACACAAAAACAGCCTTTATCAGCTTACAAACGCACTTCCAGTTCATGGCTCTTACTAAATGTCTATCTCTTTGCACCAGGGGGCAGTGTTGAGCTGAAGAGCACTGCTCCATCCACACCTCCCCCTGGCTGCTGTCGCATCTGTTCCGTTTCACTGCAAAGGCAGACCTACAGATCACTGTGGTCATTGTGGTGTTGTTTGTGTCTTAACTGTGTCTGGCAATTGATTTTGAACCAGACTTTTATCCCTGATAAATAACTTTTTAATCCAGCACTTTGCTAAATGACACTTCTGTTGTGTGAATACCCACAATACCTCAGCTTGAACCAAAGATTAAGGATTACTTCACAGTGACCATCTTAATTCCCTGTCCTTGTTATGCAGTGCTAATTGATCTGTAGGGGCACAATCATGGAGGAAGTAACAATGTGAGTGTGCGTGCGTGCTTGTTTTTTAGATTGCTGCTGGTGGGAGGCTGTGAGTCGGGAGATGACATTACATCCAAGGCCTCTTGCTGTGGCATCACTGCCTGGAGGGCCCTCTCTGGCTCGCCACATTACAAGCAGGTCACCAGCTATGAGGACGATGTCAATCCGGTGAGGAGACCACACATTTAAACATATGTTCGCACATGTGTCTCCGAGCAGTGTCTAACAAACACATTTTTATTATCTACTATGTCATCTGTTAGAATCAGAAGAGGGGTTTCTTCAGGATCCCAAGTTTCAGATTCTTTTCAAGACAAGGAGATGAAAAGGTAGTACAATGGCCCTCTTCTTTCTGTTTGCCTCAATGCCACTTAAATGTTAATTGGGAGGGACTAAGGGGGTATCTCTGTAATGAAAAGATTATGTGTGTCTGCATTTGTGTTATCCAGGACGGTGTATTCCGCATGAGCCTGAGCCCCGATGGCAGCATCCTGTCTGTCATCCACTTTTCTGGTCGTCTGTCTCTCTGGGACATCCCCTCACTTAAACAGAGGGCAACATGGAGCCAAGACCAACAGGTACACCTCTGAGCTGCTTGTGTAAATGTGTGTTGTGTTTTTGCTTGCATGGTTTTGCTTATGCTGGATAGATGTGTCCTGCTAATATTTTGTACATTAGATGCTTGACTGACTGTATTAATGCAATCTCCCTCCGGCTCAAGTATGAGTGTGTGTGTGTTGAGAGAAAGATTGTGTATATGTGTGTTCACATTAAACATTAAGTGAGGTGGCTTAGGGAGAACCTATATTTGCAGAATGTTTTGCCGATTTATGTGGCATGTGCGTATGTTCCGCTTCACTGCTGGTCTGAGCTGTATATGTGTGTGTTGTCAGTGTAAACAGGGTTAGAAGATTAATTCCCCCCTTCCCTCCATGCACCCCACCCCTCTCTCTCTCTTTCCTCCTCTTTCCCTCCCTTCTTCTTTGGTTTCTCCATCCTTCGGTCCACCCTTCAGCCAGGATTTGAGGAGATCAACCCAGAGTGGAAGACATCGCTGGAGAGAAGGAAGAAAATAAAAGGTAGTGTTGGCCTGGAGGTTTAGAGAAGCCTGATCTTGTTGCTGACACAGCAGTACACACTGGATACAATTTAGTGATCTTTGACATGTCTTATTCACTGAATTATACAGTTACTTAGACATGCAACCATATGCCAAGGCTAGCAAAAATTTTTCTTCGTCACTATCCATGCTTGTGAGTGTGTGTATTTCTAGTTGTGGAATTGCCTGTATGTGTCTGAGTGTGTGCCTATTTGTGCAGCTGTAGAGTCTTTTTTTTGGGGGGGGTGGTAATGATGATGGCTGTGACAGCTTGTGTAAGCAATAATCTGTGTATGAGTCTTCATGTCATGCATGACAAGTGATCTGTCCACAGGTGTAAATATGTCTTAGAGGATAAAACCAATTCAAAAATGTTAATAGGGGTAAAAGTATGTGATTCAAACATTTGGCACTGATAAGCCCACAGAGCATAAACATTTTAATACAGTTGTCTCTTGGCTTTGGTCCAGCCTCCTATGGTGTACAGTGACATCTGTGTGACTGCCCTTATGTCTCGTCATGCCTGTCCTAGATAAAGAGCAGTACTACCCACTGGTGGATGTGAGTTGGTGGAGTGACAATGTGTTAATTCTGGCTCGTTGCTCCGGCTCCGTTACCGTCTCATCGGTCAGAATTCTCCGTAACCTCCTGGGCAAATCCTGCGAATGGTTCGAGCCCTCACCCCGAGTTACTGCTGCGCATGATGGGGGCTTCCTGAGCCTGGAGGTAAATGTCAAGACAGCAGTGTGCATGTTTGGCTAAGTAAACAGAGAGCAGGAGTTTATAGGAATGTATGCGAGGCCTGTGTACAAATCTTTTAGTGCTAGTCATACATTATAAATCCTCTGGGCTTTAAAAGGCATACTATAGAACAGGGGACAATTGTTTTTTTTTATCCTTTCATCCATTTTCTTAACTGCCTGTTCAGTTCAGGGTCGCATACGACTGGGTGCCTCTTTCAGCATGCACAGTGTGAGTAAAAGGGAAAAACTGGAGAAGTCACAAGTCTGTTATGGCAATGTCAGGTCTTTTGTTTATATTGTCAAAAACTGACATAAAATAATGCATTTGAGGATGTATTTCAGTTGTACAGGAAATCAATCACCACACAAATGTGTGTATTGATTTGTAATTGATTGTTGATCGTGCACTATGAACTGACGTGATTCCAGCTTTTTCTGAAAAATAGAAAATCTAACCTCAAGTCCTGTGTGTTTATATTCATGCAGACATTCTCAGTTTTAAGCGTTATTGTGTAAAAATGTGTCTGCATATAATAATGAAAATAATGTTGGAAAAGACTGATGATGAAATATGTTTCCCTGCTTCTTTATCCTCCCACAAAGACCCTGATATCACATCATCCTTCTCTTTTATTTCAGCCTTTGCTTCCCTTTGTGTTTTTTTTTTTTTTTTTTTTTATCTGAAAGCACTGGGAGAGAAAAAAAGAGATAGGTTTCTTTACCAGTCAGCTGCCAACTTTTGGGGAAAGGTTTCATCAGCCTGCTTCAGCATGGAGTGGGGGGCGGGGGTTGGATGGGAGCCTGTAGTCATATCTACAGCTGAGTGTGTGTTGAAATTATCTTGGTGTGTATATAGATGTGGAATAATGTCACCATGTGCATTAATGATGATTAGCACATGTGCATCTTGTGTGTATAATACGCTGGCGTATGGTGTTAATGCTATACTATGGAAACTACCACAGCTCCTCATTGATTAAGGTGCCTAATGTTTTACAGGTGCTAAATGTTTCATAACCTTCAGCTGGGAGCTGTGCTCTGCTGGAAGGCCCAGCGTTTTATTTTTCTCTAAAACCCAGATGGGCATTGCTGCAAAATGTGAGGAACAGTGCTACAGTGTGGAGATGAAAATGGGCAAATTATTTTTTTCCCCAACTGAGGCAATCACAAGACTAAAAACGGGACAATAAAAGCTGAAGAAAGTGGTTTGGCAGATAGGATTTAGATTTTCTTCTGAGCAGCTTGACCTTGCTGTTGTTTTGTGTTCAGACAGCCTGCTGATCTGGCGCGAGGGCGTGAAATTAAGTGTGTTTACCAGCGTAAGCACAGTTAGACGTAAACTGTGCTGCATTGCATTATATGCTTCCTTTTTCATTCTTCACTTACTGCTCGAAAATAAGTGTCCATTCTTCCTTACAGTGTTGGGAATTTGTCCTGACTCCATCATTGTAGTTGGGTGTTCTTCTGTTTTGCTGGTTTATGCAGTTTATGATTTGAGCCAATGATCATGTAAAAAAACAACTGTGCTTTTGCAATCTTTTCTATATGTTTGCATTAGAATTCAAATGTATGTTTGTAGCAGTTGTATATATGTCTATTTTACATCAGTTCTCTTAAGCACCTTTATTTTTATCCTTTAATTCTTCTGCTTCCAACCTCTTCTTAATTTTTGCTGTCTGAGTGTGCCCCCATCCCATTTGTAATGCTGGATTTTGTTATTTTTGTCACAGTGTGAGGTGAAGCTTGCCCAGAAGCGTGGGCGTCTGGAGAGCAACCTGAGCGGTGGGGCCGGTGAGGATGAGGAGGGCGATGATGGAGGAGACTCTGACTCAGACGAAGAGTCCTCAGCCAAAGCTCGCTACTTTGGCTACATCAAGCAGGGTCTGTATTATGTGACAGAGATGGAGCGCTTTGCCCCACCACGCAAGCGCCCCCGCACTGTGATCAAGAACTACCGTCTGGTCAGCCTGAGGTCAACAACACCAGAGGAACTGTACCAGAGGAAGGTAGGAGGCTGATACAGTTTATAAATGACTAGAGTATAAGCGTCGAGGTGCATATGCTGATGATTAATTTTACTCTCTTGAAGCATTAAATTTGAGCATCTTGTTTATAAGGGATATGGCCTTGAATTTTGTCTCCAAAATGTGACATACAGGTAAAATTTCCTTTTCAATTCGAGAAGACTACCTGTGAAGCCTTAATCCAGGTTGTGACATAAACACTTTAAATTTAAATAAAACTTGATGAGGAAAAGGGAGAACAATGTGACTCCTGCATGGTGGCTATTTAACACATCTATGTATCCACAATTGGGGAGAAAATAAAGAATCACGTTTTTGTTACTGTTTACTTATTCATTGCAGCATACACAACAAAATTCTTATGTGCTCAGGCGACAAAAGCTTTCGTCAGTGTTCATGCTGGAATACCTTCATGTTTGAATTTGAATGTTCTTTCAGCTCAGCAATCTTAACAACAATTCTGCTGCTGACATGCAGTTCTCCTCTTACACAATATAATACATTTATTTTTGCCAAAGAAAATGATATTACCTCTTATGTATTTTCAAAGATACTTCCTTCCTAATTATAGAGGGTCCTTTGTGAGGCCTACATCACATTCAACTTATATATGAGTCATATGCGTCTCACTGTAGAGCCAGTAATCATGTTTTAAGAGCAGTTGTCAATTGCATATCACATTTACCATAAATATTCATTTATTTTTGCCACTTAGCAGCAACTGAAGGATGTCATATGAGGCTGTTTGGTCATTCACTGAATTATAACACGGCTGATCTGCGAAATTGGTTTTTGACTAAATAAATCCTGGGCCAGTTCAGTGAAGTGCCATTGTTTTGTTGGATCAGCTCCAGAGTGCTGTTGAGGAGAAATGAAAACCAAGCAAGATGTTCAGTCTGCTTTAAGGCTATTTCTCAGTCCCAGGGGGTTTTCTGAAATGCTAATTGCTGCATTAGAAATATGGCTGTTGTTGCTGCTCACTACAAATTGCAGCAAAGACAACAACATGCTCTATCATAAAGCACAGCAAGAGTGGTATCGGCTCTCGATGGTCCCAAGTTTGAGCACGGTTCATCAGTCATTTTTATGACCCATCATCTGCTGCCTTCTTCATCATTGTCATCATCATTAGATGCCATTAGTCATCACCATCAATCCTAACAGTGGAGAGTTACAAAGTAATATATCATTATTATCTCTTTGTAACACTTGGTACCCGCAGCACTTCACCAGCTGCTGCTGCTCTCCAGTTGAAATCGTTTTCCCCACCCACCCACCACCACCACACACACAGACACACACACACACGTGAGTGAAGGGGAGAAAGGGTGTCTGCATTGGTACTGTTTGCATTTATCGTTTGCATATTTGGTGCATTGTCTGTGTCAGTCCCAACATGTTGCCTGTTTTAGATCAGTACACTACACACATTCACACTTACTTGCACACCGAAACCAGCCTGACCTAAACTCTCCTCAAAGATTCTGCTCAGTCAAGATTGTAGTCCAATTGACTGTGAATAGACCAGAACAAGTGATTCCAGGTTATGCCCTCAAGTCAGCCTCTTCATGTGGTTAGGAGTTTGATAATGTGTTCAATGGCCTAACCCTGGCTGTATATGAGTAGCACACTGGCAGGGCTGCTAACAGTTTTATTAGCTGGATCCAGAGAGAGATGGAAGCAGTTTTTGATGTCCTCCTACGAGAGGTTTCACTGTGTGGGGTTCTTATTGCCCTCGAGGAACCACAGTCTCGCTAATGTGTTGCTTTGTACTCCTACACACAGAAATAGATGGCTACTCAGTGTGTGTTTCAGTCAGTGCGATTGCACACATATACTTTAATACACATTGAGTGGGCCTGCATAAACTGAGATGTCAAGATTTTGCTTGATCAAATAATTTCGCTAGACATTGACATGACACAAAACCTCTTAGCATCATTTTGTGTTGATATGTGCTGCTAGGCTAATTCAATATTAATAATAATAATAATGGCAACAACAATTGTTACTACCAAAGAAAAATATATGGTAGGTAGAAAAATGTGTATCATATCAGTATAGCTGTAATTTGAGCATCAGCATTAATATCAGCATGCTAATGTTTGTAATGTAATTTAATGTTAACATTTTCTGCTTAGCACTAAACACTTTTATATGCATATTGTAATATCCTGACTTCTTATTTATCAGGTCAAAACTATTAAATTGTTCACTACTTTGGCTTAAGGCCAAATATTAATCATATTACTTTCGGCGTCAACATACTACTTAGCACATTTCAGCATGCTAACATGCAATGCTATGCTAATGAAAATAGTGCACATGCAGCAGGCTGATTTTTAGCCTTGACTTTATAGAGCATGACTGTGTACAGCTGCTAGTGTGGATGTAGGCTTTCAGTCTTTGTTATTTATTTATGTGCAGTTGTATGGATGCATTGTGCGAGATTAAGTCCAAATGTCTGGCTTCTCATTCCTACTTTAGGTTTTCTCTCCCTGTCCATTTGATTTTATTTTTTTAAATATCCCTAAATGTTATTTTCCCCTTAAGCCATTCTCCTTATCCCTCTGTCGCAGACCCATTTCAAAGTGTGTCACATTGCTACCCAGATTGAAATCTGCACGTTTGAGCTGTTCCTATTCAGCCTTTGAGTATTCAGTGTGCGTACTCAGGATTTCCGAAGTGCCATAGCTTTTACACAGGTTTATTCAGAACCTGGGTGTCTTTGTCCTTCAGTGTGATGGAAAATTGGGCCTTGAAATTTTCTCTTATTTTCTTGCTTGGAGATTTGCTTTAAATACCATGTGGTCTGAATGCATGTAATGTATTTTATTCATTTAATTCTGTAAAGGAACAGAGTGAATCAGTAATATACCCTTGGGATGATAATTGGATATTAAAAAAAAATACAAAAAGCACCTTGCAGAATATGAAATTAATTAATTGTTTTGCAGTTATGTTTTTTTTGTTTGCACCCAACTTAAATTTTACAGAAAACTATCAGTGCCACTTAATTATAGTTGACGTCTGCTGAATTCCTGGACAAGCTACCAATCAAAGGGATTGCTCCTTTCATTTTACAAGCATTTGTCAGCATCACCTACAAAGCATTGCTCATAAGCTTGTCTTTTCTGATCATATTTATTTGTTTTAGTGCTGTCTGTTCCACAGTGTGAAGAAACCATGAATATATATTGATCATGTTCATGAAATCTGTTTATTATGTGCATTTTTGTTTGTCTCACAGATTGACAATGAGGAATATGGTGAAGCCCTGTCTCTTGCCCAAGCCTACAATCTGGACTCTGACCTGGTCTACCAGAGACAGTGGAGGAAGAGTACGGTCAGCATCGCCTCAATACAAGATTATCTGGTAAGATATGGAAGAAATAAGAGAGATAGGTGTGAGAAATGAGGACAGGAGGATAAGGGGTGCTTGAGAAGAGAGAGAAATGAAGAATTATATCAGAGTTGTGGTGTTTATCTCACTATATTAGATGTCTGGTAAGAAATATGCAGTAAATGTGTTTGGGTGAGTGGGAGAAGCACACGCTTAAGTGCAGCACTACCCCCTTACTCTATTTCACGCATCATTTTTACCAATTTGTTGCAAATTTTTACACCCTCCCCTCCTAATTCTGTATCTCATTTTATCCCATCATTTCTTCTGAACCCAATCCTACTCCTTCCATTCCCTACATCCCACTCAGAGCAAGATCCGCAAGCGGTCATGGGTGCTACACGAGTGTGTGGAGCGCGTCCCAGAGAATGTTGATGCAGCCAAGGAGCTGCTGCAGTATGGGCTGAAGGGGACTGACCTCGAGGCTCTCATAGCCATAGGAAACAGAGAAGATGGGGGCAGGTAGGGGGTGCATGAGCACCATCAATGTTGCATTAATGAACATACACCAGTACAGTTCGTGCACATACATAGTCTGTAAATGACAATTGATTTTTGTCAGCTTCCTCCTGAGTCACTCATTCTGTCAGCCTTATATTTATGTTTTAACTGCGTAATTTCATTGTCCTCTCCCAGGTTTATCATGCCAGGTGATGTTGACCTCGATGAACTACCTTATGAAGACATGCTGTCAGATGATGAGGAGCTGGAGGTGAAGAAGAAGAGGGAGAACAGCAAGAGACGGGAGCTGCTAGCCAAGGTCGATTTTAGCAGGTACAGAGCCAGTCAGATGGTTGGTTAGTCAGCTTGGTAATTCAGTCGGGCAACAGATGAAGACAGGAAGTGTCTTGCTGCCAATGTTCAAAATGTACAAAGAAGAGAGGATTTATTTGAACAAAATCACAGGGACTGGCTAGTGGTTATGGACACCATCCTTCAGCTGGAGGACCCAGGGTCTCTTGGCAAGCATCTGCCTTACTGGTGCAAGTCACCAAAGCTTGTATTTTAAATATAATCCCTTTGCAGTATAATTATCCTTTATACCAAACTGCTGGGAACTGATTGTAAAAATTGTCATTGAACTTTTAAGAGAAGTGACTAAAACACCATACACCAACACCAGCTTTAAGCTTTAAGTCTCTTAAGTAGCAGTTATTGGGTGGGTGAAAAAATCCTGCAAAGGGGTACCTGCCACTGACTCTTGAGAGTTGTGTTGTTGGCAGATTTTTGTCTGCTGTATAGAGACATTGAATTAAGTTTGTGTTATTGCCAATGTCAACTGGGCAGAATGACTGCACTATTGAAAATAAAGAAAAAGGCGATTGTTGTGAGGAATGTAAGGTGTAGGCAAGGAAACCGGGAGGAAATGGGAGAGAGGGCTGCCAAATTTAACACTGATTGTTTGATTAGGTCACACACCAGAGAGGGGATCATAAAGGCAGGGACATTAATGAGGATGAGGGAGAGAGAGAGTGAAAAAGCGTTGGTGGAGATTAGTGGGTAATCTGCTGGAGGTAATTTATGCCTTTGTTGTCGAGTGCCCAGGGAAAGACTAATGAAAAACCCTTTAGTGATCACTAATCACCTCTCATACACACGTGCACACACACACACACACACACACACACACACACAAAAGATGCAAAGACACATACCCATGTATCTTGAAACACTCTCAATCTTAAGTTCACACACATATTAAAATGACTAAATATAAACAAATGTACAGAAATGAATGATGTGCATTTAAAATGCAGGTCCATACTGTGTTTACACAAGCAAACGTGCATACAGGTATTTCAAGCTTCAGCAGCTGGATTGTGTCTATATTGTTCTTCTAGTATCAGATACTTAACAAGTGAGCCTCCGGTCTGCATTTGAATGAGGAAGAGCAGAAGCAGTGTCATATAAATGTATATGTAACACCAGTCCCACAGTTCCCTGCTCGATCCCGCCTTGCCAGTTTAAATTTTCTCTTGGTTTAGCTCATTGTGTAATAAAACTGTTTAGCTTCATTGCAGACCTGTCGTCCATGGTAGATAGAGAAAAGATGGAGGATAAGAAAAAGATGTAAGAGGGAGTAAAATAATCGATAGTTTACAAACATTAAAGGAAAAAAACCTTAAATAAACCTCAATGAATTACCTCCTTTTAAATATTCCTATTTTTCTCCTTTCTCTACCTTTGAGTCAGGGTGTGTGTCAAGCATGCTCACACACATGTCCCCAAAATGTGTTTATGTATGTGTATATGTGTGGGTGTGTGCTGGGTGCAGTGAAGCCCCTCACTAATGGATATAACCATGTTGCTTTGAGGCCTGCGGCCAAGGCCTGAGACAGATAATAATTCTCTTAATTTCTTTTTAACTACACCACCATTACAGAAATGGCTTGGTATCGATCACAGCTGCTCCGACCACATCTTTGTGTGTGTGTGTGTTTTTCTTTTTTGTGTGTGTGATGCTCTTGTGTGTAGATAAGGACTGTATTTAACTGACTGTCACACAGTGAGTGCATCTTTTGTTCCTCAATATATTTTGAGGTTGTCTCTGTGTGTGTGTGTGTGTGTGTGTGTGTGTGTGTGTGTGTGTGTGTGTGTGTGTGTGTGTGTGTGTGTGTGTGTGTGTGTGTGTGTGTGTGTGTGTGTGTGTGTGTGAAAGCCATAATGAACCAGGGCTTTTTTCTATCACCCACTCAATATAGTGAAATAAAGTGTGATTATTCTTATCCCATCCTTTAAAACGAAGAGGAGACAAAAACTTGCAACTTTTGTACAGTTCTTGTCCAGGAGAATTACATTTTCAATAATCTGAGTCAAACCGACTCAATCGACTTGTGCTCTACTATATAAGATACTAAAAGATGTTCATTTCCCTTTTAGTTTTAAGAACCCAATGAAATGATGGATGCTAATTTACTTCTCTGGCCTCTCTTGTAACTAACAACTGCACTTCTATAGGCAGTGTGTTGTACTTGCACTGCATTCACTTATCCTGAAATGTACTGTCACATAAATTCACAGACTTCCTCAGTACTTTGCTTGCCCCCCCCCCCCCCCCAGTGCTGTTTGTCTCTCATGTTTTAAAACTGTCCTTTTGACTGCATGCAGATAGTTTTATATTTGAGCCTCTTTCTCCTCAGTCTGTGTGTGCACAATAAAGTATAATTCAGAATCCGCCAAGGGCCATTATAACCGTTGCTCTGGCTCTCCGCATACAACAACAAGATGGACAATACTGCAGGGGCTGTTTTTGTGTGTGTTTGAGAGAAAAAAGAAAGAGAGAGATGAGTGTGAGGATGATTGTGCTGTGTGCTGCAAGATGTTTATGTTCATATCTTATCAGATTCAGACCTCAATCAGAATTCTCATTTTCTCATTTGCTCTAGTGTTGGTCGTTTGTGTGTGTGTGTGTGTGTGTGTGTGTGTGTGTGTGTGTGTGTGTGTGTGTGTGTGTGTGTGTGTGTGTGTGTGTGTCAGCCTGTAGACAAGTATGTATGCCTTTACTGTTGTGTCCATGTGCTTGTGAAGGCATGAGCCAGAGTGTTTTTGTCTGTTGTCCAATTTTGTCCCTCACACTGTGTGATAATCGCTTTTTTCACGCACCCTGTTTGTGTGTGTGTGTGTCCGTCTGCATGTGTGCATGTCTATATGAGTGTGTTGGTCTGTTTATGCATTTCAATCTCTGTCTGGTACAGTCATATTCAGGGTGTTTGTACAGAGATGGAGGAGCGATTCCATGTGATTGTAATAACCTGCAGTTCTGATAGCTTTCAAATACCAGATGCACACAAACATGCGCACACACACACACACACACACACACACACACACACACAAACACTGCCACACACATTCCCATACCTTGAAGCAATCAGGTTGCAATCTCTTTACATTAGACAGCATGTGCAATGATGTGTATCAGTCTAAAGCACAGTTCAAATTGTGCACATTACATCCTAAACCTTTACCGACCTCAATTGCCATTCAGATGTGTCGCAGCGCGTTTGTTCATTCTGGCCCTTTCTTAACCACGTTTTCCCCTTGAGTCACTGTTTATTGTAAGGGCAATTTAGGGAACCAATATAAACCTTCACAAAGGTGCAGGCGCTCTGCTGCCCCTTTGGTGTACAGCCAGGTTGCCCATTTGTATGTGTAACAGTGTACTAGACACGCTGTTTATGCTGTACCTCAGTGGAATTCAGCTACAGGATTAGCAATTTAGAAGCAAGAGGTGTGGATCTGAATTGAACATTTAGCCACCTCTAACCTGTTTGTGGCCATTTCCACAATACAAACTGCACCCAGGGAAAAAGTTTGAGACTTTTAATCAGGGGCTGATGTTAGACATCTAACTAGTTTGGTTCTGTAGGAAACATATGCATTTTTATCAAAGATAATGATGAAGAGTCAACAGCCATGCCAACTGTTAGGCCGTGTGCTGCTTTGAGCCAAATGGTAAAGTGGGCAAGTTAATGAAGAAGAAGAAGAGGTAATGCAAGATAATGCTCACAATGACAATGCTAAATATTCATATTTACAGATTTAACTTTATATCTAAGAAACAGTCTCAAAGTAAATGAAGTAGTATAAGGTAGTTTATCAAAACTTTAGTCAACCAAATCATGAATGAGAGATGTGCTTTCTTCTTCTGAGACCATTTTGTTTATGTTGCGGTTTATGATTGAGCTGTCACTCAAAACCCCTAGAGGACAACAGGAAAATAGTTTTCTAACATATCTTCTTATCTCCGCTCCATCTCTCCTCTGCCGCCCCCTCTTCTTCCTCCATCTTCACTTTTCTTACTTTGCTCTGAAGAGACAGAGAAAAGCAATAATTACCACCAGTGTGAGTACTAAGCCGCCACTCTTTGATGTGCCAGAGACTGTGTTCAGCCAGTGTTAATCTCTGTTAGCCTGTGTAGACGAACCCTGATAAAGCCTGATAGCGCACTCTGTAATGAGGGATTAGGGATTAAGACTGCAGTGGAAGGGTCAGCTCCCCTGTGGTCTCACTGCGGTTGATCCTGGCCAGGTTTTTGGCTTGGACCTTGTATGTGCTAAAAATGTTTTATTTTGCTGTAAGGATGTGTGAACTGATGGGGCGCACATGACCACTGGCAATAGTTTTCTGCCTCTTTGCTCCTTTCCCTTGCGCCTATTTTGAGTGAGTATTGCCCAGTGCCTAGGTGTTTGCGGTCATCCAATTTATTTATGGTGGTGATTAAATGACATTGAAAATGGATTCCTGGGCAGTCACTCACCTCTTTGACAGAAACCATCCCATTCATAGCACTTGAAGGGTTCTTGTGGTCATATGGGGTTGAAAATGATTTGGTCTAGAGGGCATCATGTGGTATTGCAGTTAGCGGTCCCAAGCATTGTTATATAGGTCCCTGTAGGTATACTGTATAAGGACAATTTACTGTTAATTTAAAGCTAGAACGTGTGTTAGTGCATTGAATGGACTAAGCCTGAAGTTTATTTTACTGTAATAAGAGCAAAAGACTTTTAATTTGAGTTGAGGTTTTATGTTAATGGTGATGTTGTGTTGAAGTACTTATGCAGACATGCTGTTGGTGTGTGTGTCTGTGTGTCTGTGTGTTCACATGCATGCTTAGACTTACTTTGGAGCAGAAGGAGCTATGTCGAAGCCGACTGAAACTACTTTCCTACCTGGACCGGCTGGCCACATACGAGGTAACATCAATCTCTCAACATTATTGTTATTATTATATTTAACTAGGACCACAATTTAAAATTATTTTCCTTATTGATTGTTCTTTTCTCAATTATTCAATCAGTTTGTAGGCAAACAGCACAAAAGCGTCCAAGATGACTTCTTTAAATGGCTTGTCTTTTCTGACCAACAATCCAAAACCCTGTATATTCAATTTAAGTTAACAAATCTGAATCAACCAACAAGTGCGAATGTCTGCTAGAGTCATTTGTGAGTCAGATGTGACTCACTGAGGACCCTGGTCCTCGTCCTCTAATATTTCTTTAACACTCTGTTTATTTATAAAGCTGAACTATGCTATAATCACATATGCAAAGGAAGGAAAGAAGGAAATAGACATGTTTTGGGTCATGGTTATGCAAGTAAAGAATCAGTGAAAGATGAGCCATGCAGAATTAGCACACAAGCTGTATTGGCAAATGTTAAAACATATTCGTTCCATCAGACATATACTGTGTGGGATAGACAACTGTAATGCACAGATAGATACATATATATCTGTATATTTACCTCACAGAGGGAAATCGCCCCACAAAACAGAGGTAGAGCAGAGGTAACTGATTGGATCAACCTTCTACCTGTCAGAGGTGTGAACTCAGTGTGGTGCTCATTGCAAATTCATAATACAGTGCTCCCTTTGTATTTTTGCAGTCTGTCTGTATTGTATAATCTGAAAAAAAAAAAAAAATCACCCAAAACAGAAAAAAATACAGTTCATGTTCAAACACACGTGTTGATTGGTTCAGCATCTAGTCAGCAGGCTCAGCGGAGTCTGTTTGGATGTTTTCCAGACTAATGTCTCATTATGAAAACGAGCTTTAAACCTCATAGGAAGGAGAGCGTGTTTGAAGTACTATCAACTACTATTAAAATTATACTCATGCTCAAAATTGCACTCACTAAAGGATCATATTATGTGTTTGTTTACATGATCTAATTTAATGTTTTTGATCAGCAGACCTTATTGCTCCATCTTTGACCTTTGGCAGCTTAATGGTTTCTGCCTTCATATAATCAAATCTAATATCAACCAAAGCACAGACTTTTCTCGTCTCTTTCTTTATTGATGCTTTCTTCTCAATCTATTAATCTCTTTAGAAAAACTGAAAAGTTGATATACACATGAGAGGAATTTTAAGTATATACTGTAAATTAAAGAATGGTTTGGTAATCTGCCAGCTGAGAAACAAATTTGCCTCTTATTGACGTAAGAAAATACTCTAATACTAATAGGCCTACGGTACATGTGTGCCAGTGCAGGATAGATAGATACCTACTTAAAGTGAACATGAACTTTGAGACTGGCAGCTACTTAACACTCTGGATATTGAAATTACGATGAATAGTGTTAACGTGCACAGCCTCCTCATCCTCAATAAGTCACAGATGAATGGGGCCATACTTTCTCTAATGCTAGAGAGGCGAGATGAGATTTTACCCTGCTAGATATTCAACTCAGACAGAATGACGTCTCTCTCTTTATTCGGACATTGTCATGGTAACTGCAGCACTTGTCAGATTCTTTTTGCCCCGATCCATTTTCTCTGGCTGTCTATGAATATGATATTAGGGTTTTTATCATCCCAACTTGGGCTGCTCTGTCTGCATACGGCCCATTCAAAGGCTATCCATCAGACACACACAGCCTCACACACATGCACACACGCACCTCTACACAAAGACACACACTCAAGCGTAGATGATGCTACACAGATTTTTTATAGGCACACAGACATAAATCCTTCTAAGCCAAAGGCCAGGACAACAAATGTTCCCTCCTGACATATGCATATGCACATTCTCTCTCGCTCTTTCGCTCTCTCACACACACACACCTTCCTCACAAAAGGACAAGCTATAGCTATATGATAGAAAGTTAAATAGCATCTCTGTTGATTTTGCCTTCATGTACTCATTTGCAGTCACACCTTCTCCCCGTTCTTTCCTCTATGCCTCTCACCCCCCTCCCACTCTTCTCTCCCTTGCTCACACTCTCCAGGAGATACTTGGTGGCCCTCATGCAGCGGAGCAGAAATATGATGCTGAGTTCTTCAAGAAGTTCCGCAGTCAAAATATTGTTTTGTCAGCAAGAAACTATGCCAGGGTAACATCAGACTCTCACCTCCTCCAAAATCTCTCACAAACCGTCTCACTCTGTTTGTTTTAGCTGTCTGCAACACCATGTGGCTCTAATATATACATGTTGACAGTTTATTAGGGACACACAGCTAAAACTAATGTGGTCTAATACAACAGTCCTGCATTACATCATCCCTTTGTGACAGTTATAATGTTTTTGTTGAAACTCTTTTAGAGAAGTGCTGAGTCAACCAGGCTGTGGTTTGTGGTGCTGATGAACTGTATTAAAAGATTTTTCTTTTATATAGCCTACCGTCATTGATACAAATGAGGTGGGCAAAAAAACATGCATCCGAGAACTGAGAGTATTTTTCTGTATGTTCCACAATAGGGATTTGAACCTATTTACTGCTTTGTATCAAATAATTACATTTAGCTTGTCAACAACTTTCCATTATATTTTTTAATCACTATCATCACATAGTGTGCATTTTTTTGTTAATTTAAAATTAATTTAGTAAAAGTTTTTGGTTGTTGACTCATGTTTCTTTGTCTACAGGAGAGTAACGTGCAGGCTCTGGATATTCTTTTCACATACCATGGAGCAGATCTCCTCCAACACCGGCTAGCTATCCTTTACAATTTCCCAGAAACCACCTCTCCACATGAGTATACCATCCTGCTGCCTGAGGCCTGGTGAGACTCTCTCAAATTCTCACACAAAGTACATAAATATGAAGATTAGTAACAATTTGACCTGGAAACAACTGAATTTTTTTGTAAAAAAAAAAATTGTATAAAAGATTTTCAAAAGAAAAAAAAAAGAGTTTTCAAAGCAAATAAAAGTTTAGAAGTTAAGAGACGTACAGACACTGAGAAGAGGATAAAGATTTATACTAACTTCCTAATTTTACCATTTTATTTGACTTTATGCTCAGGTCCTATAACATAATAAGTTTCACAAAACAAACAAAAAAACCCATTAGATATATTGATTGATTTTGATTATGGAAACAATTAAAATTACCTGAAAATAATTATAATTTTGAAAATTTACACAGGCAACACAAATGTAAAACTTTAAAATTCTCTTTGCACAATGATTCACACTGCAAACATTAAAAAAGCTGTGTAAAAACACAGGCATTATCACAGGGACACCCGCCCTCTCTGATGTCTGAAACTCAACATTTACACCTCTCTGGAATACACAAGTTGCACTTTTCACTGCAATGCAAATTGAAATCATCCAACAAAAGAATTGCATCTCTCTTTGAGTGCATGCTCAAAGGTCTTTCTTACTTGTTCTTCTTTGTTCTCACCTTCACACAGCACCACTTTTTTTCCCCCTCAGTCCTCGAAAAGCGCACACATAGAAGGCGTATTCTTACATTTCACAAGTGTACACACAGAGCAACAGTTTAAGTTGACAATGACACCAGCACACAAAGCAATAAAATCAAAGAAAAGACACTTATTTGCCAGTTTTTAAATTTACAAAAAAAATTCTTAGAGTAATACAATACTAGCTACAACTACTGCACCTGTAGTTTTTGTTCTAGCTTTTGTGTCACAGTACATTTCTGCTTTAGGAGTAAAAAATATTTGAAGGGTGGGGGGGTGGTTTGTTTGAAGTGGATGATGGAGGAGTGTTTTGGAGGGGAAGAAGAAATCATTCCTCACTCCATGTGTTTCACTAATAGAGGTGACAGACTCCACATTTCCTCTCACTTTTTCCCCTTCCTCCACCAATCCTATAAACAATAATCCATATGTATATGTATACTACATAGGTATACAACTGTTTAATGTATTCAAATACCAGAATCTACATTTCTACAAACACACGTAAACAAGGTCAAAGTCCCCTGGAGTCATGCATTAGAAATAATTGTTTTTACAATTCCCACATACATACACTCAAACACACACACACGACTGCTCCCTTTTATTAGCCATGTCTGAATTTGTAGGGAGGTCAGGCGGCTGTGGCTCTGCAGTCAGCATCCATCATGGCTCTGCCACTGTGGGGCAGTTTCCTATTTTCCCCAGCCTGTGTGCACCAACTGCTGCTCCACCAGCACTTGCTCTTACACTGCAGCAGACGGAGCCAGCCAAGCCATCTGTTTGGAGCTCTCTGGCTATATACTAAAGTCCTGCTTGGCTGGAAGGGGAAAAATATTCTCCTGTAATATTGATCAGGTCTTCGAGGGGACCTCTAGATGCGTGGAAGAATGCATAATAGTTGTGTTTTGTTGAAAACTTTGCCTGTAGCTTGCAAGGGTCGGCCGAGTGGAAATAAAAATAGGCTCAAATGCCAGATCCAAGTTTGCTTTTTTTGTGTCTCCATTTTGCCCCTGCCTCGCTCAGGCTGACGTGAAGTAGATTAGGGGAGCGGGCGTGGAATAATTCATTCCTCCCATTGATATCCGAGCGCTCACACCAATATTTACTCTCCACCCTCTAACCTGGCTGTCTTTAATGAGGAAAGAGGACTAGGGAGTTAGGGAAAGATGGGGAAAAAAAGAGAATGAAAGAGGTTCACTTTCTGTGGGCCTTTTAGAGGAAGCGGCAAGACTTCTCGATCTCTGTCATCCTAGTGTTAAATTTCCGATCTTAATGGATGAACTTTTGCTGCCGTGTTGGTAAAAATCTCCCTACTTTTGTGTCCTGACATAAATCACATCAGCTGCTTGGACACTTCTTATGTATTTTGTGATTGGATAGAATTTATAGCCGTGTTAAAAAACTGCTGCAGCGTGTGTGCACTCGGCCTTTAACTGCACCGAAGCTATAGATGATTTGTAGCCCGCTCTATCTCCTTGAGTTTTACAACCGTAGTACATATTCTTCTGTCTACAGACAAATAGATAACAAGAATAAATGCATTAATCCTAGAATAAGAGATAAAACAGCATCTGTTCACTCCATTGTCCCAGTGTGTGTCCCATGCATTCGTATACTTTTGTGTGTGTCTAAGTCTTGTCAGCACTGACATGTGAGGTTACAGAGTCATTCTTCACTTTGGTTTCTTTCCTTGTGTGTTCCCTATTTATCTTCCTCAGACCTGTCACACTCAAGGAGACCAGGAAGAAGTAAAGCTTAGAACCAACCTGGTGTTTAGAAAAAGAAGTCTTGGCTATTTACAACTGAGGAACGACTCAGACTCTTTTCGAAAGTTCTTTGACTTTTTTATTGTTGTGCTTTTGTTTTTTTTCTTTTTCTCCCCTCTATTCATTTCATTCCTTATTATGCTCTGCTCTTCAATTTCCCATATGTTTCTGCCTCTCACCAGAATTTTCCTGTGGTTTATGACCATGTTTAGTCTGAGACAGTAAATGTCTTTGCTGATTTATCAGGCGCCATTACAGGTGGATGGGAAGGTTTGGTATGGTTTACTTTTTGACTCCTGGTCTTTGCACTAATATGTGTGTTGCTTTTTTTTTTTATATTTGCATTTCCCTAAAACTGACCCTTCTTCCGTTTTTATGTCTCTCCTTTGCTCTTCCTCTTTATTTTTGTCTGCCTTGGCCTCTTTCTCTTTTTTCCCCTTACTCTCTGTCTCTTCTGTTTTCCCAGCTCGGATGATAGAGGTGAGCTGGTGTTGATTCCGTGGGACGAGCAGAGGCACAGAGAGATGGACTGGTGTGAGGCAGAGGAGTGCAGGTAAACATCACCCTTCACATAAACACACTGCATTATGGGATGGCATACACAACATTAAAAGAAACCAGATTTGGACAATAGTAAGGCAGATCCTGATAAATTCTCTCTGTTCCCAAGATAATACACCCCCTTGCAGTGTAGGATTGTTAAAATTCATGCTCCATACAGGACAGATGCTTGTGTTGGCATCATTATGTGAAACAAAACATGACATCCTATTATCCAAATGTTAAACAGAACCATAACAAACTAATACCAGATCTTGCTGCACTGCCAATTTATGCCATTTGCCTGCTTCTGTAGGGAGGCCAGTTTCATTTACAATTTTATTTAGCAAGCTCTTTTTTTATTGCTCTTTGGTGTAGAGTCATAATATCAGTTGGCAGTTGTGGTGTAATTTTGATACTGTGTGGAGTTACATTGATGCCAGCAATGTTTAAGACCGTGTTTATGACATGTTTTGTCACCCACTCTTCCCTTTTGTTCATCCTCTGCTTCAGTGCTTTATCCTCATTTTTCCTGTTTTTCTTCCTTCCGTTCCGGTTTCCCTTTTTCTTTTCTCCCTGTTTGCTCTAACCCTGTCTACTCCCTGTGGAAGGATAAGGCTGGCGATACTCAATATGTTGTTATTCTTGGCAAATCCCATGAAAAACAATGTGTTAGTCTGACTCTTAATACTTTCTGACTCCTTTTGTGACCCTGAGCCTCAAGCCCATTTCTTCCTACTGAAGATGGGAAGTCTTAAAAAAATGGGTCATGGATGTATTATTTTTGTTTTAAAGAATATGAAATAATTTCCCAGCTGGGCACTGTCGTTTTTAAAAATTTTTACTCCATCTAGAGTGATTATTGCATCTGTTGGGGCAAATTTTCAGCAGCAGATTTGGCACTCCTACATCAGTAGGACAGAGTATGTATTTATTTAGTGAATGAACATGTCAACTAGTGCAACAGTGTGACTCAATGATGTGTTTTTAATAGTTTCTGGACGACAGGTGTTGCGAAACATCAGACACCAGTGAAAAAAAAAGGAGCAGTGTATTGATTTTTGGCTGTTTCATAGGATTTGCTTTTTGTTTTTTGCTTATCTAAATAACACATGATGAAAACACTCCCCCATTTCTTCCTCAGAGCGGTGCTGGAGCAGAACTTGTTTGATGATGACAGTTTCCTGTATGAGGAGGTTCCAGAGCTGCTCAGGTTTCGCACGGACACACCGTCCATTGAGCTGCTGACAGACTGGTACCAGAGCAGAGCCCAGGATATCGACTCCTGCTCCAGACAGGTGCGATCGCTCTGGATTGTTTTTTTTGGATGGTCAAACCACCTCCTGCAACAAATCTTAAACTGCTGAAAATCTTAGAAGCCAACAATATAACATTTATGCCTGCTTCACGCTGACACCTGCCTGCCATGCATGAGCAAGAAGAGACCGCCTCTGTGTCTCTCTCAAGAACAGTTAAGTGCAACACTTTGAAGACCTTCCAGATGAGACTGTCTGAAGGTGTGCAGTCTTATCCCCATATTTAGGTTCTCAATGCATCTTGCCCCTTTTGTGACAGTACTTTTTTAACCCTGCTTTTGAGTTTGACTTTTGTCCTGTAACATAATTTGACAACACATCATACAAACAAGTTTATCGCTAGCTTTATCTCTAAATCTCTGAATCCTCTAATTGTGGCTTGAAAGTGACAGAGGCTCTGTTCAGACAGCTGGCTTCCATAGTTACTCCACCACATTGATTACCTGCAAAGAATTATGAGATTTTTTTGTGGCCCTCACTTTAACCTCGCAATAAGTTTATTTGTCCCTTTTTAATGATAAAAGTCAGCTCTAACCATGGAAGAAATATCTCGATTAAATGTGACACATTTTACACCCTGCTGAGGTTCCTTTTCAGGATCCATGTACTTAATTGAAACTTACAGCAGGATAGCGGAAGAGAGGAAGTAATGGACATCTGGCAATTGGGAAGATAATTGCTGTTGCACACTTCTTTTCTTGGTTCTCTTCTCTTTGACTGGAGCAGAAAAATGTGACAGGTTGGGATTCAGGCTGCAGAAGAGATGTTGCCAACCTCCATCAGTCAAGGTCACTTTGATCCTATCTGTGACAGTCATTATCATATTTGCCATATGGACTTCTAATGAAGAGTAACCAAAGCTTCTGTCATCTGCGTTCTGTTGCTGTAACTGAAAAATATGACTTGATAGGACTTGTTTAGTGGAGTAATGGGATGTAACCGCTGGAGCTGTCCACTCTCTCCGCCCACACTATCCACACCATGGCTCTGTCCCCTCTTTACCTCTTTCCCAGTGATGGATCAAGGTTGTCACAGTGCTCTCTTTGTCTTTGTGAAAGGACTAACTGGGGTGCAGTCATATCTTTCCCCTTCATTTCTCCATTCCATCCCTTTCGCTGGGTGTAAGGAGGATGGAGGAGAAGAGATTTGGGGCTCCATTCCTCATTTTTGAAGACAACTGGGGAATCGTGCCTTTCATCATCCACTCAAGAGAGAGACTGAGCGACTGAGTGTGTTTGTGTAAAAAGAAAGTCTTTGTTAATCTTTAGGAATCACACCAGCTCTCTCTTTCATTCTCTCCCTTGTTCCATTTTAATTAGACCTCATCTCCTTTTGCTCTCTGACGCGTTACTCCAGGAGCCTCTTGGGACCGCCCCTAACTCTTATGTCTCTAGCTTTTTCACGCACTTCTTTTTCTCACTCTCTCACACAAAGAGAAGAGAGGGTGGGGGTGGGGGTGGGGGGGTGGGGTGGGGGGTGATTGGAACAGCTCTGTTGCCATTTGCTGTTTTTTTTTTTTTTTTTTCCCTCCATCCTGCCCTCTTTACTTTTTCGTCTCATTTGTTCTCTCTCGTTTGCACCCTCCTCCCATCCCTCATCTGGCCATATTTATGCTTGGAAGAGCGTTTTAATGGAGGAAAATGGGGTTTGATTAAAAGAGCCACATAAGAGGAAGCATGAGTGTTCTAAACCAGTCACAGAGCTGTAGGGGCGAGCGAGGCACTGAATGGGAAGATTGACAAGATGACTCAGAGAGAGTGATGGGTTTGAAAAAGCAGAGGAGAGAAGAGCAACCAAGGGGGGGGGGGGGGGGGCAAATGCTGGGCCAGTGCAGTATCCCTAGTTAGCTTAGGGTGTATTACAAACAAAAAGAGGGGATGACAGCACTTACAGATTTTAAAGTAAAAACAGAAGGCAATCTCATGGAAAGGGCTGTCTGTGGGAAAGAAAATCACCAGTTATGGGGGGGTGAAAGGATAGGAATAAAGGATATTAAAAGCAAGTGATGTCTGAAACACTGTTGGCAACAAAATGGAACAAAATCAGAGGGTGGTTTCGGAAAAGCAGACAGAGAGGGGTAACAGGCGCACAGATAAGGCAAAGAGCCAGACTGGGAGTTCAAACAAAGGCCAACCATGATGATTGTTGCACAGTTTAGTTAATAGGTGGGAAGAAAGAGAAGAGGATAAAAAAAAAAAAAAAAAAAAAGAGTATAGTTAAAGAGAAAATGTAAAACTTATGTATGAAATAAAGGGGCGAGATAGGGCACGGAGGAGAGACAAAGAAGGATCAAATTGAGTTGGAAAATTGAATGGTGAAATCTGCTGTGGTGGTGAGGGGGAGACAGAGGACACAAGTGGTGTTACATAGCAGAGAATGATGAGGGGAGGGCGTAGGGACGAGGTCGTAATTAAAAAGTAAGAGATTTTAACATCTGAATTGTCTGCAGTTAGCTGGGGAATCTATCTCTGGAGAGCAGGGAAAGAGAGGAGGGAGAGATGGAGAGAACAGGGAGGATCTTTACTCACAGTTTGATCAATAGACTTCTCTCTTGTTGTATCTAATTGCTCAGGCTCTGACTCAAGGTGATTTGGGTTATTTCTTGTTCATGTGTATGTGTGTGTACAGTTCACAAATTAAGGAATTCAGTTATTTATTCAGCGAGAAATGTGTTGAGATAAGCTGAAGATGACAAGGTTACAGAACCTGTGTTCGTGTGTGTGTGTATGTGCTTGCGTACAAGATGCAGTGCTAACCACTGTGTCAATGGGCTCTCCTTCTCTAAGAGGTGGAGAGAAAGCAATCATTGCTACAGGGCCTAGTGGCATCTGCTATTGATTGGCTGGCATCCACAGGTGGCTGAGCATCGATTGGCTGGGCGTGCTGCCAGCATGGAGGTGGTCGGATATCGATTGGTTGCTCTTCTGGATGGAATTTTATTGATCATAGTAGTGGGAAGCCCAAATCTTCCCTCTTTTTATTGTCTTTCAAAGACTAATGATTGGATATTAGTAATGACTGACAGGTGTTACCTGTTTTTGCATTGGTTGGGATATTGTTATTTTGTTCATGTACCTGTGACATCAGCAACTGTTCCTCAATGATGTAGCACGTAGCTCTCTTCGTTCGCCTGCTGTCCAAGTGTCTTCGACTTGGTTAAATGGAGCGAAGGTGGAGAGATACAAGGCAGTTCATGGACAGTATATACCCATACAGTGCACTACAAAGTACAGCATCAATAATAACCATAAAGGTAATTTATTTAACAAATATCACTGTCTATGAAGTTTCCAGAGTTCGATGATATGCTGGTAGAAGTTTAATTTCGTTATCATGCAGGACCTCTATAGACAGTTATATGTTATAGTAACATTAGTCATTTTACCCTAGAAGGCCAAGTCCACTGCTGGGCCAGGATTTGGCTTTGCTCTTGTTCTCTCTCTCATTGGCATTTCTCCCTGTCCATCAGGTGGACTGCGCCCTGTCACTGGTGCGTCTGGGGAAGGAGCGGGAGATCCCAGGGCTGGAGCTGTTGTGTGACGACTTGGTCACCATGGAAACACTTGTGTATGAGACGTCATGTGAACTGAGTCTGACACTTAAAGATTTGCAGCAATTAAGTGACATTGACAAGCTCTGCCTGCTTATGAAAAATGTAAGTGACATTTGCACCTTTTACATTTACATTGACAAACTGTTTGCCTTCATGTATTTGGGAATCAGTAGTTAGTTTGAAAGTCATATTTTTTGTATAGCATAAAATTAAAATTAAGTGAAAAATGTAAAGGAATTATTTAAGGAATTAAAATTTCAGCATTTGCTGATTTAGCATTATCGTAGCTGAAATATAAGAAATTATCTTGTTAAGGAAGTAAAATAATAATTACATTTCAAGTTCCATAGTGTGGTACTTTAAAGGAGCTATTTGTCCGTGTCGCTGTTGTTACATAGCCAACATTAGCATAAACAGCTGTTTACTTACCAATCTACAGGAAACCTGGAAGGAATATTGCAAGCAGCCAGCTAATCTTGGCCAAATAGCAATAGAAAAACATGCAAATAGGTTCTTTAATCCACGATTGTTGCTTAACGTATCCCACTTGAAACTTGAATTGGCAAAAGAGTAAACTGAAAATTCAGTTTCAAAATGTATTGAACAGCAGCCCCCCAGTAAATCAGTTTCTTTTCATTCCTGAAATCTCTGACATTTGACAGCTCAAACCTCTCATCCAAAAGCAGCAGGAGAACTATGAAAGCCATTCTGTAGCAGGTAGTACAGTTACAAGTCCCCTTTGAGTACATAATGTGAGCTGTCCTCTAAATTGTCTCTAATAACTGCCAGCTTTAGCCTGTGAGGACCACTGCCAGTAGGATCTGCCATACAGGCAGCCAGCCAGCTAATGTTGTTGACTGCACTAACACATGCTGTTTGACTGGTACTCCCTTTGGGTGCTGCCGTGAGTGTGTGTGTGTGTGTTTGTGAATGTTTACCAAACTTGCCTAGATTAAATCTCCCTCTCTGCCTGTGTCTGATGTCTTTCTTTATCAGAGACACAGTAGAGCAAAGTAAAAGGTTTGTGTGGGTGTGAAAGTTAGCATTTAGCATCTGAATATTTTTTGAATCTCATTTTTTCCCTGGATTCTCTTTTATCTGTATAACCTGAGTCAGAGCTGTCGCATGGAAGGTGCAAGGCCCAGCACAAACTTGGCATGCATCTGCACAGTTTACAGCACAACCCACATGCTGTAGCCTACTGCAACTATTATAGTTCAGGTTCAACTTTAATTGCACGACACTCATTCTTCATGTAAATGTAATTTGAAGTACTTAGCAATGTTCTAAAAAAAAAAAAAAACACTGAGAAACAAATCTCTATATATTAACAACACAATGCCCCCACAAGATGCTAATTTATCAGAATGGTGATCTAAGGGGAAAATGCCATATGTGATTCAGGGGGGGGGGTTATTTTTATTTATTTATTTAGTGCTGTGGTATTTTATTTGTTCTGCTTAGCATTTTTAAAAGCTAATTACATTTTTCAATCAATAATGGATTTGTTCAAAGGGACCTCTATTGTATATACCACGTTTTCAAAAGTAATTTACTGAAAAGAATTATCTTGTATTCAGGCCAATACGGAACTTTTTATGCAAGATTTGTACTGTGCATTTTTAATTTTCAGTTAAAATATCACAAGGCAATTAACAAAATTAATGATGCACAACAATGACCAAGAAGAACAGTAATAAAACAGTGATCAAGGTAACTTTGACCCTTTTCAGTTTAATGTCAATAGTGAAATTGTGTCTAGAACAAGTGCTTATACTGTAATTATGAATTTTGCCCTTAAGTATTAGCTTTAAGTGACCAATGAGTGTGTGAGGTATCTGTTTATGTCCATTTCAGTATGATGTATGAGCTGCATCTTTAAGTAACTGTCTTTCTGTCACCAGTCCAAGACCGAGCGCTATGTGAAAGATGCCTTCCAGTGGATGGTGCCGTTCCTGCACCGCTGTGAGGGGAAGAAAGGGGGTGCCGCTAAGTCTCTTCTCAGAGAGTATCTGGTCAACCTGGCCCAGCAAGACCTCACCCTGCCCCTCATCATCTTCCAGCACTCCAAACCTGATGTAAGTATCTGAACACTCACACATGCACACGCACACACATAAGCACACAAACAGAGGCCGTCACACTTGGGCAACCATAAACAGGGCTACAGCAAAATGAAAGCACACACTCTGTCACCCACTGTTTGTGCCATGTCAGGGCCAGTGTCGTAGCCCTGTGCTGTAAATGTTATATTTATGACAGCATAAGGTCCCAGCCAAGGACATGTCTGCTGGCTATTAGAAAATATGCAGTGCACACACAAACACTCGAAGGGATGGAAATACACTAAATGAAACATTAACTCTGTGTGTTTGTGAAAAAAAAAAAGACGACAGCCATGACTTACACACATACTGATCTCTTCTCTCCTATTCTTCAGTGCCAGCAGAAGATCTTCGGGGACCCAGACCAGCTGATGGCTGTTGCTCTGGAGTGCATCTACAGCTGTGAGAGAGATGACCAACTCAGCCTCTGTTATGACATCCTGGAGTGTCTGCCGCAGAGGGGCTATGGGTCAGACACACAAACAAACACTCGAAGTCACGCATGATCACACACACACACAGACACACACACAGAGTCAAGTGGCCAAATATGATCTAATTATGTAAACCATCAAACCATGAAACAGGTCACCTCTGCCTCATCCACAAGAAAACACTGCCCCCCCACCTCTTTCCTTTCTTTCTACCTTTCCCTTTCCACCTCTTTCCGAGGGCCTGCCAATAAAGGTAACTATCACCTCTGTTTCTGTCTACCTCCCTTTGCACCTTTTCTTCTTTTTCCTTCTCTTCCGCTTTCATGCTTAACTCTGACGTCAAGGAGCCATCAATTAGCCTTCAGTCTATGGTATGGTTTTTCCGAACTCCTACAATTGCTGCAGCTGCCCCTCTCTCCTCCAACTCCTCTGTACCACATTTTATTTTATATGGCAAGAGGTCCTGTTCTTTAAGTCTCCCATGGGGCTGTGTGGGTATGCAGTGCATTTCAAGTGTGAGTGAGTGATAATAAAACAATAAAGGAAAAAAGCAAGAGTACAGAAGATAAAATTGTTGATAAAATGGACCTGTTAGGTGTCAGTGTAGCTTAAATTAGTTAAAATTATGCATTCTCAGATGCGTAATTGATTCTGGGTGCACCTTTTGTTGGAAAATTGAATTTCTACTATAGGGAGTGCTTGGTTTATTGGCTGCAGTAAAGCAACCAAACTTTTTAACAAATCATCCTTTGACCTTTTCAACAGGCTCACATAGCTTGCTTTACCTGCACTGTGGCGCCTTGCTGTGATAATGCGTATTTCCACGATGCGCTCACAGCAGGGGATAACTGCACTGAAACAAGATTTTATGGTACAGCTTGGGAACAGGGTCTGTCAAAGCTAAGGTGTGCTGTGCTGAACAGAACAGGTCTAATGCAGATAACTACAGGTGCCGTTTTTTTTTTAAAGTCTTGCCTCGCTAGTTCAAAGTTAATGAGGTGGAAAGTAGTGTGCTGCGCTGTATGTAATGTAAACTTGTAGGATTGAGGATTCATTCCTTTCCTGTGCTCATCTTTTTAGTCCTACCAAAATGAACAGATACAAATTTTGTTCTTCTCAATTTATCTTTGCCACACTGTTGATGGCTCAGTTGCTGTGTTAAGACAAATTAAACTAAATTAAGCTATTATTAATGCACTTGAATCAAAAAAAATATAAATATTTTATTTGTTTAACTGTAAGATCTCCTGGTTGTTATGAAATGTTTGTTATCACCTTGCTAGCTCACTAGCTAATGATGAAGAGTAGCTTGTCATGTTAGTGGTATTAACCTCACAGAGCTGTTAGTAGCAATTAATTTAATATTATCAGTCTTGCTATCTGTAAAGTTTAAGGTAAATAACATATTTGTTGCTACAAATGTGCAATATTAATATGTTTAGTAAAACTGTTAATTTAGTTGTTGCAGTTGCAGTAGATAGTTAGCTAGCTAGTCAAGCTGCAACTGAAGCTATTTCCAAACCAAACCAGATCAAAAACCAGTTTACAATGTAGACAAATGAAATGTGTCTGTGGCACCTAGAATTGAAAAATTGCATTAAGCAGGTTCCGCAGTATCGTGTCAAAATAAAGCGTATCAGTTTATATCCGAACCAGTTTCTTCCAAAAAATAATTCCAACTAAAACTGTAGATAGTGTCTTTTGATGGTGCTGGAAGAAGCCTAATTCTTGTTTGGTGTGAGCTTTCAGAAATCTGAGCGAGAGCACATGTTCAACACCGATCCTGTTTTGCTTCACATTATTTCAGTGTTCAGAGAGATCAGGCATTTCTAGGTGACAAATGCGGAAAAGAAAGTAGACATAATAGCAAAGCTTGATAAGGAATAAAATGTTTTCATTGCTCTTATTCAGTTCAACAAAGGTAGTGTAGTATATCTCACTGAAATGGATATAGACTATAGATGTGGCAGTATGAAATAGATCTTGCGTTTTATTTCTCACGTCGCAGTGAGACTGGTCACTGAACCAAAACCAAAACTGAAATGTTCAGTGCTAGTAAGATTTATTTTCTTAATTGTCATTTAATACTAAAGTTTAGCAGTTGAGCTTATTAACAACTGAAAACATTTTATGGAAAATACATTATACTTCATATAATACTCACACTTGTTTCTTTCTAAATCAATACTATACTCCATTTCATACTAAGCATTTCCCTTTTCCAAGCAGGCTTCCTTTCTGCAGTGGTTGGATTAGCAGTGCTGCAAGGCTATTCACTATATGCAATGCCTTCAACTTCACATTTCTCCCAGGAGTGATTTCTCTGACTTACTAAGCTCCAAAATTGCCACCGTAGCTGAGAATATCACAGATTTGCCAGCAAGGAGAGAAACGACAACAGAGTAGTTTCAACCCAATTTTGTGATTTTCTTTTTTTTTTTTTTTTTTTTTTTTTTTTTGTGAGACAGCTTAATTAGGTCTAAAACTGCTCAGAAGAATATAACATGTGTTCACCCTGGGAGAGTGTGGAAATGCAGAAATGGGCAGGGGATTAGAGGGTGAGGGAGGGAGACAGAGGAAAAGGGGGAGAGAGAATGTAAAAGAGGAAGAGCAGGAGGTGGAGCAGTAGAGACAGTCAGATAAGAAGAAGAGACTGATGCAGAGAAATGGGTTGAGAGGTCAAGATTTGTGTGTGTGTGTGTGTGTGCGTGTGTGTGTGTGTGTGCGTTCACAAAAACAGACAAACACGCTCACTAACTGATGTCACGCTAACAGACACTGCTGCACACACAAAGAATGTTGATTCATCGAGGTCAGTACTCTAGTGGGGTACAGGCCAGTCTGACCCAGAATCCTTTGCCTCGAGGCAAAGCATCACAGGGTTTTATTTTTAGTGCAGAATCAGTACAACCTCACAGTGGTATGCCACGCACACGCTCACACACACTCGCATATTAATACACTGTGTATTGTACAAGCATAAATACAGATACACTTGTCTGCTGTACACACACTTCCTTACACATAAGAAATCCCTACTTAACCTAATTTATTTACCCCAGAGTTTGTTTTCTATGGTATGAACACAAAGTAACCAAAGCTTTTGTTGTGTGTATGTCATCCAACAGGCCAGAGACGGACATTACCGCTTCACTCCATGATCAGGTGGACAAACTTGAGAAGCATCTCAGGTACATCAGCACACTCACACCATCGTTTAGCTGTCTGTCCTTCCTAAAAGAAGTTAGTTCTCTGTTATGAGGATTTTAATTGATTGTCTTTGGGTTCTGGCCTATTGGTTGAACAGAACAAGGATTCAGTCTGGCTTTTCATCCATGCATTTCTGCTGTACCCATTTTCAGGGCATTTAAAGTGCTAACGAGAGCAGCCCTTCAGTTTAATGATTAACTCTGCTTTACTTGGGAAGTATTCATTCGTAGCAATGCTTATTACTTCCCTACTCTATTATGGGCCTGATAGAAAACACCAAGATGGAGGAGAGACATGGTTGCACAGTCAACTCGCAGGCACACGCGCGCGCACACACACACACACACACACACACACACACACACACACACCCTCTATCAAAGGACCACCGTCTATCCCATGGTATTCAAACAGCCTCCAGAAATTTTTCTGTTACAGGTCAAAATCACCTACGTGTCTCTCTCTCTCTCTCCTCCACCCCTCTCCTCAGGGTGAATTTCTGAACACAGAGAAGTGATAAGGAAGAGGGAATAAGGATGAAGGTGGGGGGAGGGCAGGAGCCTAAAAGGAATGGGAATGTAGATGATGAGGAGGAGGAAGCAGAGCTCAGCGTTGGCCTTTACAGATGAATATCCACACATACTCACATGCAGGCGCACACAACCATGCACAAACACACCCTGGGGAGCCTGGTAAGTGTGTTTATGTATATGAAACATTGTGACTCATACACACACATACTCGTAGTCAGATGAATCAGGCAGTAAATGTGAAGTGTCTGCTCTCCGAGTGCTTCCAGAATAAAAGCTGTTTTCAGCTGCTGCCACTACCACTTTCTGGCACATTAATATGTGCACCGGGAACATGCAGACACTCCCACATATGCATTCACACTCAAGCAAATACACACATGGTTGTAAATATCAGGGCTTGTTGTCTGTCTCAGTCTTTTGCTTACACTCACACACATACAGCCACACACACACATAACCCACACAGGCACCTGTTTACTATGGTAATGAGTTGCAGCAGAGAGCGAACATCTGTAGCAGCACGACCCTGTTGAGACTGGTGGTGCCATGCTACGCCAACACACACATGCACACATACATACTTGCACGGCTTTCGGTCTCCCTCGGTCAAATAAGACTGCCATTGCTCACATGTTCCTAGATGCACACAAACACACACTTAAAAAGAGGTGCTGTCTTGTTGGCATGCATTTTATCATGTTGCTCTTCAGTCTTACGCTACACTTTCCCCATCTGCACTGTGGCTTGCAAATGACTTCCTGCTGCCAAAATAATGAACAGCTTAGAGCGTACACAACCCGTCTTTCTCCTTCTTACTCTCTTTTGGATTTTTCAGGTTTTCTTTTCCCCACATTTCTTCTTTTTGACATTTCCAGATACCTACTGCTGCCAACCATCCTGTCTGCTCCGTTTGCTGAAAGAACATGTTGATTAATGTGAAAATGTATGTCTGTATGCGATTACCCTTCAAAGTGTGGTAGAGGTACTGGAGAAACATGGACTACAGAAACCCATCTCATATGTGAAGAACAGCCAGAACAGTGAAGAAGAAGCCCACCAACTAATGGTCAAACTGTGCCGCCACACAGGCCGCAAGTATGGAAATGCACACATAGACTTACATACACAGAAAATGTTCTTCAAGATCCCATGAATATACAGTTTATTTACATGCTTGTGTGTGTCTAGAAACCCTCCAGTAAGTGAGATGGTGTGGAGAGGACTACTTCAGGATTTGCTTGACATGCAGCAGAATGTCTACACCTGTCTGAAACCGGGGACATGTCACCAGGTATTGCATCCCAGCAAATCCCACATTATACATGGAATATGTAAATTTTTATGCTGATTTAAAATGTTGTACCTGTAGTTGAAGGTGAAATATGTCTATATGCACATTTTGCTCCTTAAATAACTGCTAATTTACACATTAAACATATTTCCACCTCCTTCACCTCAGAGCTTTTTTTTTTTAGTGAAATATCATCTACACATCTATCTCAATATTCCTCTACTCCCTGATTGCATCAGGTCTTTGTTGAGTCCCTGCTATGCTCCAGTCATGTGGAGAACGTACGCCTGGCAGGGCAGCTCATGCACTGCTCCAAGGTACATTAAATATGACTCGTTTTACTTCAGACACTCACACTCCCCATTGGGGTCTCCAAATATTAACCCACTGATAATGAATTCTAATGTTGCAGTCTCATTGATGTCTTGATTGTGAATTAATGTTTCCAGGTCAGCCAGGATGTTCCTGTCAGCTTGTCATTCAGGGGTAAAGGTTACGCTCTGAAGGTGGCCTATGACAACAGTGTGGAGTTAGTGTTGGCTGCTGCCAGAGAATATTTCAACTCCTCCACTACATTAACAGACCCCTGCATGGGCCTGGCCAGGTGAGTAAAGAAATAAGGAGTATTTCCATACTTTTGAGGACTGGTAGAATTTTTTAAGTGGTCATTTTGCTTATTGTCACCTCTTAAAGGGAATAGTTGAGATTTAGAGCCTGATTGGCGAGAGTTAAGATAAATGCTAGAGATTTTGAGCATTGATGTAAATGTATTGGTCACATGTAATTTATTTGTGACCATTTATTTTTTATGTGTGGGTGGATGTTTTTATGTTTGCATGGCTGGTCACAAAAATAGTAATGGTGACTGGTTTTATTTAGTTTCCCCTTCATTATGTTTATGCCAAGTATTTGTATGTATGTCCGTTGCTGGTTTCAAGCCTCAGAGGGGGGCCGCTGGGTTTCTAACCTTACCGTCTGTTCCTAGTGGGGAAGTGGGACAATAATTGGGTCGTCATTCATCTATAGCAACTAATACATAGGCCACACACTTGGACAACATCATCCATTGTACCACTCCCACTGCATGCAAGTGTGTGTGTGTGTGTATGCGTATGCGTGTGTGTGTGTTGGACATGAATTTGAGATATGAGACAGAAAGTAGTTTCTGAGCATGAGCTTGTCACTCTGAAATTAATAGTCCATACAGACTGGCAGCTTGTGTCCTTAAGATTAAAATAACTGCTCCACAGACACACATTTTATCCTTTGTACTAGATACCAAAGACACACATGTGCTGGATAGATACACAAACTACACCTGCCTTTGTCCTGAATAGATGCAGTCAGTGGCACTCAAGAGTTTACACAAGGACAGAGAGACTCTGAAAATAACATGGGGAACCCCCTCCAAGTGATCTCAGTGAGTTCAGGAGAGCCAAAAGAGTGCCACACATACACTTATGAAGGAGTGAGCAGATTTCATATTCATATGTACACATAAGAAAAAGACAAACAACATAGTGACAGGTCCTTAAAAAGCTGAGTTTTGAATTAGTGTAAATCAGCTTTAACCAATATTTTACCAATCACAACAGATGAAATTACTATAAACAGGACTGCATGTAGTGACAAACCCACAGAGAATTGTCACTCTGCAGTTCTCTTTGGTTTCAGCTCATTATTTATTTTGGTTTTCACTCTCACTGCTCTCATCACAGTCATTTTTAGTAAAAAGAAAGATAAAGCCTGTGTACTCTACCTGTGTGCTGCCAGATGGCAGAGTTAGAAGTTGGTGACAAGCTGGTGAACATAGTGGATCATGTGGTAGCAAAAGAGACAAATTCTCCCCTCGGAGTATGTGCAGACCAAAACAGAGCTAACTTGATGTGTTCTACTATAAATAAATGATAATGTTGCACTGTGTCTGTTGTGTGGTGTGCAACTGTTGGCTAACATGTTTCTCTTAATAACTTAACATGGTGACAACACACATGAAGACCACTAATGGGTCAAGTGAAAAACACAGATTTTCTTGTTACAATGACACCTGTCAGTGGATGGGATGTATTAGAAAGCAAGTGAACATTTTGTCCTTGAAATATTTTAGTTGGGGGCAGGAATGGACAAGTGTAAGGATGTGAGCAACTCTTGTAGGATGTTCCTGCACCAGTGAACCGGTGACAGGGTCATGGATGATCAAGGCTCATTGATGTGCATGGGTAGCAAAGGCTGACCCGTGTGATCGGATCCAACAGAAGAGCAACTGTAGCTCAAATTGCTGAAAAAGTTCATGCTGGTTCTGATTGAAAAGTATCAGAAAATTGCAGGTTGTTGCGTATGGGACTGTGTAGCTGCAGACCAGTCAGGGTGTCCATGCTGACCCCTGTGCAGCAAAACCTACTACAATGAACATCAGAACTGGACCATGGAGCAATGAAAAAAGGTGGAGGCTGTGTGTTTTGGGCAATGTTCTGCTGGGAAACTTTGGATCCTGCCATTCATGTAGATGTTACTGGGATATATACCATCTATCTAAACTTTGCTTCAGACCAAGTCCACCCCTTAATGGAAACAGTATTTCCTAATGGCAGTGACATATTTTAACAGGATAATCCTCCCTGCCACATTGCAACAGTGGTTCAGGAATGGGTTTAGGAACACAACAACAAGTTCAAGGTGTTGACTTACCCCACCACGTGTTTAGAGCTCTAGTGGAGCCCATACCTCAATGGGTCAGGATTGTTTTAGCAGCAGAAGGGGGCCTACACAATATAAGACAAGTTGTCCATTATGTTATGGCTGATTGGTGTATATCCATGTTTTGTCTACAGACAACTGTGCTGCCCCCAATTGGTAAAACGAAAATCAAGTAAAGGAGGCTTAAGTTTTTAAAAGTTGTTAAGTTCTTACTTTTATTCTTTCCAGTAATATAAACTACACTCTATTGTAATGTTTCCTTTTCATTTGGCTCCCAGTAGGTCCTAACTGCAATGCATTGTCAAAACCACAGGCCACTTTCAAAAACTTTCAATTTTATCCTAGATCGAAGTCTAGATAAATCGGGTGTAGCATTTTGAAATTTGCAGGAACTCTATTGAGAAACCATCAACAGCCATTAAGCACAAAACATGAGAAAAGGTCAGTAATAAGTCCAAAAGGGATGATTTGTTTTGTTGCTGGATGTCTGTTGTATTTGAGAAAACTCATCTTGCGAGACCTTGAGACGGTGATGGCTGTAGTGGAAAAGAAACAGAGATGAAGAAAATGAAAGAAAATAATAGAAGGTGATTGCGTCAGTACGCTGCTACTGGATGTGCTGGTTTACAGTTTGGTTCAGTGTTCCACTGATAACTGCCTAAAAAACGCTAACTACTTGTGTGTTTAACAAAGAGTTATGTGCTAATTACAGAATGCATACTGCTGCTAAGCACTTTGTGACTTTCTAAGACTCTGGCTTCCCACACAAACACACACACACACACACACACACACGCCTCCAGACACTTCACAGCAGGAGTACATAATCAACATGCCCTCTTTCTGTCTCTCATTCGCCCATCCACAGCCCTTTTGTCTCCTCTCATTTGCCAGGATGAACCCCTTGTTCCTGGCAAGAACACCAGCCAAGCTCAAAGAGTGGGAAGCTGCGTGTGGAGTGTTTTGCCGAATGTGTACATCCTAGTTAACAATATGGAGTCACGGTGTTTATAAGATGTATGGTTAAGAATCCTCAAATTATGCTGATAGGGATACTTCCTCTTAGTTAGCAGTCTTTGTTCACTCATGTGAGGGTCAAAGGGAACTGTGGATTTGTGTGTGTATCTTCCTTGAATACAAATCCCAAGGACAAGTTCCCTCTTCTCCGCTCCACTGATGCTGACGATAGTTTCTCTTTAAACTCCTGTTTTATGTGGGATTTATGTTAGTTAAAAATTAATTATTTGTTTTTTTTTCCCCTCTTCTCCCTGTCTGTGGTTTGCTTTTCTCTGCTGTATAATTGTGTGATTTAAAAAAAAAAACTGTAAATGACTGTATACTTGCATCTTAAAGAGACACATACACATTCAGTGTAGTGTTACATTTGCTAAGTGGTGTGCTACATAATCCTATTAAGGGTAATGAGTGTGGATTGTGTTGCAAGTGAAAACTCCCCTGTTGTGGATCTGTCAAATGAGTCTAGACTTTGTAAATAAATCCGTTTGAGTAGTGCCACCATGTTTCTGATCATCATGTTGAAACTTCACAAACTTCACAGGCTTGATAACCACTTTCTGCAACAGCTTTGAAAATTGGGAGCAAAATAAGCAAAACTCTTCCTTCCCACTCAGTTTGTTGTGTAGTCAGTTCAGTTGCTCCAACTATACAAATCCATTTTCTGCCATACTGTCAGATTAAATGTGTGTTACCCCTTTTAAGTGTCACCCCTCATGTTTAAAATATATTCCTATGATGTAGAACAAAGTAGATGATTTTAATGTCTTTTATTTTAACTCTTCCTTCCTGATAATTAAGGCAATAGTTTGACCTTTTGGGAAATGCACTTATTCACTTTCTGGTGGATAGTTTGAAGACAAGATCAATAACGCTTTCATATCTTTCCATT
The DNA here is from genome assembly GCA_038496675.1 of Rachycentron canadum. NCBI lineage: Eukaryota > Metazoa > Chordata > Actinopteri > Carangiformes > Rachycentridae > Rachycentron > Rachycentron canadum. The sequence continues at coordinate 9,652,240 of CM076665.1, forward strand.
TAATAAGCCGCATATCCATCTATCTTATTTTAGCATAAACACTTTACTCTATAATTTCTGTCCATATTAGACATAAATAGTCAATATGAAATAATAATTAGTGAGCCTTAGAGCTACTGGTGACTGGATTTTGCTACCTTCAGATAGAGCCAGCTCCAAGGTCATCTGATTGGTTACCTCTTAGACAGATGTATTTAGGTGATAGTCCGCAATCTGTTCCCTGTTACGTAGAACGCAAAAACACATAAAGTGTGGGATGTCATGCCATCGTGTGGCCTAACACACCGTACTTTGTGTTGTACCTCGTTTCCTCTACTTCCAGGAACAGAAGTTATAGTCATTGCATTTTGTTTTAACTGTTTGTTCTCTGTTCCAGGGTTTGTCTCCAGCTGATCACGGACTGTCCTCAGGCCATCCAGGAGGAACTGGACCTCATCAACGCCCTCGGCCAACTGGAAGACTTCAATGTCAGCATCCTCCCTTTGCAAGGTAGTGAAGAATGCTTGTGTGTGTGTGTGTTTGTGTGTGTCTTGGGAAGAAGAAGAAGAACATTTGAATTAAACACTGGTGTGATTATACTCCTGAATTTGTCATCTGTGCAGTTGTCATTCATTGTTTTTAATCTAAAGTCAAGACAGATAGGATGTAAGGACGCCATGCCCCAACTCCCTCACCCATGCACCATCCAACCTGTCTTTCTCCCTTCTGTTCATCTAATGCTCCATATGTCACTTCCTCTTGCCACTATATCTAAATATATGGTTATTTATGGATCAACTGTTGAACAAACAACATCTGCCTGATGGCCTAATTAGGATTGAAGAGTTTGGTCTTTGCATGTGTGCTCTCTCCTGCATACGCACACATCTGTCCTTTTTTATATTTCGGCTCCATCTGTAAACCTGACCGATTAGCATTCACCTCCATGCACTTTTTTCTCCTTTGGCTTCACACCCGTACCCTACTGGCATGGCTCTTTGTTAAGGGAAACTGTGGAGCCAAAATGAACCGGCTTGACCCCTCATTGCCTCACCTCTGAACTGACGTGTTGTTTGCCCCCCCCAATCAAACTGAGCTGCCAGTGTGAAACCACTGCAACAGAGCGCTACAAACTGCCACCTCTCTCAGTCTCCTTTCTGTCCTTTCTCTATATTTGCATCACTTATCCTTTTTCTGTTTTTCCACTCCTTCTTTGCCTCCTTGTTCACATTTATTTTTCTTCTCACTCCCTGCTGTCCACTTGCATTATTTTTTCACTCACCACTTATTCTTACCTTCAGAACAAGCAGGAGAGAGTATAGGAAGAAAGTGAAAGAAGGAAGGAATTATGGGATAAAACAGCACAGAAAAGAAACATAGAAAGAAAGTGAGTTGTGGTAAAAGAAAAACTTTAATGACTGTCATTAACTTTTTGTTGTATGGGTTTTTTAAAAATAGGTGATTATTGTAAAAAATTGCTAGGGCTCGGGGCCAGAGTGCATCCATGGATCCGTATGACCTGAAGTGCTATTTGTTTGTGCTGACCCAAGGACACATGCACACATACTACACACGCACACACACACACACAAATACACATGATTGTTCTTTTTCAGAAAAGTAAAAGCCCCATCCTGCACACTAGGTTCGCACACACTCAGATGAACGCATGTATGAAGTGAAGGGATTTGAGCATAGGTAATCCATCTTAGGCTGTCTTCTGCAGCCCTCCTACAGAGCCTAAGGCACTGCTTCTTAGACACCACCCTCACCAGAATTCCCTCCAGGCCTCGCCCAAAGTGATGCCAAGCCATAAAGATCCTCAGCGGGGTGTCGAGAAAGCACAGAGGCCTGTGGAGACACTAAACATGCTATTTCTCAGTCTTCAGTGCAAGCTTAGAAAAATATGGAAATGAATTTTTGGAAGTTTCTGTTTCTTGAACTCAAATTATGAAAAAAAGTTTAATATCTGTCCAAAAAAACATCAGTGCCATCCATTGGCGCATTGGCAAGGACTGATATGGTAAGGTATTCTCCAAATTAAATTGCATACACTGAGGTTAATGTCAAAGAATGAGCCATGGATGTCTGATATCCAATAACTGTTGTGCAGTAAAATATACTCAGTAGCCTGTTAATTAGGGACAAGCTAAAATTAATGCACTAGCTGTACTAAAATAAATCCAAACTTCATGCTATAATGTTCAGTTTTGAACTAAACTGCTGTTGAGTGTTTTTTGTTTAATTTATGGTCTTTTAAGTGGGATGGACAAAATATCAGAAACATCTATCAAACAAAACATTCTAGCCATCATCAAAAACGGTTTTATTAGGCTACATTGATTTTAGTTATGTGAAAAACTGAGTGTATAACATTTTAACATGTAAAAATTAGTCATATTTACTACTTGTTATAATTAGTGATAATATTGTTATTTTGCGGAAGGATTAAAATACGTTTGCTTCAAAGTGGAGTCTGATCAGTGTGTTTACTGGTTAGCCAAATACTGTGTATACTCCACTACTTGTACATGCACTGTACATAGGCAGATGTAGAGATAGACATAGTAGACACACAGGCATGTATTTTGACAAATATGTATGCTATTTTTATTGTCTCAGGGTCTGTGACTAAAAATTATTTGACGGATTGAATCTATTTATCATAATCATATTTATTTGTTTGGTCTATGAACTATCAGCAACAAAAACCACCACAATTCTCCAGAGTCTAAGATGATGTTTGTCTCGTTTTGTGTGACCAACAGTGCAGAAAGTTTTCAGTTTACAATCATATGAAACTCAACTTAAGAAAAAGATTGAAACCTATTTTAAATGATGAAAAGAGGTAACTCTCTAAAAATGACTTGACAATATGAATGAAAATATAAATCTACTTATGTTATTATGTAAAAATGTATTTGCTGTGTATGTGGGGTTGGGCTGTTCTGTCATGTTCTACGTAGTCTTTTTATTATAGATAATATATATCTGTAACTTGAATAGAATACTTAACAAAACATGTCTGACACTCCACCCCCTCTACCTTCTTTGTCCCCCTCCCAGTGCGCCTGCGATCAGACCGCCTGTCTCTCATAGAGGAGTGCATCGCCAACTGCTCCACAGCCTACAAGCAGTCCGCCACTCTGCTGAGTCTGGCCACACTTCTCCGAGTGGCAGGTAGCTGAAGACACACACACACAGTCACACACGACGAGGCCTTTTCTGACACCGCTGACCTCATCACATCATCTTTGTCCCTTTTCTTTTTTTTCATTGCATCATGTTAAAAATGAGTTTGAGGTTAACATTCAATGAACCAGACTTCTGCTCTTCTCTGGCGGCAGTTTCATGACAAAGCTCATGAGACTCAGTGAGAAAGGACCGCCTACACCAGGCACAGAGACGTACCCCAGCATGCGTGGGTACTTTCAACGAGTGCACTGACAGTTCTCACACAAGAGGGAAATTCATCTTCATGAGCGGTGTTGCAGCTTGCAAGCAAAAATCCATACTAAAGCACTCACTCACTCTCTCTCTCTCTACCTCTCACTGTCTAAACCCTTTTTCTGCGCTCAGGTTTCATGTAGGTTTGTCAGTCAGGGACAGGTTCAGTGCCAGGCCATTAACACAGTACACCAGGATTAGGATACATGTTGTCTGATACTAATTACTGATTTTGTTCCTGATAATTTGACAAGTTGTTGACTGTTGCATCATTTTAACCTTAACCTTAACATGCAGTCATCTTTGACCCTGTCAGCCAGAGATATTTCAGGAAGATGTTGAATTTTTTTGAGAATTTTTGATACTGGAGCCTTTTCCATGTAAAAAAAAAAAAAAAAAAAAAAAAGTTGAGCTCTTGATTTTGTTATACCTTGAAGGCACCCATTGTTTGGCCTCTTTGAAGCTCTGTTCATTTCTTCATGTTGCTTTAAAACCTCAGATAAAAGTATTGATCCTAAAACCTCCTTTAATGCTGCCGTCTGCTGGTAGGGGGCAAACAACTCTATGATTTTTGTAATTGTGAGTTTCTTTTTCTTGCCATATATTTTCTGAGTCACTTAATATCACTTACACAATTGTGGTTGTTTGGGAAGAATGCACAAATAGGAAGATTCAACATTGTAGTGTAATGGTTTTTATTAGGAATTGATCTTCGTCTGTCGCAGTATCATGGGAATGGAGGAGTCACCACTCAGTGTATCCCCAAGAAAATAATTAAAGGTTGATGATTGATAATAATGATGCAATCGACTTGACTTTAATGTGAGTCCTCTGCAAAACCTGGCAAGTATTTCTCAGTATAGAATATACGGAGGGAAAGGTGAAATCAAATGATTTGTCATATTAATTCTCAGTGCACTTTGGAACCGCTTACACTTAAAGAGGACTCATCTCTTCAAGCAACATCCCACACCCTCACAGACCTTGCCAAGAAAGCCTCTGACGAGTCTCTCTACTGTAGTTTTAGTAAACAGATTTCATCTCTCTGAGCTAAACACTTCTCTCATTAGATGTTACAAGCTATGATTATCAACTCTTGGATGAGAAAAATGTTTACATCAGTCTCGTGTGATAACTCCAAATGTAAATGTCCTACTTTTAATTAGTTTTTTTATGTTCTTGTGTGAGCTCTCATATCTCCTACTTGGGATTACAAACTGCAGAACAGTATCACAGTGAGCAGTAAACCATAGCAAACCATTGACCAATACATGAACAGCGCAAAATGATTTTTAATTCCCCTAACAACAAACAACCTTTGAAGTAAAAAAAATATATATATATCTGTCCATATTTTGTATTTTGGAACCTTTTTGACCACCAGCCTCACCTCCCCAATGCTACCGAACTGACAATTTAAAGGAAAGACCAAGATGTCATCCTATTACTTCTTGTCCTCCGCCATGATATGAACATTTCTGTCTCTGTTTGTCTCCATATTTTTTTTTTTTATCTTTCTTCTCTTCAGGAATATGAGCCAAGTCTGCTCTGTTGCTGTTTGTTGCTCTGTTGCCTTCCTCTCTCTACTGTCCTCCGTCTCTTAACTCTCTGAGGCCTGTCACCAGCTAAAGGAAACCTGCTAACCGGCCTTGTGGCATTTCTGTTTCTGTACTGCTCACATTCAGTCAGCAGGCAGCCCTCACTGTGTGGTTTCAAAAAAAAAGGAGGCAGAGTGAGATGAGAAGAGGAATAAACAAATTTTTAAATAAATAAATGCAGGGGGGAGGCTTTTGAAGGGCGCATAGCTCCGGGGCTCTGTGGTGAATATTTAATGCAGGTATCACCAGCTCACCGGTTAAAAACCCTAAGGGTTTAGTTCCTGCCTCAGTTTACAGAAAGGCTCCGTAAATCATTCAGTCTTATGGGGAACAGACAAGAATTTTTGTGTGAATGAATCAGTAATTATGATATTCCATATGACAATTAAATTATATGAGAATTAAATTGTGCTGACTTGGGATCCTGATGATCATCCAGGAAAGAGCCTCAGAGGATCATATTGTGTAGTCTAAACATGAGTGTTTTCTATTTGTTGTTTAGCTGACATTTTTCACCTTTTCAACCCATCCTTTGATTGGTCCATCAAGGGCAAGTAAAGACTTCAATGGGACTTCCAAGATATCTGATTTAGAGGATGTCTTGATAAAAGCATTTGGTCTAAAAGTACATGGGGTGAATCAAGGCACACTGACACACAAACACGCACACACAAAGTGCACACAAACCTCCTATATTGAGGTCTTGACAGCTTTTGAAGACACCCTTTCACCAGTCACCCTGACAATATTTGACCTCTTCCCCCCCTCACTACATTGCTATCTGTTGCTCACTCCATGCACACAAACCCATGCACACACACACACACACACACACACACACACACACACACACACACACGTACACATACAAACCAATCCAGTGGCATCACATTTCTTTGCACCAAATGCCGATTCTTTGATCTTCAGTGTACATGTTTTTTTTTTTTTTTTTTTTTCCCAGAAGTCCTGTTTTTTTTTTCCCAGGCCTCTTTTGATCGCCCTGTCCTCTCCTTTTTGTTTATTGAGCTTACACTGAGATCAAAGGTTGTTCTGAGCTGCCACATGAATGTTAACACCACAACCAATCCCACCGACACTAAGATATCAACTGAGATTTATTCCTGTTTAGTGAAACAGCGAAATAGTATTTTTTAATATTTCACACTACCTCTTTGAGATGATCAGACATGGCAATAACCTCATTAATACTAGACACTGATTAATATGTAGACTTTGGCTTGGTCTGTTGTGCCGCTAATACATTTAGACGTCTGTACGTTCCAACTTTCAGCCTGCGTGTGAGAGTGTGTGTGTGTGTTTGTGGAGAGTGTAGTCAGGTGGAGATTTAATAAGTTTATTAAACCAGATGTTATACGTGATATGCAGGATTATGAGATTTGCTGTGTTAACTTTGACATGTTGACGGGATTAAAGATTTCTCAAGATTAAAAAAATGCATGGTTAAAATACAGAACATTTTCTTGTTTGTGGGTTGCATCTCTGATGTCTGCTTAAATTAATATCTGTGTCTAGGAGATGAGGAGGCCATGCGGAAAGGCAGAGTGCTGACCCTGCTAGCAGAGCAAGCTCTCCAGTGTCTGGACTACAAGGCCTCATACATCCACTGTCAGGACCTCATGGCTGCAGGTAGGTAGATGAAACTAGAAAACTGTGAAGCCATACACAGCCAGGTGGCTGACAGAGGTATGACAAAACGCACTGAAGCTTGTAATGTGACCTTCCCTTTTACCTGTGAGCTATTTTTCTCCTTTGACTCAATTATAACTTTACATGAGGGGAATGCTTCCCCAGCTGTCAAAGTTATTTTAATTCTCACAGAATCCAGTTGCAACCTCGTCATTTTACGACAAGCTCCGCCGGAGTCAATGTCATAAAAGTGACATTTTTCTGAAAACACTACAAACCCTGTTTTTCCTCAGATTGCTCTTTTTGTGAACAGTGAACTAGCAACAGTATCACAACCTTGTTTATTGAAGAGTTTGAGTGTGTTTTTGATCTTTGATGTCTCTTTAAGTAGATCACATGAGAATTACTCGCTTTGGGCCTCTTACATCCAAAATCTTGGTTGAGTGGTTTTGTGTTTGTTCATGCACAAGAAACAATCATAGGGAGAATGATATCACAAAAATATTCCAATCTGCTCTGGCTTCTCCTCAGACTTTCCCTAAAGGGATTCAAAGTGGTCACTTAGATAATGATATTTTTTTTCTGACCCTGTTTCATGTTACGCCACAGAAAAATTTAAGTGAATAGAATTTCTGTGAATCTTCCCACAGCACTGAGTAACAGGAGACGGTGCAGATGAGGAAAAAAAGGTGTCGGGGAGAAAGGAAGGTGTAATCAGATAAGCACCAGTGTTTCTGTCTGAGAACACAGTGGGAATAATTGAATCTGTTTGTGAGAATGAAGTCAGGGCGGCATGTTGGTTTTTGACTGTGATGAAGCTGGAACAAATGTAGCACAGTTATTACAATGTGTCGGCCTGATATTTTTCTTCAAGGGGAAACTTGTTCCAGACCTAAATATGTATTAATATCCCAAGGGCTTGGAAGGTTACAGTTTATTGTGTTGTCAGATCTCAGCGTTATATCCTTTGCATTTCTTTCCTAAAATTCTTAGTGCTTCACTTTGTGTGTCAATGTGTTGATAGGCCTTTGTCTTCTATCTGATTAGATTCAGGCTGGATTAGCAGAAATGGAGTGACACCCATAGAACTGAAAACTATTTCTGTTTCTCTGTAGCAGAAGATGTGTTTGTCTGAGAACAGAGTAAATTTATGCTTATATATCATCATTTGACCTCATGTTTTTCATCATCTTTTCCTACTGCGCGATGCATTCACATCTTCTTACTTGCCCTGTTTCTTTGCTTTCACATATTCCTCCTCCAGGTTACAGTCCAGCATGGGAGGTGTGCAGTCTGCTTGGTCAGTGTGAGGGCTATGGGGATCTGGAGGCCCGACAGGAGCTTTTAGCATTCTCTCTCACCCACTGTCCCCCGGACAACATCCATGGCCTCCTGGCTGCCTCAAGTGACCTGCAAACACAGGTTAGTCTCTGTTGTACCTTCAGTTAGGAGTTATGAAGACTGATTCTTCTGTATATTCTCCTATACATTGTTCAACTGTAGTTTTTGCTCATATCTGCTTTGGGTTTTGGTGAGAAATGCCATGAATTCCAGTTTGAGTAATACTGTATATCTCTCACTTTGATGGTTTATCAGACGCTAAAACACTTCAGACAGCTATATGATACCCTAACATCGGATTTTTTCAACTCTGGAAAGTTATCTCTGTGGTAATTATTTTATCTTTTGTCATGCCAGTTGCAAGGTAAACAATCAAAAGCCCAAAACACAAAGATGTTTACTATCACATAACATAAAACCTATGAAACCAAAGTGTGGTTCTGGTTACAGCTGAAACTATTTTTGTTGTCAGTTATTTTTGTGTCTAAATCCCACGCAACAAAGCATCTCAGGCAAAGAGGAAGTGGCTGAGAGAAGCAATTTGCTCCGGCTACTATGACAAAGAATTTACAAAGCAGCAGCAGCCCAGTGGACAAATTAATTTGTTTACTAAAGAAACTCGATAATAACCTTTCACACTGTTGAAGAAAGACATCAATGCATCAACGTGAGATTCTCCTGAGAGGCTTTTATTCTAGAAGTGATGCCCTGATCTAATCCATTGTTTACTTGTATGCTGTTAACCAGGGGGCTAAAGATTGGAAAGAGGGAGGAAAAATATTTGTGCCGCAAAACATTCTGTTTATTTTTGAAACTTATCAACCAATTCAAAACGTGGCGTTTCAACTCCATAAGGCCACATCGTCATTGGCCGCAAAGTCACATCACCCACTTAACACTGCTCATAGCCATATGGAACCTGTGGCAAAAAATCATGAGCGGTGCTTTTCTCTAAAGGCTCACAAGTTGTGTCTTTCTCTACCTACCTGCTTGTCGACACAAAACTGACTTAGATAAAAAAAAAAAAAAAAAGTAGTGAAAACTTTCTCCTTTCATCATTCTGCTTTTTGTCGTTCAGTTAAACCTACTTTTCACTTTTTCCACACAAGTAGCCAGGTTGTTTGGGTGGAATAAGAGTTTGTATAAGAAAATCACAAATTACATATCATCTTTTCCTTCTTCCTCTCTCTTTCTGTCCTGCAGGTGTTGTACCAGGCAGTTAACTATCAAATGGAGCCTGTTATTACAGAGAGTGGACGAGAGGCAGACGAGGCAGACTCTGTCAAGGTCTGTGCATGTGTTAGTCTTCATATGCATTGATGTGCTTTGCTGTACATCTACCCTTTGTCTGAGCTGTCTGCTCCGTGTGGGTGTGTCTCTGTCCTTTTGTTGCATTTGTGTGTTTTCCTATTGCTCCATATTTGATGAGGTGTAAATCTAGTCTTAAGGTTGCTCAGCTCCCTTGGTTTATTTATGCCTCCCCTTCTCCTCCCCTTCAGCACCACCAGCTTTATGATGCCTTGAGTGGGTGTTAATGTTTCATGACTTGCATTGCATCCCCTTTGTGTGCGGATGGGTGCTCATTTAAAGCTGTCTGTTGTCATTTTATTGTTGTATTGATGTTCCTGCTCCTCACTCATATATTTTAGCCCTCTAGATGTGTGTGTATGCACATTCTGGAGGTGCATCTATCTGTGTTTTTGACAAACATCTTGAGTGTGTGCATGTTTGGGATCCTTTCATTTCCTGACCCTCAATCCCTTGCAAAATAAAGTATTAATGAAAGGCACTAAACGTTTTGGCCCCAGCCCACTGACTTTTGAGTGTCTTTCCCATCTTTATTCAAGAGCATTGTCCTTCATTTTTAGAGCATTATTATTTCATTTCATTTTCTGATTCTATAATGATTTCCCTCAAAACCATGCCCTTTCTCTTAAACAGTACCTTCTAATTTGCTGTGCTCCTGATCAAAACAGTTTGTCTGCATTCAGATATACTGTTGCAGCAAAAATGTCCTATGCTTTTGTTTGAGTCCCTCTCTTTGCACTCAGGCTGTTTCTGTGGACCTGCAGATTTCAGATTTCTGCTCCTAGATTTTTGTTAAATGACCCTGTCAATACTTAATTACCTTTTACTACCCAATTACATCAGTCCATTGCCTGCATGACACTCTCATGTCTTTCATACAGGGCTGTGGGGGCTTTGTGTTACCTGAAAGGTGCATGTTGTAATCCCCCTGTGAATTACACAAACAACCTGACAAACACACAAAGCCCTGCACTTAGTTAAGTGTTTCTCTCAAGCACCCAAAAAAAAAAACAGAACACAACCATGTCTAATACCACACTGATACTGGAGAGTCCTCAGCTCAAAATTTGTCCTTTGGTGTAATGGAACAATACAGATCACAGATCTTCTCTGATGATGCTTTCCATTTGAAAGAGGAAGAGGGTGCTAGGATTAATTCAAGTTGTAAAGCGTTAGAGTGGTGGCTACCATTGCAGCCACAGCACCAGACTGTTTCTAAATAATGTGGCTTCCATATTTTTGTCCATCCTGTCACCTGCTTGGCCCTAGGCCTGTGCTTCCACTGTGGGCACAGCAGGGGACCTGCTGCACAGAACTACAGCTAAGACCATGGAAGTGCTGACCACTACGGGACTGACCACCAAGGCTGTGCTGAGCGCAGTTAGTGACCACCGCTGGTGGAAAGAGTCTCTCAACTACCTCAGGCCACTGCATGTAAGAACACTTCACTTCTGTCTTATTTTTCATTTATTTGATCAGTGGCGAAGCTGAAGGCAATTTTCCACATCAGGGACAATAAAGTAACCAATGAGTGAACTAACTAACGAACTTGTGGGTTTGAAAGTGTCTGTGGTTTTTGTGTTGTGTGGTGTGGTGTTTGCATTGACGTGTGTTTATGAATGCATTATTTGTTGTGGTGTAAAAGGCACCATCAAGCAGCCTACAATGACAGTGCAGCTTCTTTAGATTTATTTGTTTTAATGCTTGTTTTTAAACCGTTTGGCCCCTGGGCTGCCAGTGCATGTGTGCATGAAAGATACAGCTGCACCATGTCTGTCTACTCCCCATATCTCACACTTTTTTACTCACAGACTTCGTAGTCTTCATTCAAAAACAACCAATCAAGAGCTCATCTCTTATATAATGAATTAGCCCACCTATTAAATATTTTAATATCTGGCTTTTGCCGGTGGCTGTACTGGCTTGGTGGAGATTGATGGGATCTCTGGTCTTGACAGTCTTGTGTGGTGGTGATGATCTTGTTGGTGGGAGGGGGTGACTAGTGGTCACAGGTTTCTAAGGAGAGAGAAAAATGGAGAGGATTTGAGGTGTGGGACACAGAGAGATGACAGTGCTGTGGGCATGTTGTGAAAGTTTAATGATGTTTTGATGGCTCCTCAGGGTCACGGAGCAGGAGCCACTAGTCAGGAAGGGGCGTGTGAGAACTCCAACATGGAGCGTCAAGGCTGTAGCCCCTTTTATCAAGAGCTCATTGAGGATCCCTATGTAGACCTGGTGAGTAGCCTAAGACCAGTGTGGCTCACGGCTCATTATTTTTTCTTCTTTTTACATTTCTGTTGTTCTTAATTCTCCTTTTTTACCTCAGGCCACCTTCTTAAATTATAGCAAAAATGCCTGAGTAGGTTTATGACTTAAGGCATTTAATTAGATTTTTTTCTCCTATGACTTATAAATTCTTCCAAAAACAGTGCTGAGACCAAATGAATATTGATTTCAGTAAGTAATTTTAATGCTAGAAGCAATTTGGAACCGTGCTTTCCAGGAAGAGGATAAACTCATGACTGATAGCAAACAAAATTAGAGATGTGGTAAAAAGATATAAAACACTAAGAGTAAAGGTTCCGGGTGTATTAGATAGAGGGGGAGATCATAAAAAACCAAAAGAAAAGAATGTTGACAGAAGGAGTTATGGAAGTCGAAAAGAACAAAAGTAAGAAAAGGAGTAGTTTGACCTTTATGCCTAGAAAATGGTTGCCCTGGGCTATGACTGGGCTTTTTACTCAGAGACACAAATCATGTGGATAGCTAAAAGAGTGGACACAAGGGGAAACAGAGAAGGCCGATACATCTCTTCTCATGACATTTTAATAGGCCCCTCCAAATCCTTTCTACTGCTCCATCTCCAGCCTTCATCCATCTTCCATCATCCATCTACCAATAATGGCTCCCCACGTCCATCTGTCTATGAGCTGGCTGATCAATGGGATTGGTTTTTACCTTAACAGTTTCGATGAAGGGAGTGGGGTGGGAAGAGAGACTGATTGAGAGAGAAAGAGAGACAAATGCAACTAGACAGAGCAAGAGTGGTAGAGACAGACAGGAAACCTTCTGTGTTAAAGGAGTAGCTCTAAGCCCAGCAAGAGCACAAACTTAATTGTTCTCAGACACTTGAGAAATCACTTGGCGTACCAGAATCCTATAAATGAACTATCAAAAGGCCTGGTGTTCAAAAGCTTTATTTGGCTCTGAAGTTCATTTGTTAACTCAATCTGTCATCTGGGAATTAAGACGCTCAGTCACCTTAATCACATCTCCCTGTGTCATTTTCTGATCACCACTCCCCGTTTGTGGGGATTGCTTCTGTGTATCTATTCTGCATCTTTTTCTCTTCTCCGTTTGTTCTTGAAGAGTCAAGATGTGTATTCGTCCTACAAAGACGTGCCTCAGGAAAACTTTGCTGAGGTTTTGCTGAGAACTGGCAAACTGGCTGAGGCCAAAACTGAAGGAGAAACCCTGTTTCCTGCTACAGAGGGTAAGCATAAAAACCCTACCAGTGTGACACACATACACACGCATACACACAGATTCTTATTCAGATAAGTGTAGAGTGTCCTTTTTCTTGATGCAAGAGAAATTCTGATGCTTTACATTAAACCAGCCCAGTTCTGGGCAGAGTAATCCAGACTTTAACCTCACATTGTTTGACCAAGACTAAATTTAGAAGTGCAGCAGAATTTCTATCAGATTGCTTAATATTCAGTTTGAGTCACTGTCTCACAGTTTGAACAGTATGATTTTTCCCACATGGCTCCTGTCAGAAAAATCTGTTTTAAACTGTGGTGAGTTTGTTTTCCAAACTATTTGAGTAATATTTTACATGTTGTTGCTGAAGGAGTCTTCACTGACACTGTGGTGTGATGGAAATAAAACTGAACTTTTGCTGCAGAACAGGCAGACCATATTGTCTGCCATCTGCAGCGCCGTAGCTTCCTTTTTTTCTCCCAGCTTTTCATTCATAGCACAATTGCACAAAGCAACACTCATTGCTGTGAATATTTTTGAGAACTAATTATGTTGTTTAAATTAACTTTGTTGGAATTGCAGATGGACAAAACCGTGTTTATATTCAGTGTGAATATAGAGATCCATCTCAATTTTCCAGGCTGTTGTAATGTTCACCCACTGAGCACTTTATTAGGAACACTTATACTCTTGCTTATTTGTGCAATCAGCCAATCTTGTGGCAGACGTTCAGCGAAAAAATAATCATGCGGCTACAGGTCAGGAGCCTCAGCTACTGTTCATATCAAACATCAGAATGAGAATTAGGGATTTGTGAATTCGACCATGGCACCGATGAGCGTTTCTGAAACAGTTGATTTTCGGGGGTCTTCACACACAACGATCTCTTGAGTGGTCCAAAAAACATCCAGTTGGCAAGGCCACAAGGTGACAGACAGGCTACGGTGTGCATTCAGAAAGACAAAAAGGCTATGTGCACCTCAGAGGAACTAACGTGATGCAGTCATGTCATCATGGAGCAGAATCCCAATGTTTCCAACATCCAGAAGAGTCAATGGCATCATGAACTGAGGCTGTTTTGAGAGCAAATGAAGGCTCTACCCAGTATCAGTATGGCGTTCCTAATAAAGTGCTCAGTGAGGGTAGTTTGAATATTTTGTGCTCATTTGAGCCTTCATGTTAATTTGCCAGCTTCTCTCATATTGATTTTATTATTTTCTTTCTGTGAATCAGAAAGTGCTTTCTACATGTTTGAGACAGAGTGAGTGAGACTTGTTTAACTTCAGCTGTTTTTCGGTGCTTTGTCTTAGTGATGGTGGCAGAAAGAACAGCGTGCCCCCAAAACAGCACACCCCTGCCCCTCTACACTCCTCTCCTCTCCTCTCCTCTACTCTCCTCCTCATCTGTCTAGTCATGGAGTCCATATGTGGTGGACTAGGGACAACATGGGAAGAATAGCCTCATACTGATAAATTAATGTATCCCCACGTATCCCATGGCAACAGTAAATAATGACGTGTCTTCACTGCCATACCAGAGAGATAGCATCAAGTCAAAACATCAAGGCCATGCTGCGTGATGGATCACAGCAGCTCGCCAAAATCAATGCAACTACAAAAATACACAGCAAACAGATCTGTGTGTGTGTGCGTGCGTGTGTTTGAATACTAATTAGTGGACACTGAAGAATGCAAGGCACACACTTTGCCCATGGAGTGTTAATGTGTGGCTATGCGTTGACACATCTCTCTTTCTCTCCCTCTCCCTCCCTCTCACACACAGACACACGTTCCACCAAATCCAAGCTCTCTCTTTCTCTGTGCTTCTGTCATTCAAATGAATATCTCTCCTCTTAAAAGTCACCTTCCCTTCAGAGCTGCTGTGGAGTGCGACGTGTCAAGAAAGAGAAAAGCCTGTCTGGACGGCATCGCGTCCGATAACAACCTTCGATTAATGACTCCCGTATCGGCCCGCCACACCGGCTGTCCTCAAAAACAGAGTAGGAGGTGGCCTTTAACAAAATAAATACATTGATTTTTCACCTGCCCCAGATAAGGTGGAGGTAATTAATGATGACACAAGAGGAAAGTAACTCAATGGGATTGAGCTGAGTAAGGTGCAGACAGGAGTACTTTGTGTGAGGAAACACAGGGACACACATATTTGCACTCACACACACAGTGTGGAGTGCTGCCATTGGCCGCACGTTGACCAGGCCATAATCAGTTGTTTTTCACACTGCCTGCACAGTTGAAATGGTAATAAGTCACTGTCTCACCAACCGGCTAACAATGTGCCCGATTTAGCTGACACAGGAGCAGGAGTGTGTGTATGTGTGTGTGTGTGGACACACACACACACACACATACACACATGACAAAGACACGTGATGTCTCTTTATCACTCTCTGTTTTCCTCTCTTGCACACACACAAGCAAAAATACTGTATGCTTTTAAGTCAGGGTTATCTACTCTGTGTGTGTGTGTGTGTGTGTGTGTGTGTGTGTGTGTGTGTGTGTGTGTGTGTGTGTGTGTGTGTGTGTGTGTGTGTGTGTTTACCCCTCTGGTGATTCCTGTCCCGATGGTATCAGTAGCTTTAGAGAGGCGTGTAATCAGCTCATTCTGAGGTGTAGCTCATTGAAACCCGGGAGGTAAGAGAGGAGGGGAGAAAAAAATGAGAAAGGGAGGAGGGTGGGCACTTAAGAGAGCTGTTATAGCCCTTTAAACTGGTGCATCACTCCACCCCTGTGCACACATGCACACACTGAACCTCCAAAGTATGTGTCAGGTATTGGCCTGTGTGTGCTCATATGCATATTAGTGTGCATTTTGTTCTACAGTGTATACTTTATGTCTCTCCTTTTGCCCCTGCCTCTGTCTCTCTCACAGTGTCCATGCTCTACTTTTCTCTGTCTGTTCCATTTTGTCTCAGGCTCTTATCACCAGCACAGGCTTTTGTTCTCCTTGGGTCTGAGACTACAAAGTGATTCTGTCTGCCTCTGCTACTCTCTGCTCCTTCCCCCTGCTTTTTCAGAGAGAGTGAGTGAGTTAGTGAGATTAACAAAGGGAACCTATGTGTTTACAGTTTTACATCAAGTAAAACTATGTATTTTCAGTCAAATGGTGTGTGTGTGTCTTTCTGCGTGCGCATGCGTGTCCTTGTGTACTATCATCGTTGCCATGGGATCTGCAGTTTGGGATAAAGTTGCATCCTTGTGGCCAAATATCTTTTTAGCCTCTAAATCCCATCAGCCTTAGAGGCACTGCAAAAACATGGACTGTGTCCCAGTTCCATACGACTCACTAATTCTAAACAGGATTTGATTATTATAGTCACATTCAAAAAGTGACAAAATCTGATCAGTCTGTAAACACACTAAACAATTCTTGATTTTTAAATATGTGCTGTTGTACTGTCTTCCCACGATGCAATGCACAAAATAGATAGCGGAGTTTCTTGCAGCTGCAGAACATTAAAACTAATTGCAGATGGTGGCGATGCAGCAGAGAAGATGTTTGGAAAAAAAAACATTTCACTTTCTCTTTGTGAGGTATAATTGGCATTGGCATTTCAAAGTTGGAGTTTGATTCATGTATGTTGGCACAATTTTTGCATAATTTTCTGTTACAAAATGATTAAGTACATTAATTACGCAATTCTGCAAAAACAGCCTGTTTTGGAGCTTTCCACCATTTCACATGGTTTTCATCAGCAGAGGGAGGGTTATTAGTGATGGGGGATGGAACCGGTACTGCATGTAACAATTATTTTTCATTAGTATATGATCTTCTAGTTATTTTCTTGAGTTATCACTTGATTGTTTGGTGTATTAAAAGTGATCAAATAGTGAAAAATGCTCATCAAGAGTTCCCAGAGCCCAATGTGACGTCTTCATGCATCATGTTTCGTCCAACCAGCAAATCAAAACTGAACCAGATTCAATTAACTGTCACTGGAGAGAAGAAAAACCAGGAACCAGTTAATTTTTGCCATTATTATTATTATAGACCTGCTGTGACTTTTTCCATAGCTCTGAAAAAAAAAATCTAATAAGTGGAGTTTGAGTTGGATTGTTGTTGTCAAACTTCTATGTATTTCCAAGGATTGGAATTAAATGAATTGCTTAAATAACATGTAGTATACTCTGTACAATTAGTACATACTATGGAATTTGGATACAGCTGTAAATTGACAGCTTTAGTCAGAAACTGCTAAGTCAGCGTGATGTGCTCAACCAGATCACAGCTTAAAACAGTCAAGTCAAAACCAGTCAAACACAGATCACTTTTATTCCTATACATAAACTCCTCTTCCTGTCTTTGCTGTCAATACATATGCAGAGGGTAATTTCGCATTCAGGGGACTCAACTTTAAAGTGCACTTAAATGAAGTTTGGACTCATCTGGAGAGCACTTATTAGAAGTGGGCATGTACTTACTCTTTGAATAATAAATACTCTCTGTGCACAAAACGCACACACGTACACGTGTGCATGTACATACACAACCTACACAGTTTTTGGCACAACATATGCAACTACATGTGCACAGACATGCACACAATAGCCCAGAGAGAAGATGGACAGATTCCCAGAAGTCAGGAAGGTTCTTCTTGATGCTACTTGACTTTGTCACACCCTTCTTTTCTTCTTGTCTCTCTCTATTTTTACCTTCTCCCTCTTCTGTGCGGCCTGCAGAGAGGTATATTCTGACAGGCGCTGTCGTCTGTATTCAACAAACGTGGGACGAGAGTTGTCCAAGAGGGGAGGGTTGCTTGTTAATCCTCAGTTCTTTAGTTAAAGTCCTTTCTTCCCCTTCTCTCTCTCACCATCCCTCCATCTTTTCTAGTTTTGCTACAGCTGGCCAACGATGCATTTCCCAGGGACATGATGCTGGCTCTGTCCTACTTACTGGCCCTGCCTCAGGTAGGTGGACACAGACACACACACACACACACACACACACACACACACACACACACACACACACACACACACACACACACACACACACACACACAAACATGCTGGTCTTAGTAACAATGTAACTATGAGAGATGCTGACAAATACTTGAGTGAATCTAAATTCCCTATTGATCTCTAACATTTCTAGTTGAGCTATTTGCAACAGTTTATCAGCGTGTCCGAATCAAAGTCACACTGAAGGGCCGAAATGATGTTGCTCTTCATACAAGACCAATACACGTCAGACTCCAAACAGCTGTGTATCTCCCTCAATTCATTCAACATGCACTTGTTCTATAAACATGTCCTCCACACATTGTGTGCCAGCTGTCAGAATAACAGTCTGATACTCTAATAGCAAAGAAAATGAAAATACAAGACATAAGGAAACCCTCAGAAAACAGCAGTAGATTGTGTTCAAGTGGAGGTGGTGAAATCCCTCATGAGTCCTAACACTTGCTGCATCACCAGTGAAACACTAAACTGTTGGAGTGGATATTACAGAGATATTTCCTGGAGAGCTTGTTAGCTCCAATTGGATTAAAGTGATATTACTGACTGACTGACTGCGTGGGAACTGCATGGGTTGACACAGCACCATTGGAACAGATTTTTTTCTTAAACTATTTTTTTTTCTTTAACTTATTAAACAAACATATGATTTTTAACTGACAGTATATTTGTGCACTTTTTGGAATCGCAATGAAACATGTCCATTCAATGCATTTGTCACGTTTTTTCTCCCTTAAAATGAATATTTTAAATTATGACATGATGACAAAATATCTCGTACTTTCTTCTTATATTTGTCCATCCATACTTGCAGGTGTTGGATGCCAACAGATGTTTTGAGAAACAGTGTCGCTCCGCCTTGTCACTCCAGCTGGCGGCCTACTACTACTCTCTGCAGATCTACTCCCGTCTCAAACCCTGCTTTAAGGACAAGAACCACTCTCTCTACCAGGTTAGCATGGACTGTGTGTGGTTGAGTGAATAGAAGCATTGGGCTGACTATGTCATTTGTTTTGGATGGACTGCACCAGTGGGACCAACTTCATGAGCATGAATGTAAGCATGAATGAGTGCTCAAGTTTAAAACATTGGTGAGCTGAGATTCCATCACTTAGCATGAATAGTTTTTATTATGTCATCAGGGGGGCATTTCAAGACAGTGTTGCCAACTTTACCGATACCTTTTACCAGATACCAGATTACCTTTGCTAACCTTTTTCAAATAAAGCACCCTAGAGTCAAATCTACCAACTTGATAGACAAACCGTAGCTACAGCTACAGTCACAACTATTGTGCTGTGAGCAAGAGGCTCGTTTTTGTCTCTGTTTTCACGGGAGTTTCCACAACAGTTTTCGAACATTTCCTTAATTTTGCACATTCACTGTACATGGTCCAGTCATATACTCAGTTTGGCTGAGTAGTTGATAAGAATCTTTAATTCTCTATACCCCTAATGCTTCTCTAAAGCAAAAGTTACAAATTCCCAACACAAATATAGTAAGATACATTAAAGGTGCCCAAAAACACCAAAAAAACAAGACTTAAAAGTTACAGGCTACATCTGCAACAGCAGGCATTTGGCACACAGATTAAAAAAAAAAAAATCCAGAGTTTAAAGCTGTGGCTTCAACCCAAAACACTGAACTGTTTTGAGCAGATTGGTTTTTGAAGAAGTTTCTTGAAACCTAAGAGGCTTGGTTCTGGTTTTAGCTCTTTAGGCGAAGCATTTTTCAGCTGGGACCACGAACACCACAGCAAAACACTGTGTCACCCCTGGTTTATGTCCTTTCACAGCGTTGCAGGAGGAAGTAGCAGAGCGAAAACAGGCAGGTGGGAGAATATGATGACAAGATCACAGTGCTTACTCTGGTTTAAACTTTAGTTTAAACTTGAAGTCCTGATTATAGCAGTGGGTATACTAGACATTTTGCATAACTAACTGACTATTTGGATTATATGAAATTTGTTGTCAGTTGCAAAGTAAATGTATTTGTAGGAAACCATGGCGCAGTGTGATTTTGAGGCTGTTTTTACACTGTTAAAGTTATGTTGCTTTTCTTACAAAGTTAGAAATAATGAGCTAACAAGATAGGTGCAAGCGATCAGAATAAAAAAGTGAGAAGAGGAAAAAAAAAAAGATAGTGGTGGCAAAAGAGTAGCAACAGGGGTGTCTGAGGGAGATTGGTGGAGAATAAAGAGAAGAAATGGCTCTGACCTTTTCCTTGAGTGGACTGTGGCTCTCTCAGGTTTTAGTCCAGGTGGAGGAAGGGGAGGTAAAATGTTGAAATAAAAGAATGGAAGAGGGAAAGAGGTCAGCAGAGGAAGTGGATAAGTGTGTCCCAGTTGACATTCAAGGTCAGGATTGTGCACAAAAACACACACTGTAGATATACTCAACCCTACATAGTGACAAATCACATCCTAATGGCAGTAATCAGTCCCCAACTCCATTAACTTAAAATATATATAGCATTTTCCCCACTGCTCTACACTTTGGTAGTGGTACCTTCATTTTTAGCTAATTTCTTTTTTTATCTGTCATTTCCTTTGAGTTTTTTTTTTTTTTTTTCCTTTTTAGCGTGTTCTACCAGAGAGAGTGCTTGTTATCGTTGTGTTCCAGGTCTTGCCTTCACTCAGCTCTTAATGATGAGTTAGTGGCAACTTTTACTGGAACACTGATGGAAGCAAGAGGGAAGAAAACCTTTCAACCCTGAATTTTTTCTTCTCTCCTCCACTTTGTCCCTCTCCTTTCCTCCTTTTTTTCTTCTTCTGTCAGTTAAGTTTAAAGAATTGCTTTGTTGGTATGACAGTTCTGTTTTCAAGTGTCTCCATCTTACTTCTTTCTGCCCACATTATGTTTCCCTTTCTGCCATCGTTCTCCCCTCCTTCTACGCTCTGTTTAGTCTTTTTCCCCCCGTAGGCCTGTCTCGCTCTTGTCGAATCTTGGCCCTCTCCATCCACAATACTATCTTGACTGTGCATGCTTTATACATTTCTCTTGTGCTTTCTTTAGCTTTCTCGCTTTCTCTTATCTTTTAAGGGCACACTGTATAAAGCGTGTGATATTTAATTTCAGATATGTATGACAGGATATCTGAATTTGGTGCATTTGCTTGTTTTGCATTGCAAATGTGTCTAGCAAGAGAAAGAAACATGTCACATACCTAAACATATGTTTTAATAATTGCTATATATGTGTTGTTTGCGTGGCTGCTCTTGTTTTGTTTGTGTAGCTGCAGGCTAATGTGTTCATCTGCATGAGTGTTAGATCAGTGTTCACGTGACGGTGATGTGTGTACGTGGTGTGGTCTGTCAAGCTGTCTCCAAGTGTTTCCCACTCTCCACTTGAATAACAGTAACACTGTGTCTCAATAACTCTCACGCTCTTTCAATTCTCTTGTCACTATCGCATAATTTCATATGCAAACAGGAAGACACCAGACACTCAAGCCACTGAAGTCATTCAGTTGCAAATATGAACAGAAGTCTCTGAGGGTTTATTTGAGGTGTCTGGTGTGTTTTTAAAGCCTCAATCAACAGACTGTTTCCTCACTGTAGTAGATGTAGAGGTTTTTGAAGCAGGTTTAAAGAGAATATTGTAACTTGGGGTGAAGGAAACAATTAAATAAGCTTCATTTTAACACCATGTTGTATAGTGGTAAAACGTCTTTCAGTCACATAAATCACACATGCTGTACATGCATATTTATAAATGTCACGTTTACTAAAACCCATCATCACCCACTCCTGTGTAGATGCCACATCTCATATGTATGATGTAAACCTATGACCCTTCGGCAGGATTTAGCACTGCATCAATTATGCTGTTAATTGTCTTATCAGTACATACACTTGCACATATGATTTCTTATCACTTCTTGACAGTTATGCTAACTCTAAAACCTTATCGTATGTATTAACATCCGCAGAGCACACTAAGGGCTGGTGTTGCACAAGAAATGAGCCGTAGACAGGGGGGTACAGAAAGTCCTGAGCAACCACATTTTCACACTAGTTGGGCACATGTGCAATCTGCGCTCCAGGATGATTAAACACCATCCTGGTCTTTTAATTAGTGTAGGACAGGTGACGTGTCCTTTACAGCTGCCACATGTAGCCTGTTGAAAACCTAAAAAAGAAATCGTCCGTAAACTCAATCACAGTTTACCGATGGACGATGTTGTTGTTGGTCGCTGATCCCCAAGCAAATGTCAAAATTCCATTGTCCCATAATTACAATTACAGTAAATATTGTGATCTTTTTAAAAATATAATTCATTTTTGTTTGCTTTGTGATGACAATTTTGTTTAGTTTTAACACAGCCATAAAAATGTGTCATTCTACTGCCATCTCTCAGGGTATCCAAGAAAGAGCCAGAGAGAAACACTCTTACTTGCACTCCAGTCGCTCTTTCACCTGTTTATTTCACCATTTGTGTTTCTCACCCTGTTAGACTTTGTTGGAACAATGTTGCCATGTTTTGTGATACCAGCATTTGCCTTTGTGAGAACTGTTGTAATATCCAGCTCTGATTGGAATTATGATTTATCCACCCTACCTCACCTTAAAACCTTTAAATAAAGTATTTAGTATGCTTGTTCTGCTGGCAAATACACTAGTGGGCCCAGAGTCACTTTAATATTTTTCATCTTTCACATTTTTGCATTAATATATTGGTCTTAAGGTGTTGCCTCCTGCTGCATTCATGTACTGTTAATCCTGCAGCTTTTCTAGTCAAGGAAATTCTGAAACAGTTTTGCTCTTGATTTTAAAGCACTTTGTTAACTCAAGTGCTGTTTAACTGTCTTGTGTTACTTACCACAGAGTGCTTCTTGGGAGATTCTGTTGCCCACCATTGGCTTTCAAGGTCTTTAACTGTTACTCTCCCGTCCGATTACACCACCTATGCATGTTAGAGCAACACCGGGCTTGGTGACATGGAGGCTGGGTTTCCATTATTCCCAAAGGCATAATGAGCCGCTTTCCACTTGCTCGCACTGGAAGTTTTCATTATACCAGCTAAAGTGCTCGTTTGCGAAATAGAGGCGCTCTTTACCATAATTGTCCTGCTGGTGCTGTTTACACGAGATTGCACAATAGCCTGTGTTTATGTAAGTCTGTTTACCTGTTCTTGTCAATGTTTTAATGTGTGAGTTTTTCCTGTGATTGTGTGTATGTGTGAGAATGCTCGTGCTTAGTATAATTGTCGCTGTGAATGTGCTGCCATTGTGCTGCAATGTGCTGAGTACAGAGATTGAGGATTTTCACTCAACCATTTATCTTTGCCTGCAGTCGAGTATTGATCACTTACATTTGTGCTACACACACACAAACATACATTTATTGAATACACGATTGTCCCATAGACATACAGAGATTTACTTTGGAGTTTATCATGCAGAAAATGTGCTGAGCTCCCTGATTATCTCATTACAACATTTAGCTTCATAATTAAAGATCACAAATCATCGTTAGCTGCTTTACCTGCACTTCATAAACTCAAATGAAGTCAGTGAATTGAAAAGAATATTTGTACCTTTATTAAGAACACATATATATATATTCTTTTTCTACCTGACAGAAACTTTTTCAGAATGAAAAAATCAGGACTGGAAAGTTTATCCAAACACTTACACGCACACTATGTAGAATTATTAGTAGCAAAAGATGTTTCCTAATAGCAGTGATGTGACTTGATAAAACAGCTCTTTGCTTACATCTAGTGACATTCTGCATTGCCTGCGGTCACTGCGGATGCTTTTCAATTCATGGCCACAACAAGATTCAAGCTGGTGGGTGTAGAAGCTGACCTTGAAAGTGCTGGACCAATGAGCCAGCTCCCTGTTGTTGAATTGACTGGAATAATGAGTTAGACCGAATGACTTTCCCATCATAGAAAGGCACCACACATCCAATGACTTCACTTTCCTCTTTTTGTACAAATTGTGCACTTGTACAAATTGCACCCTTGTACCACAATCATTAGCAGTCTATATTTTACCCATGGGAGTCCTGCAGAGCAGGGTAGCTGCAGAAAGGGCCCTATTAGATAAATATGCACTCCAAATGCACTGTTGCAGTTGACTGGGATTGTTGGAGACTAAGTAGTCTCTGAACCTTTGATTAGATGCAGTGGTTTGACTGTGCTAAGTTACTCCTGCCCCTCCTGTATCTTTCTTTACCCTCTTCTTGGCAGGCTTGTATCTTGTTTGTGATTAGCCCCCTTCATGGTTTGTTATGACCACCAGTGCAGCCGAGACTGTTTATGATGGTGATCATTCCTTTAAAATTGGTGCCCGATTTCTCTCCCTTGTGCATTCCTCCTAATTATGTGCACATACAGTATACAACATTTCCTGAATTAGTGCTAATGAGGCCACTGACTGTATAACTAAGTGTTATGCAGGACATAAACACAGCTCATTAAGATCATTACTATCTTACTCTGTAGAGAGCGAAGGCATGACTGTTTCTTTATAACTACAACGTGATCCTGACCACACAAAGAGACAGAAAAAAAAAATAGGTTAGGCTAAACAGGTTTGTGTAAATGTGTACATATGTGCGTGTGTGTGTGTGTGTGTGTGAGACATTGATGACCTAATAACTTTCTGAGAATAATATTACAATTAAGTCTTTAATCCTGACTACTCATTGTGGGCATAGTCTGTATAAATTTAAACAATTTTGATTGTATACTCTTGTGATGATTATATATTAGACAAGGGCTTCATGTTTTAACTGTCAGAGTGATGGAAGTGAAGGGAGACATTTTTGCCACACTAGGTTTGGCTTGTTGCCTTTCTTTTGGTCAGAGACAGAGGATTTTAATACACACACATATACATTTATATATATATATATTGTCATAGTAACTATTTGAGCCAGTAAATGTTATTGTGGTTACTATGACAATATTTATTTCACATACTTAACTAGCCATCTTTGATAAGAGGCAATACCATTTTTGATGGGTGCAGATAATAACATGGGAAATTAAGACTGAAAGTGAGACAACAAGCATGGCTGAACTGATTTGAGACCAAGACACTGAGTTTTTATTTTCATGCTGTTCCCTCTTAAGCGACATCACAGTAAATAAGGGAGAAAGGAGAAGAGAGCCTGTGGCAGCAGTGGAATAGCTAAAGGGGGAGTTTGAGACTGTTGGCTTCTTCCCAGCTGTGTAACATCACACACTCCCTCATGCAATTATACTTTACATCACATTCTTCTTTTTGAAGAAAGACTAGAAGTGTCTTTTTAACATTCTTTGAATTTAAATAAGCAAGTAATAAGATAAGATGGAGAAAAAATTAGGAATGAGGGTTCTCTGTGCTTAATTTGCAGACAATTGGGATTACAAAGGATATTTATTAGAAAGAACAAGGATTCTAGAGATTCCCTAGTGAAGGAGGAGGGTTAAATAATCTCAGAGATCCAAGAGAAACTAGTGTATAGGGAGGTAAGGAAGGATATATTCCAGATAGCCAGAAGGACAAAGTACTGCAGATGAATGACAGAGAGAGGGAGAGAGAAAACGCAAACACTATTTCATCATGAAAGCCTTATTTCAATAAAGTTCTTCAAACACGGGCCTGTCCATCACAGTTCCAACAGACTTTCTTCTCTCTTTCAGTGTTCTCCCTTTTGTGTCATTCTTTCTCGTCTGAAAATTGTGTCCAAAATGGTGCCAGCATTATCAAACATGATCCTCCCTCTTTTTTCCTCTCCTCTCCTCTCCATTACTTTCTTCCTCCTATACCCCACCCCCAGACTTCTATACTTTCTGCACTTTTAATACATTTTCTGTCACTTCTCCTCACTCTTCCTCCCTGTCCTGCTTTTGAACTGTGAATCTTCCACCATGACTGCCACTGTGGCCACATCTAACACTGCGCGCGCACACACACACACACACACACACACACGCTGAGAGTGGGAAAAGACATACAAAGACAGACACGCGCACACCTCTGTTTTCATGCTCTCACATTTCCAGCAGCCATAATTACCTTATGCAAATAAGATCAACAAATAAACCATCTCATCCTGCTGGGCGACAGCATATAAGATGCCAAAAACCAAATTCAGGAGCTCATTTAATTAAAACAGAGGTGATGAGAGAGATACAACATTTACCTACCGTTACCTGTGCATGACACTCTCAGAAATGTGTATCCACTTTCTTATTCCCCATAGGCCTGAATCACAGTAGCAATTATGGTTCCAGGTACAATTACCCATATTTTCTTGGTGTGTAGGAAAAAGGGTGCATATTGAATAGCCTGATTTAACTCCGGTGTGGTCGTCAGTGTCTTCCTGGAAGCAAACTTAGATAGATGTAAGGCCAAGGTAGTTGGTGTGCCCCTGCCTTTTTCTGACGATTTTTTGAAAATTACAGCCACTTTTGAAAATTGCCTCATTAGTTCGTCACGGCGAAGCGGCAGACGTGTGAAGTTTTATATACCACGCAGTTGAGGGTATTTGAAGCTCAGTGTGTGACATAGTTAAGTGATAAGTCTTGAGGGCAGATTGCCTTTGGTCAAACCTGGCTTAGTGCTGTATCCAGTATCACTCCATGTATAGGAACAGCATATGGAATCAAATGAGGGGTAAAAAGGAAGAAGAGTGAACCTGTAACATAAGGTCCATTTGTTCTCATTGGGGGATATTATGTTACATTGTATGAAGAAGTTAATATACCAGGGTTGTCAGCGATACCAGAAAAAGAAAATTCTGTTTTCTTACTTTGTCATTATGGGTCATTGAGCATAGATTGATGAGGGAAATTGTTTTATCTATTTTTTTTCCATTTGAGTATAAAACAGCAACACAACTAAATGTAAAAAAAAAAAAAATAAAAAATTAAAGGGTTCTGAACACTGAATTTACTGTCAATATTTTTCAGTGGAGAAAGGGTTTAATTTATTATTTGAATTTGAAAACTGTGAACACAAAGGGTTTTTTGTTTAATCTTTTTTTTTTTTAGATTTAATAAGAAAGATAGACAGATATAAAGGCACTGGTACAACACCAATAGCATAATAGTATCAGTGGAATATGGGAAACTGAAAACCACCATCATATGTGGCAAATACAATAAATTAAACCCTTCTTTTATTATTCCATATAAATTTGTGCAAACCATTTTTTGATTTAACCAAAAATGAATTTGCAGGCTTCAGTGCAATGAACTGGAGCAATTGTATAATTTGACAAATAGTGTGGCCCGTTGTTAAACAAAGTGTCACTCTTATAGTACAAGTGGAGCAAGTTTAAAGGAATTCTAATGGTTTAAAGGGGCACTGTGAAGGATTTAGTGGGATCTATCAGTAGAAATGGAATAGAATATTATTTTTTATTAAATTTTCAACGCTTCATTGCTTTTCACGTGAGTCCATGTTTTTGTTCCAGGAATGAGCCTTTTCATATCTATGTAGGCAGCAGATCCTCTTCCACAGAGCCCACTTTTTTGCACTGCTATGTTTACAGTAACCCAGAATGGTCAAATCAAACACTGTCCTTTCGCTTTCTTGCGTTACTTGAAGGCTGCTGTAGACTCTCTGAGACTCTTGGAAAGGAAGGCTTTAGGGAAAGTGTATTCAATTGGTTCCAATCTGCACCTTACCGCTTGATGCCACTAAATCCCACACCCTTGTCCTTTAAGTCTTCAAATGAGTAGCCAACATATTTATTTCCCTACAGCAAAGGTGCAGGGATCTGCCTGTCCAGTTTTTATTTGCTTTTATTCAGACGAGTGGGCATGATGATAATTCACAGGATTACCAAATGTTGCTTTTAGCACAATATCCATTCAATATCCTTTTACTCTGTAAAGCCACCAGCATGAAATAACACATTCAGCAGCTGTTTGTGTGTTAACGTGAGAATTATTCCCCTCTTCACAGGCCGACCCAAAGGAGCTGATTCGATTGGTCACACAGCATGTGTCTGCATACTCAGGTTGGCCAGAGGAGCTGCAGAAGTTGATCAGCCAGCTTCATGTTTACAATGAGCGTCTCACGGACTTCACACAGGCCCAGGTGTTACAGGGGTTGGGCCGCGGTGTGGACGTGCAGCGCTTCAGCTCTGATTCCGACTACAAGAAGGAGACCATCCTTGGCCTCACAGAGTAAGCAGGGAAGGGACTTAAAGGAATATGCTTGTCATATACTATGTTTCCTTAACTGAATGGATACATTTTGCTGGACATAATTGCAGATAAATAGAACCATTTTTACAGTTAGTACAGTTTATATGGTGTCCTTTATTTGCTTTGAAACCTTTTTGTACCACATGCGCATGAGTGGGAGTGAGGATCTTGTTTGCTTCTATGCAGTGAAATGTGATCATTATTCTCATCCTCTCTGCTTGTGTGTCTGTATGTATTTAGGACACTGGATGATAGTGTGTATAAAATCGCTCTATCTCTGGCTAAGCGGTACGGTGTTCCTCTGTGGGAGGTCTACATGACTCACCTGGAGTTCCTCTTTACAGATAGCTGGTATGTGCAAACACACTCAAACGCACATACAGATACCATCACATAAACTCTCCCTCAGCATTTTTAATCTCATTCTGTTTATACATATCACTTTTGTCATCTCATCAATTTTGAAAAATTTAGTCTGTTAGAAAGACAAATGTAGAGAAGAAATGTATGGCTCATGTCTGTCCCTATATTTAAAATCCTGAAAAAAGTTAATTTAAATAGCAATTTCCTAAGTTATAATAAAACGGCTACCTAAAAAGCAAACCTCGCGCTGTGTATGCATATGTATGTATATGTGCATTTGTGTTTTAGATAGAGAGGGGAGTGTGTCAGTCTATTTCCATAATTTATTTGCTCTCTGACTTCATAGCTGGGGATCTGACTAGCTCTGCACCTTTCCTTGTTTTAATAGAATGCCTTTTCAGCAGAGTAGAGGTGTGT
Organism: Rachycentron canadum; assembly: GCA_038496675.1. Taxonomy (NCBI): domain Eukaryota; kingdom Metazoa; phylum Chordata; class Actinopteri; order Carangiformes; family Rachycentridae; genus Rachycentron; species Rachycentron canadum. Next base: position 9,680,954 of record CM076665.1, read on the forward strand.
GTGTGTATGTGCGTGTTTGCGCGCACACAAGTGGATCTGTGATAAATATCCCCGCTGTCGGATTCTGATATAAGGAAATGGTTTATGGACTCCATTTAACGATAAATTACAGCCTATACCTTTCTAAAACCATACCACATTTGCTGTGTGTGTGTATGTGTGTGTGTGTGCGTGCGCGCGCGTGTGCATGTGTGTGTGCGTGTGCATGCATGCATGTGCCTGTGTGAGAGAGTAAAAGAGAGAGAGAGTGAATTTCTACCAAAATCTCAAGATCATAACAAATGTATGAAGAATATTCATGCTATAATCTTTACTAGAAGCATATGCAATATATGTATTGATTTAACACATGGATGGGCATCAGGACTGATAAATAGAACAGACTGGGGAAAACTTAAAGAAAAAGATGCTCACAGATAGAGGTATAGGTGCAAGATGGAATTTTTTTTTTTTCAATTCGAACTGTTTGCACACAAGTCTATCCTGGTATGTACCAAAGTTCTGATGTCACTGTAGCACTTGGAAAATGTAGATATGTTAATATTGCGGTTAAAGGGTAACAAATGGAAAAATGCATAAATGTATTTTAGTTCAAATTAATAAAAAGAGCCACGAGCTTTCACTGTTAAGTATTTCTAAGACACAGGATGGAGAAGAAAGGTCATTAGGTAAAGAAATACCCCCAGAATCAGTGTGTGCAGGGAGGGAGGACCAGATAGATGGAGGAAGAAGAGATTGATGATAGAGCTAGAGTGTCCCTGAGACAGTCCTATTAACACAGAATAAACGCTTTAGAGGAATCAATGCGGTGCTAAACACTGCCACCGTCAGCTGTTCTCTCTGTGCATCTAGGTCTTTGCAGATGTACGCTGGAGCCCTGTGCGAACATGAATTTCAGCCAGTTTATATCGACAATTTAATGAAAGCTATTAAACCATTTAAATGATCTGTCCAAATTACAAAGGTGCTCATATCCTCCTAGAAGTCACCTGCTAATTCACCTGTTGCCTGTGTCTGTTTTCTTTAAGCCTTTAATGCAGCCATGACTCAACCAAACCATCCAGATTCGTCCTTATATATTAGTTTTGCTTTACTCATTTGATGATGCATGTCAACTAAAAGTTGCTTCTTTGGCCAACTGAACACAAACTGTCTTGCAAGATGAAATGGAACTGACAAAACCAAAATATTGCCATTTCACACAGCTTGCGCCTAACATCGATGTTACCAGCTCGTCTTGCTGGGTTTGTTTCTGATTTATTTTGTTTGAATGAATGAACCTTGGATTACTTCAAGCAGCGCACACAGATAATGTGTTCCTCATCAATTGACAGATAATCCACAAAAACATTGGGTTTGACATGCCAATTCCGGTTGCTACCTGGTGCCAGCAGTTGCTGACCACTTGTGCGGCTTTTTCTGCAAATCACTAGTTTGTCTATGATAAGAAATAAATAATCTTTTGTAGCGTCTTCCCTCTGATTCGTCTTAAAATGTGTTTTGCTTTTAGCCTAATGAGGAATAATCATAATAAATAAGAAGGAGAGGAGGCTTTTGAATTTTGTCTTTGCACTTGCACATATGGTGACCTCGTCTGATAAATTAAAGTTTGAGTTATATCAAACAATGGCAGTCTTACACACAATACAATCCTAACTGTTTGGCTCCTAATGTGCCAAAATAACATGACTAATCATGTCTAATCTCTAACACTGCAAATTGGTTTTCCTTTTTGTGTGATTCCTGCAATCCCAGAATCCAAATACTGGTTGTGAAGGCCCATCAAATATCTAAAATAATTTTCTTTTTTAAAATCTTGAGTTGAGCCTTACTTTTACTTTTACATCAGGCATTTTCCACTTTCAACTTTTAGTGTCCTTGTAGCAAAATGCACAAATTACATCAATACTTTCAATAAATTATATATACACATAATATAATAAGAATATTTTGAACGGTAGTCACCCCTGTTATAGCACAGTTCCCCCTCCTCCGCCTTTCACTGCAGTTTTATCTTCGTTGTTTTATTTTTTAATAGGTTTTTTGATTTGTTTATTTTTATTTTTTTAAGTATGAATTATTAGGAAGTCATTGCTTATTTTCAGTATCAGGTATTTCTATGAATTAGAGTATTTTTTTTTTGGCATATGTTGTATGTGTGCCGTTGCAGACAATTACCTCAAATATTACAGCAAGCATGTGTCTTGCTGTGTGTTCATTTGAGTGTGTTTAGTATTTAGTAGTTCCCAGACTAGAATAAAAAAGGATATTTGTAGCATCCAGTAGCAATGTGGATCATGCTGTCATTAGGATTGAAAAGCAGTTGTTTAATGCAGCTGGTTCTGCTGCTTAGGGATTATTGATGTGCTGTCTACGAGGTTTGAACCCTGAGCATGACCATGACCTAGCACATGACTGTGAGCATGCTTCTTGGAGACAACCACAGAGAGCAGGACCTAGAATGACAAATACAAAAGCATAACCTTTGACTGAGTAATGGTTCAGTCGCACAGAAACGGTAATCCTGACTGAACTGAAAAAGGTATTTTCTAACTGCCCCATATGACAAATTGCTATGTTGCTTTTTCCCACCACCACCTCAGCCTCTCCCGGTTCTATGCCTGATTGTATTTTTGGATATCACGTCATATAAATTACATTTTTTTAATATATATTTACAGGCAGTCAGTCAGATGGGCCAGCATATTGCTCAAAACATCATAAAATTTTAAATTTGTTGTATCTGTTCTTTTTGTCCAAATATCTGTAAAACTAATGACATTCCCATCACCTGGGTTAGGGTTAGGGTTAGGGTTTAATGCTAATTCCAAAGTAATAGCATGCCCTCATGCTAAACTAAACAACACTAGCATTACTATTGTACAACCAAACAGACACATTCTAAATGTGATTTTTGCAGGGTTATATATTCAGTTTTTTACAGTGGAAACATGAAAACATTAGCCCTTGGCGATGAATCCCAGCAGAATTATTACAAAGCTTTGTAGCAACCTTTAATGTTTTGGTTTTATTGTCCACCACTATCACTATTTTTCTTCACTATCACTGCTCTCAATGACGTAGTTTCCAGATTCAGTGACAAAAGACCAAATGATTCACTCAATAGTTGTTGGGGACCAAGAACTGAGCTAAAAACAGAGGGAATTTTCAACACACATTCATCAGGTGAACAGCAGAATGACTCCAAATAAATGCGAATGTTACTCCATATCTAGTAGATGTAAAAATACACAAAATTCCATATTTGCATTCACAGTTTCTTTCCCCTGACTCAAAATGGCCAAATACAAATACATTAGATGTTCCTAATGTTTAAATGATCCATTATTTACCTTTTCATTTGTGTGCAAGTGCAATTGCAAAAATTGACCATATAAAATGTTAACTATATTTCATACATGTGTAAATGTGGGCCTGGGCTTGAGTTGTGTGAGTGGGTGTGAATGAACAATGAAAAAGTGAATCAGCTGTGGAGAAAATATGCAATGGTCCTGGACTGAACACAGTGCAAACACATTTTTACAACCCCCTGCTGGACCATAATTTGTAAACAAATTAGCAGCATGGATCGTTAAAAAAATTACAGCTTGCATAAATCCAGACAACAATGATGTGCTGAATAATCATCACTGCTCCACAACAGCTCCCCTAGAGTTTAATTCTGGCTGTCTTATTTCCATGGTAATTAAATATGCCTCTGAATTTAAGAATATTAGGAGTCTATTTTTGTTAAGATGTGGTGGAAGAAGCAGCAAACAAAATATGGTAATGTTAGATGGGGAAGGAGAGAGGGATGAGAGAGGAGAGGAACAGCTTAGTGAATGAGGAATACTCAGTTGGATTAAATTGGTTCCTCACTCCGGCTTTTGAAACAAACAAGAAAAGATTGTAATGAGAAGCTTCTGATATTACAGCCACATGAACACGACCAAGCTGGGGGTAGGAAGGTGTGTTGTGTACAGAGAGAAATAACACCAAGCGAGCAGCAGTACTAAAACAATCAGGGACATAGATGCTGAACAAAAACAGCAAAAAGCTTAAAGCAAAAAAGAAAGAAGAGAGGAGGTGCTCACAACCTGCGCGATGAGAGGCACTGAGCACCTTTTGTCGGTGGATTGGGAAGAAAGACAGAGCGATGATGACAGCCTGGCTTTGAAGAAGTGACACACTCAGCTAAAGCAGAGTCTGCCATGAGCACTGGGCACAAACCGCTGCTCACAGCTGTCTTCATTCACGCCTGTGTGCACATGCCAAGGAAAACTCATAACCCCCCACATAACAGTCCTAGTTGGACAAGTTGTTTCATCACCTGCCATCGTTCGCTTGTCTTTTGACTCACTTTGGAGCTGATGTGAGTAAAAAGTCAGACCTTGATTTCTGTCTTAGGCCGCCTGTTTGTTTGTGCACTTAAAAGTGCACAGACTTCAAGAATCTTTACTTGGAGTTGTTGCGTTGACTCCAGACTTATTAGAGACCCTGTTGTGTGGATGATTAGTGTTATTTACATTATTGAGCTTATTGTGCGCTGCAGCACTCCTGCCGCTGTCTATATTTTTTTCATTAGTGAAAGCTCCCAGCCAGCTCTGATGGAGAGCCCAGAGGAAACATTGTCCTCTTTGATGTTGTCCCATTCTGACAGATAAACAGCCTCACACTAACACACTCACAGACAGCCACAGATTACTCAAAGCACCTCGGTGACTGCCACCAACCAGCTTCACTTCCCCTTTGCCTTTTTCTATGTATCTCTATCCTTGTTTAACTTTTGTTTGTGTTTCTCTTTTTCCTTTCCTCTTCTCCGCTCTCTGGTGTTTTGCTTGTGCTCCTTTTACTTGTCCTCTCATTCTCCAGGCCACCTGCTGCTGTTGACTTTTAGTTCTGTGGCAAAACATTTTTTTTTTCTCGAAAAGCGAAGGAGCACTGGTCGTGCACAACTTGAACAAATCACTGAATAGGTTTCCACACAGTTTTCTTCCACTCTGTGAACTCAGCATTTCGCCCTCATCTTCACTGCCTTCCTTCTTCTCTATCTTTCTCTCTCTGTCTCTCTCCCAGTTTTTCACAATCTGTCCCAGTTTTTCCCCTTTTCATATCAGAGCTGACCAAGTGTTCTCAGTAGTTATCTATGAAATCCTCCTCTTTTCCAAGGAGTGTAACTTTGGTGATAAGCCCGCAGATTGCCATGCTGTTTTCCACAACGTTTTTCTGATACTACTTTGCAACCAAACAGTCTCCACTGCTGGTTGTCTTCCTCCTTTGATTTTCTGTTGATGGAGTTTGGGTTTTTGTCAGTGTTCCTGTTTTGTCTTATCTTTTTCGGGCATGGTGGCTATTGCTGCTTATGTGAACAACTTAGATCTTCGTATGTTTTTATCAAACAAACTGCCGTTTCTGATGCCAGGCACTTAAAAGTGTTTCACATCCTGTAATCCAATGGGTATTTTCTATGGAGAAGACATATCTCAGACAGCAGGTGTTTACAACAGCAAATGTAAAAAAAAAAAAAAGCTTTGAACTTGGGATAGGCGGGATAATTATTGTGTGTAGTTATTAGCATGAAAACTTTAAGGATTATTATTCTTCATGTGAAATTGCCAAGCCCATTCATTTTCATACGCTCATGGTTTTGTCTTTCCTCCTTCCTTCTCCTAAAGTCTTTCCACGAAGGATATTGAGTCCCGGAGCGAGTCCCTTGGCCTGTTTCACACTTTGAAGTGTAACCCTCAGGCCTTTTATAACCACATGACCAAATATGTTCTGCCAACTGTGGAGGGTACCGACCTGGGTCGCCTGCTCTACTATTACACCTTGCTGGATGCTGCAGGCTGCGAACCATATGTCACCGCCGCCATCAAGCCAGAGTCTCATGTCAAACTGCTCAAGAAGCTTCGAGCTGTTGCCAGTGGTGAGTGGTGAACACGGTTTTATTTTTTTATTTCTCTGTCATTGTAATGCAGATGGCGCAGCTACTGTATAACTGGAGGGTGGTTTACACACTCTAGTTTATGATAAGGTCCATAGGCAGAGATAATATGTAGCCTCCTGGATCAGTGAGGTTTGCTTCTCTGATCACTTCAGTTCGGATTGCAGCAGTGGTTAAAACTACAACAAACTGGTCACATCAACATAGCCTTTGAATAATATGGAAATGATTGCTGCTTTAAAAGTATGTAATTTTCTTTATTTAGGAAGCAAGAGGGAAGTGAATTAGTTTGTGGTCAACAAGAGCAGTTCTTAGAAATACCAAATGGAGAGTAATACAATTTCTAATGGTACAGAATTGACAAAAGCATTGGTTTGCCAAACAATGCTGTTTCTGAAAAGTAACGAGCAGAACAGCCCCAAGATTCAAAGGATTAATCCAGCTCTGTTGTCAGCAGGAAATCAGCCTTAAGCCCGTAATGTCAAGAAATCAAGTCCACTGTTAAGGACTTGAATATAATCCCTCTTGACATGATTGATGATTCACTGACAAATGTTGACATTCCTTCTGGCCGGGAGATAACCTTTGTGTCACAGATTGTCATGTGGAATCTTAAAAAAAAATACAGCAGCTGAATGCCTAAATCCATGTCACATTGCTGCTGCCAGATAAAATAGCAAAAGTCTTCGATTTCTGCAAGTGACAATGAAATACTCCCGATGACATTCAGATGTACGAGCATTATCTTTAATCGCTAGCTCATCTTGTCCTTTTATCTTACTGTTTCTCTTTTTCTTCACCAGCTCTCATGTAAAAGTTTCCAAAATTGAATGTTAACAGGATTAAAACCGTCAGAACTGTTCTTATAAGATCCCAAAAAAGCAGCGTTGCAGTAAGATGTTGTTTCCACTCACGTTACTGTGGCTGCACCCTCTCCAAGGACGTTGTGTCCAGGTTGCAGCGTGTCACTGGTTCAGCCCTCTGGCTCGAGTGCTCAAACTTTGTTGTGTATGGGGGAAGGTGGTGTCACTTCCTGGTGAAGTTCAGTAAAGTTCAGCCGGGTGTCAGCTGTGTTTTCACGCCTCGCTTCTTCCTGCTGCTCCAGATAACACCACAGCTTTTTCCAGTGACACATGTCTCTGTTTAACATCCATATACACACATACACAAATCGTATACACACACACTCCTCTGAGTCATCCACATAAAGACTTGGATCAATTTTTACAAGAAGTAAAAAAAAAAAAAAAAAAAAAAAAAAAGGACTTTGCTTTAAACTCAGACTGCCACTGTGACCACATTTCAGTTTCACTTACACACAGTTACCCTGTCTGTCAACTACTAGCTTGTAGTTGTGTTGGAGTGGGATTAGCTATCTTAGTAGACTGGAGGAGCCGGGGAATGAACCACTGACCTTTTGATAATGGATGACCCGCTCTACCGTCTGAGACTTCATCTAACAACTCACTGTGGCTGCTCCTTTTTGTCCCATTATATGTCAAACTGACCCGCTTTCAGAAAATGAAAGTTGTCTTGTTTTATGGATGCATTTTTGATAAATGCAAGCGGTAAGTCTGAGGCTTGCCTCCGACTACTTCATAATAAAAGTCAATATGTGTTGCACCAGTTTGATACTTTTGATATAAAGCTGCAGCCGTTGAAAATGTTCTCATCACATTGTCCATTGTGTTGTCTTGGCTAAAGGTAGCTGCAGTTGCTGGAGTGTTAACCCTCTGAAATGCAACACAAAACAGTATGGAGCTGCAAATACCCCGAAGTTAGTTAATTATGTGTTCTTGGAAGTGGAGCTTGGTTACTACTATATAGTAGTATATAAGTAGTAAGCTAGGTAGCTAGACCTGCTAATGATTGCTGTGAAACACACATATACTGTGCATGCACATGCACTTCACCAAATAAATTAATTCTCATGTACTAGTACACACTGTATACTGACTTTCTGACATTAACACTTACAAGATAGCTGTTAAAACGTAACCCACACATTCACACTGTGGTAACTAACACACAGACTGTTGTGGTGTCTCCAGGGCCACCAACTTTCTACTAACACTGTCCAACTTTGGGACGCACACACTCTCAAAGTGGCTAATTTGCAGTCCAGGAAAGACACATGCGCGATAGAGCACACAGAGGCATTTAGACAGTGTAGAGGCAGGTGGTGTGTGTCCAATAGTCATCACAGTTTCAGACACACTACCAGGTGACTGTCTGTGTGGGCTCCCCTGAGGAAGGGGATGAGATGCTGCTTGGGTGTGGAGGAGACGGAGTCAGAGAGAGGAGTGGGTGGGGCAGGGGAGAGACAGAGAGAGAGTACATGTGTAAGTGCATGTAATTCTTATCTGCAGTTTAAGTGTCCGTCTGGGCCTGTCTGAAAGTATCTGTGTGCGCTCATCAGAGTGGTGTGTGTGTATGTGAGGGATTCCGAGCAGCGCTGACGGAGCCCTTCCCACAGGCAGACCAGCGTTAAATATTTAAAGCCCAGACAGGCTGTGGTGTTGCCACAGTAATGTGTCTGTCTAATAGCACTGGAGACCAAGAGCATGCCACGAACCCTGTCTCTCTCTCTCTCTGACACACACACACACACACACACACATAGAGTACTGCAGTGGTAGGAGATATGATGCGCATAGTCAGACCCATGGACAAACAGTACACCTTTGCATGCAGACACACAATGGCAGCACCACTTTCACACATAGGTCACACGCAATCTTTGTTGTTTACGTCAACCTTTTACTGTCGTCTCCTATTCATTTCTCTTTGCTCATTTCTGTCATGTAATGCAATATTGAACATCTTGTGCATTTCTAATCACTGTGATTATCCTGGAAGTGCCACATGGTTTGCTCATATTATGTGTAAATACAGTAATGTAGTGTGTACTGTAATCATAGTATAAAGTGTCATCAAATGGGACTGGTGCCACTTTCTGATCAGCGAAGTCTTTGACATCCTGTAGATGTTTAAATGCTAGCCTTCTCAAACTCTATGCCCTTAAATGTTTGCATAATACCTGAGAGGGCCTTTTGTGTTTTCTTCTGTAAATCTTCAGCCATCTTATTAATTTGCTGAGCTTTTGAATATTTTCCTTCAGAATGTATTGAATATGTATACTGTATCACCACATCAGCACTATGATAACAACTGTGCTGCAGAAGGTCATGTAGACAAGGACAATGAGGGTGCCTTCTGTTGCATATACAGTAAAAAATAATATATGCACGTCAGTGTGCATTTAATGCTTAACATATGTCTCTCTTGCAGGCTTGAACTACCGGAAGCTGACTGATGAATCCTTGGATCCGCTGGCCACTCTACAACCAGTTCTGACCAGTCAGAATGTACTGTCCATCTCCAAACTTGCCAGTCGGCTGCCTGTGCCTGGTGGTGGAGGGGCAACAGTCTCCTCTAGTGCAATCCACACGGTCTGGCTGCAGAAGCTGTTTTGGAATGGAGACCCTCAGCTGTTGAAGAGGCTCCCACAGACTGACCAAGACTACCTGCATGCGTATGACACCTGTGCTAAATATCTGGATAGGTTGGTCCCTGCTGATGCTGTCCGCTTCCTGGATAGTATCACCTTCTCATCCGATGCAGCCAAAAATGTAAGTGCAAACCAGGCCAGATAATGACGTTGGTTTTTCCCTCAATATTAGATATTAAATAATTTTCATATGAATTCTTGTATTCTAGACAGCAAAATGGAAAAAAAGTATGACACAGCACAGTATGAAAGAGGCTCTATTTTCCATTAGTGTCTTAGACAGGAACTGATGGGGGTTGGGCAGACAGACAATTTGTAATTGCAGCACAGAAGGTAGCTGGTTCCAGGCAGCCACCCTGACAGGATTTATACTGTGTAAAAGGAAGGATTGCGGGGATTTTCAATCACTACATCAAACTGTCATATTCGTCACTCTGTACCCTTTATTGTGTGGCTGGTCGTCTTTCACATCTGTGGCTACATTTTTGGGTCGTCAAAAGCCCTTTCCTAATTTCATATATATTATTCTGTTCACATCCACACTCTGTCGCCTCAAAGCACATACCAGTCATGATTTATAAAAGAAATTATAAAATTGCAGAAGAAATGTCAGCCACGTAATTACAGCACTCTGAAAAACTGTCCTGCAGAGGACTTAAAGTGCCTCAGTGCACCTTATCAGTAGTAGCCCTCTGTTTTTTTTTTTTCTTTTTTTTAAACTGGAGCCCTGCCACCCCACCTCTGCAGACACTTCTTTTTCTTCTGTTTTTGTCTTATGCCCCCTCTCTCTTTCCCTGCAACTTCAAGAGAGCTAATTGATCCCTCTCTACTTCAGAGCCAATTAAACTCCAATTCCCAGCAGGCACTGTTTTCCCACTGTGCTTTTTAACGTGTAGATTACCTCTCAGAATCCCACTCTCTGCTGCCTCAAACCCTCTCCCTCCTGTTCTTCTCTTTTTTTCTAACCTTTCTGAACCGTCAAATGGAAAACCTTGACCCCTCTCAACGTTTGGAATGCATCTGACCTTTCACACCCCCCACTGCTCCCCATGATAGATTGATCCATTTCCCACAAGGCCAAGGGGCAGATGGATAGCTGGGATTTATCTTACCTCATACTGGACATATTTTTGAAGGAAAACAGTGTTGGCATTTTTCCCCCTTCTGAAGTATTGATCTTAAAGAGCCTCTTTAGAAGAGGCATCCTCATTCACCCAACCTCCAACCTTTTTTCAGACTTTGCCAAGGACTTTGACCGATGTTGGCTGTGTATGCCTATATCTAGCTCTACAGGGGAGAGAACCACTTACACATAAAACAACAGACTTTTTACAGCCTCACATGCAAATGCATATACACACTTACTCTTCAAAGAAAGTGTACTTTTTCAGGAAACTCCATTTGAGTGACCATCCTGTCCTGGCAAAGAGTCAGTCAGTCTGAGTCAAGATAGCTAGCAAATGCCAAAGTATGAGGAGCATTTCACTGAGTGTGTGGCAGAGGAAGCTAGAAGTGTGAAGTTGGCTGATTTTTAAGTGTCCTCTTGGTGTGTGTGTGTGTGTGTGTGTGTTTTGGGGGGGGCGGGGGGGTTTGCCTGTGTGCTTCCATGCAAGAGAGTAAAACCTCCTACAGCCAAAGGCCCTCTCTTCTCCCGATGAATGGTTAACCTGCTCTCACCGAATAGAATCAATTACACCAGGCTGGCAGCTATGATCTCTCTCTCTTACACACACACACACACACACACACACACACACACACACACACCTCTCTCACATACAAACACACCTAGTTCCTGATGGTATTTTGCTGCAGATCGACTGCATTATACCTGCATCCCTTTGACATGTTAAGTGTGAAATTAATGTACATAACCTGCGCACCTTTCTCTCCCTCTCTTCGTTCAATTTGACCCCGATCCCCTCCCCAATTTACTTTCCTTATCCTACTCCTCCGCCCACCTTTCCATTCTGTTCGTCTCCATCCTTTTCTGTCTCCAGCTGAGCATCCATGCGAGGTTGGAGGTGATAAAGCGAGCCACCAAAGCCCTACGCCAGCTGGCTGAGAGGAGCAGGAAGAGAGGAGGTGATGGTAGCGGGGAGCAGGAAGGGACGGACCCAGCAGGGATGACTTTTGATGAGGCTCTAACACACCTGCAGCAATCACAGGCCCACCTGGACACTCTGAGCCATGCCTTCATTCTGTCACTCAAAGACAGCCAGCAGGTAAAACCCATCTGCCATTTTGTTTTTTAAGGGTGAAAGTCCTTTTTCTGTATGTGCTTATGAAAACAAAGGCTCAGAGATTTCCCATTGCTCAATGTAAATGTTGGTAATGTGGACATAGACACCCAGAGTATTTGCTGCAGGCAGTTATGGTTGTGCTTCTCCATACACGGTGATGAGTGATCAGTTCAAATCTGGCAGTTTTCTGTAGGAAACTAAAAGTCATATAAAATGTTGTGCTGAAGGGGCAAGAATAGTAGATGAATATTTGCTTCCTCACTTTAAAATAGTTCCATAAATAGACAATGTTTCATGGATGGCCTTGCTGATATCCAGTGCTAAATTCTTGAATTGGTGTATGAAGACACAGACTGTATAAGAAATTATTTTATTACTTAAAAAGACTTTTTTTTACACCGGGCAAAGGAAATCACCTAATGTATGAAGTATAATAAGTAAAGCACTAAGTGAGCATGACTAATCATCTACTCGGAGCGAAGGTTCATTTTGGAGACTTGATCAGTCTCTGGTACTGTTCCCTTACCTACTCTTGGGGTCACCTTTAGTTTGACACACAGGTTGCGTCTGTACATTTTCTAGTATTCCACATATGTGTGTTTGTGTGTGTGTTGTATATTTCTGGGTTGGTTCTGCTCGACTAAGCTTTTCCCAGCATCATTGGGACCAGTCAAGGGTATATTAATGTAAATCTGTGGGCTACTGCTTCAAATGAGCCCTACCGTATGGCCGTATATACAGTACATATTCCATGCTGTATCTCATTAAGAAAAGTCACACTGACTTACCCCACTGTCACCTCCCTGTGACCGTGTGTGTGTCTCTGTGTGTGTGTGTGTGTCTGTGTCTGTGTCTGTGTGTATTTACACAAAATAAATGCTGATATAAAGAGAGGGGACATTATGATTTGGTGAGCCAAGTGTTGCTATGCAACCATGACATACCCATGAAAACTGGTCATTTCTGAGCCCCACACTGTGCAAGTTAATAATATTTGGCCCCTGTTTTATCTCTGTTTAAAAGCACATACCCTCCATAATAGAGAGGAAGATACAAGCATTTACAAGCTGTAGGCTAAAGTCATAGGTGTCCACACACACACACACACACACACACACACACACACACACACACACACACACTTTCCAACCTCTGCAATGGAACTTCCCTTCTACTGGTGCCGGGAGCAATTGTATCCTTGGAGATAGATAAAAAGGATATAAGAACCAGGAAAGGGCAGATAGGTAGAGAAAGATAGATAGAAGGAGCCTTGTAGGTTCTGTTTGGCTACACTGTGGTCATTTATCAAGTGCACACGATCAGCAGCAGGAATAAAAGTGGATCATACAGGAATCCACCACAGGCACCTTGACCTGCCGTAAGGACAGCACATTACACACTGCAGATATATGTGATACAATGGTGTAGTGTTTTTGAAAATGTTTTAATATCCACTACCTGCATAATAGTGGTAAGGATAGCTGTTGAACATCAACAAATTGATTAACACATATCCATGCATCCATCTGTCGTTCCATCCAGTAATATTCAAGTCTTTTGGCTGCTAAAGGTTGTTGTGGCAGAATGGCACACAGATCCCTCCCAAATTTCCTTTTCCCCAGCAGCTTCCTCAAGCTCTTCCAGCTGCTACCAGGCCTGCTGGGAGATCTAACGCTTCCCCATGTCCCCCATTTCCACCTAACTATTCATGCCCACAAAACCTGCAAAAGGAAGCAGCCAAAGACCATCCATGCTAGGTTCCCAAACTAGCCCTGTGGAAAAGCCTCATACCTGTTGCGTTGATCCCTTTAGGTCAGTTGATACATGCATCATAAATATTCAGAATATCATATGTATATCAAAGTCCTCTCCTGAATATCCTTTGTATGAATATTACAAACAGGAGAGGTGACGAGGGGAAGCCAGAGTCCAATGCTGACACAGAATGTGCTTCACTTAAAGCCAAGAATGGCAATGTCTTGCTCAGATTATACAGATCCAGCCACACCAGCCATGGAGTGCGTTGGGTTCAAGGATGAATAACTTTTTTTAGATTTCAGATTGATTTGTAAAAGTCTGCCATCCTGCAATGTCAGATTTACCAAAACAATACATAATAGAGATCTGTTTTTGCTCCTTGTCAGTCCAATAGCAAACAATGAAAATGTGCATTGCCAGCATTATTGTGCATCTAGGTTCTAAGTTTGAAGCCTGTCACATTCCCAGGTTTTCACTTTACTGTGCGCTTTGCCTAGCCTTGAAAATCCTTGATCTCAAACTTTTAAGAGACTCATTTGCTACTAGTGTCAACTAGCATATTCTTGTGTTTCCTTTATGACAAGCACCAGTCACCTTCAGATTTTAACTGTTTGCAGCTGCCATTAAGATAAAGGTTGTTTAGCATCTGTTCTGATTCCTTGTGAAAAGGGTGAGAGTTGTCCTTATTGAGGAATAAAATCAATTTTGCAAAAAAAACAAAGGGGGGGGGGGGCAAACAGAACTGAAAACTATTTAAACATACACACAGACTAACACACACACATACACACAACCAAAGTCCATTTTCAGGTTTAGATTCTCGGTCCTTTTTTTATTGGAGGAGAGAAAAACAAGCAAACGAGAGCATGGCAGTAGAGAAAGGTGAGCAGGTTCAGGCCAGTGGGTGCCCTCTGGGTTAATACCTGCAATGAAACTTCATTCACAAAACTTTGTACTTCCTACAACACACCACACTCCTCTCACTCTCCCTTTTTCTTTTTCTTCAGTCTCTAAAATCTTTAGCTTTTTTCCCCTGTGTTGCTTTTTCTTCTCACCCCCTTACATTATTATGTGTGCCTTTTTTGTTTTTCTAAATACATTTAAATTTTTTATCCAAGGCTCTGAATAATGTAGATTGTGAATTAGTCTTCCACAGTATTCTTTCCCTTATTTCTACCTTTTCCCCCCATGTATTATTTAGCCTGCCAGCCCTACCATACAGCATCACTCTTGTTTTCTCTCTCAATTCCAGGAACAGCTTCAGGGTTACAGTCAACTTTATGATTTGTCCCGATCTGAGAGGTCAAAAGTACATGATCTGGCAGTCACCATGGCAACTGATGGGCAGCCTCTGGAGTGCATTGGAAGGCTTCTGTGTGTAGCTGTTGGGCCCCTGGATCTGTCTGTCAAAACTGTGCTTCATGATGCAGTGGCGAGAGTGGTGGCCGCATTCAGGTATTATCTCTCTCTGTTTTCTCATGTCTCTGTCACACACACAATAGAATTCACAAACCCAACACACAGCACAAACGCAGAGGAGGTATGGTCAAGTCAGGTCTTGTCAATACGCATGTAACACAAAGTCTTTCCATTGTGACTTCTTTGAGAGCACAAATACAAATTGCGAAGCCTGCTTCTACACTTTGTAGCATTTTTCATGTGAACCATGGAGCTAGAATCAGTAGGTGATAAGCTTAGTTTAGCATAACCACTGGAAGCAGGGGGAAAACAGCAGGACTGGCTCTGTGCACTTAAAAAAAAATATAAACCTACTAACATCTCCAAAGCTCAATAATTAGCCAGGCATCAAATGGATCCATATACAACACGAGGCCTAGCCCCTAGAACTAAATGAGTCGTGGCTTTAGTTGAGAAGCTCCCAAGACGCCTCAAATCTTGTTTTTCAATTCACTACACTTAGCACTACACTTGGCTCAGAGCATGCAGAAGCACCAGTGTATAAGGCTGTAAACCTGACAAAGCAAGTCCTGTCTTTAAAACCAACTTTGACAGACGTAGAGACAGGTGATGGAAACATAGGGCAACATGAAGCAGGGTATTGCAACACATTTCTGTTGGATACTCAGCTGACAGCTAGGAGACACATGAGTCTCATGTACAGAAGTATGCTACAGGGCAGGTGAACAGTAGCTTTGTAGATAATAATAATAATAATAATGAGTGTATAAAAATGCAAACTATAGATAAGAAAAAATATGAACCAATAAACAACAAGCATGTGACTAGTTAAATATACTGAAGATGGCCCAGACATCTCCTGCTCCAGCAGTCAGACAACTTTACATTCCACACATATCTCTGCAGCAAAACTTTGCTTTTGTGGATATCACGGATGTTTTCACTGGGTTATAAATTATAGATGGTGTTGCACAAGGGTAGGTCCCCTCTAAGCCCTGGGTTGTTCAGAAATCATTTAATAATAGGACAGTGTTGAAAAAAGATAACACTATTGTAGGTTTGTGCACTGTGTGCTACCAATGACACCACCCACTGTGGCAAACATAACATAACATAGATAAGGAAATCAGGTTGTCAGGCTTATACACGTAATTCCCTTTTTTTAATTTTAATCTCTTTTGCAGCTTGTCAAATAACATCATCATCTGCATGCACCTTTTTCATACATGTCAGATTACATGCATATATGTATATAAAACCTGTGTATTTAAAATAAGACTGATTAAGAGAACTATCTATATCCACATCAAAACCAGACTCAATGATGTTTATTCTAAAAATATTGAAGGCCACCCGAACACACCTGGTCTCCATTGGTTGTTATCTGAAAATATACTGTATATTGGTCCACTTTGGGCTCAGCATGTTGGTGGAGAAAACACTGTCAAAACAAATGCCTGAAGTGCTGAATTCAATCTACAGTAGCTGCATGTGGGAGTTGGGCTCACAGCATTTTATTGGTGTGTTCCTGCTCCCTGCATTCAAAAAGAAGAGAGAAATGATTCACCAGTGCAGAGCTGCTCGGTTTTAGGAAAGCAAGGTGCTTTTATTTAACATATACATGGGTTGAAATTGAAAGGCTTATTTTCACAGTCTTGTTTCTAATGTTTGTCCTTTAGAGCCCTGTGTGTTAATATTGACAGACCAATGAGCAAGGTTTTACTGATGGGGCCAGATATCATCAGGCTTGACAAAGGAGTGCCAGTAGCCTTGATTATATTCCTGCCTCATTCCCTGCTTCTTTAAGGCTGCTCAATGG
Organism: Rachycentron canadum; assembly: GCA_038496675.1. Taxonomy (NCBI): domain Eukaryota; kingdom Metazoa; phylum Chordata; class Actinopteri; order Carangiformes; family Rachycentridae; genus Rachycentron; species Rachycentron canadum. The sequence continues at coordinate 9,697,648 of CM076665.1, forward strand.
TGCATGGCACAAATACTGTAGGTGGCATATGCATTTACACACACACACACACCAGAAAACGCATGTGCACATGCACTGACACCCATACATTCATAGTTGAGTTGACGTGTGGGCACTCTCCCTGATGAATACACAAGCATACACACTTTCGTGCGCACACACACTCGTCCCCTGTCTCCGATATATTATCTACTTATAATTAATGCAGGCTGATACAGCTGTTCCCTTGCAGATCTCACTCAGTTCCCACACACATACACACAGACACACTCACTCAGTCTGTGCTTATGCATGTGTGCATCTGTATGTTAGGTGCAGGACTGTGCACACGCAGTCTTATGTACTCACTGGAGTTCTTCTTTCCATTGAATGTGTCACTCAGTGTTTCTTGCATATTCATAAGCAAGCATTCAAGTATGACTGTGCGTGTGCCTGTGTTTGTGTGTGTCCGTTGTTGCAGGGCTTTCTCGAAGCATTGTGTTTGGCAGGTATGAATGAGCCGGTCTTGTTTTTAGCTCTCTCTCTAAGTCTTCAGTCTTGTGCAGCAGGCATACCTGAGCCTCACACTAATGGCCGTCTTTTGTATCTGTCATAACTGTTCTGTGTTTGTGTTGCTTTATAAAGAAAATGAAAGTGGTAAAATGCAATTAAAAAAATGCGTTGTAATTTCTGCATTTTGCCATATCATTTGTATGTTGTGTAAATGTGCATGGTATATGTGTGTGCACATGTGAATGTAGTTTGTGTTTATGTATACGCACACAAGCCCAGCAGCAAGTGGAGTTGGGTCAAGGAAAATCACCCCCCCCTTTTTTTTTTTTTTACCCTTTCTGTCTTTGTGAAAAATGGCCCTTCTCTTGCAACATACAGTATACACTCGCACACATGCACACACACACACGCGTGCACACGCACACACACACACACACACACACACACTGCAGCAGAGCCCACAGGCACACCAGGAAATAGACTAATGATGCTGCAGAAAGATCACACATTAGCTTTTTAAGCTCACCTACTATTAAGTGCCATTAAAACTGTCTCGTTTATCCAGTATTTGAAAAGTAAAAACTCTTTTATCAACGTTAAATGATTCAATTATTATATATTCAGGTGAATTTCACAGATTTGCTCACAGAGCCCATGAGCTTGTAATGTTGCAGACAGGTCTAAATGTTTTTCTGTTGCTTCATGTCTCCAGGACTTTAAATAACTTCATGATGATTAATTTTTACAAAGCTGCATTTGCTTCAGACACTTAATTGCTGCCAAACACATTTTTTTTAACTAACACTATCCCTGAGAAGGAAGCCTTTGATTTTTTTTTTTTCTCTCCCAGTTCCCGCGTCGTTGTGGTAATTTGAAAATTGTATCTTAATTAGCATATTATGTAAGATGATTGTAGTGATGTGGTTTGTTTTTCAGCGGAGACCCAGACGCCCTGACAAATTACTCACAACCCCTCAGGGTCCTGGAGGCCATGGTGACCGCTGTGCACAACAATGTCCAGACTGGGTAGGTTATCTATATCTACACACACAAACAATGAACACACACATTATACACATAGATACTTTCTCTTGGTGACATTTATTGCTTTCCTTAAACGAAATTGTCCTTATCGAGCAGAAGTTGAGATAATTTGATCCCAAGCACATGTGCATCATCCAAATTATGTTTGTGAGTCATACATAAATCACACAAGCTACTCTCGTCACACGCTCCCTCTTTCCTCATTACCTCTTTCCTGCTCTACACAAGGTCTGAAATTGAGACCTGCTGAATGTCAAATACTAGTCAAATGTCTGTTTTTTTGTTGAATCATTAAGAGGAACCTGCTAAACAGTTTAGTGGCTTTTTTTCCCTTTTCCTCCATTTTGATACAGCAACTGTTGTTGCTCTTTGTGATGATTGACCAAACAATCAACAACATTGGACCTGTAACAGAATCAGAAATGGCTTCTGATCCTCTGCCTTTATTGTAGTTATGCACAAATTGATGCATTTGCTTTCTTTGCTGTTTGGATTAAGATTGCAACCAACCATTACTTTAAACTTTAAATAATTTTCTTGATTAATTAAATTTAGAAAATGTCAGAAAAATGGTGAAATCTACCTCTCACACAGTTTCCTAAAGCTCAAGGTGACATCTTCATATCTTTTATCTAGTTCAACAAGCAGACCACATTTTAAAATATATTCAGTTTAATATAAAAACACACACACACAAAGAAAAGCAACAAATTTGAGAAGCTATTAATTTTTTTTTTTTTTTCCTTAAAATTGGCTGAAGCATCTCAGTTCTTGTCTGGATGGTTTGCTTGCTAGAACAAAAGAGTTTTGTAGACAAAATGTGTGTAAATTTGTTTTGATTAAATATTAATTCAAATTTTAAAATTTACTTGGATTCTACATTTTTATCACATAAAAATAGTTATGTCAGTAAAAAAACTTTTCGGCACATTTTGGTAATTTTTCTGTCTCAGCATAGAAGCCAAACAAACTTCATTTAGGTGAGTCTTTTAAGTCTTTTTTTTTTTTTTTTAACAATAAACTCGCCATCTCTGTCTCCTTATCTCTCTTTCTCTCACACCACCTGTCTGCTGCCCCTCTCACCCTCTTCCCTCAGTGACAGCACGGTGACTTCAGATGACCTCCTGGCTTGGCTGCGTCCATTCTGCGGAGACTCGTCATTACCCGTGCGACCTCGGATTGATGTGCTGCAGATCCTGGAGAGTAACTTCAGCCTGCGAGACAGTGACGTCCGTCTTCTGCTGCTCTACAGAACTCAGGCTGTTCTCAAAGGCAGAGAGGTAACGTGGACAGATGCTCTCACACATGCAGCTATGACTCATCAGGCCCTCACTTGAGAAACAACTTTAATCCCAAGCACTCCCAAACACTGGTACTTGATCTGAAGGAGGCTACAGATGTCTGGGTATATATTTTTTTTTACTTTCTTTTCTCCAAGGTCATAACATCAAATGCTGGGCCATAAAATTTTGAAAAGGTACTAGCAATTGATGGGTGGAGAGAGGAGATAAGTGGAAGGAAAATGGAGTAGAAATAGGGTAGTGAAGACATAAGAGGGTGGATAAATTACTCACTCCCTCCATCAAGAAACATGTGAATGCTGACATATACATTCCCATTATGTATCAAAATGGTCTTTGGGCTGTAAAAAAGGTTGGTATACTGCTGAAGGGATAAGTATGATATAGCTAATGTCATCTTATAACTGATGCTAACATTGCAAATTTAAAGAAGCTGAGATGATGATTGTTTTTTATTTTAACGGCCAGGGGGCGTTTCAGAATGAAGACTATGTTGCTCTCGATTCAAATCTTTATAAAACAAATTAACATTACTTCCCAGAGTAGGATTTACTCATGCTTTTTCATGTTAGCTTATAACAAACATTTCTAAGAGGTATTTCTGTTGTCACAGTTGTCAGACCTCTCTGCAAAAACAGTTGTGTATTTATAGAACCAGGAGAATAAACAAATCTGTGATCTTGGAAAATCTAATATAAAATGTCAATTGTGCATCTAAAATGCAAAATTTTGAGTATAAGTAGGTGTGCTTGGTATTTCACAAGAAATCAAAAATACACAAGGCCTTGGGTGAGATGCTTTGCTAGTTTACACATAAGACTATATATGGCAACACACCATAACAGTGAATCATCAGTGGAAAGAGAACATCATTATGTTCTATTGATGGTCTATGTTATGTGATGTTACAAGAAACACGTTATTAGAAGAATTGTCTTGACAATGAGGATCTGGCCTAAAATATATTAGCTTGTTTGTTTGTTTATGTAAATGTAAAACCAACAAATACCGGTACACACATGATTGCAAACTTTCCCGAATCCCTCTGTATATTTAATGTTGGTATATACAGTATCCATGTTCGAGTATGTTGGATGTTTGTGTATATCTGCAGGCGGGGATCTGCCTGTGCCCTCCTCCCTCTCCAGTGTAACCTACCATTGAGTGGCTAGTCATTAAGCTTCCTGACTCACTAATTAATGGCCCGAGCTGGTTAATTAATGTGTAAATGTATGCACGCAGCCGTGGGCCATTGTCAGCGCAGGTAGACAGGTGTGTGGGCCTGGACTGTTTAACTAATTGGGTGCACTCCCGACATTTGGCAGGCTCTGACGAAATACACACACACACAGACAGGGACACACATGCACTTTCAAGGGAGTATACACCCAAGGGATCAGTTAATTAATCTTGTAAGAGAAGTCTTGCTGTAAGAGCGAGACTCATTTCAGATGAAGTGCCACTTTCTCTCCTCTCTCCCCAAGGCAACTGAAAGGTCTTTAAATGTGTGAACAGGGGTTTTTGTTGCCAAATGTCTCATTTAACTTTGATTAGTCAAATTTTTGTTTTTGTTTGGAAAGACTTTTCATATCCACATCTGTACTGACACACCAACCCAAAGCCATGCACAAGCACATTCACCTACACTCACTCTTATTTATTACATTTTGCCTGCTAATTGGAGCAGCACATCACTGGCTGCTGCCTGGGTGCTGCCTGGGTGCAGTAATCATGGTGGCTAAGGTGGTACCACCTGTAAACAGAGCTGATACCGATGGCAGCATTGTGGTGCCCCAAAGCCATCCCAGAGACTTATTGCTGCCCTTTGTGACCTCATCACGTCGGCTTATAGATGGAAAGAGAAGATGAAGGGGAGGAAGGAAGGAAGTGGTGAATGAAAAAAAGTCTGACACCAAGGGTGGGAAAAGGGAAGGAAAGAAGTTGGTATTGTTCCCCTTCTGTCCCCTTTGTCCCTTAACTAATCAACACAAGTCCCTTCTAACTGTGTCCCACATGCTACCCAAGAGACACACACACTCACACACGCATTCACACAAAACCACTATATCCATCTTTCACCAGCCCTCGCGTGCAGTGCACACATTCCTATGCACACTCACAAGAACAGACTGCCTGCTGTGATTTCCATGACAACCGTGCTGTCAAGCCAGGGTTTGAGAGTGAAACTGATACCAGTAGTATGTTTAAGCTGGAGTTGCTCTCATTGTTCCTTTTCCGCCACTGTCTGTTTGCTGTTCTGACAAAAGCGTCTGATTAGTGATCAAAGGCGGCTGCAAAATAGCTACATGCACTCACACACATTCAGACACACACACTCACACACAAAACAAGCACACAGACCCTTAGCTGTGCACAGGTTTTTGTTCATTAAGATGCATATACAGACAGACACAAATGCAGAAATACTGTATATATTCACTGTATGTTTTGATCCAGAAAAAGGCATGTAACTGAACAGTCAGGTTGAAGAAAATGTCACTTTGAACTTAATAATGAATCCCTCATCTCTTCATCCTTCCTCTTACTTAATATCTTCTTCTCTCTGACATGTGAGTAGTGTGTAACTTGTCGCACCTCTATTCTGGCTCTATTTCCTCAATATCAGCAATACTGAGAAGCCATTGATGAATCAAAAGATGAAAGCAAAACTTACTTCACAGAGCTCCCAGGTACCTGCATTAGTCATTATTTTTTATTTATTTATCTGCAAATTAAAAGACAGAAAAGAAGATTTTTGGAAAGAGTAATGTCACGAATGAGCATAAAACAAAATTAGTTTATTGATCACAAGAGAAAAGATGAGATGGGATGAAACTACAAGCTTTTATTTGATTGTGTAATTATTCCAGATCAAAATTGCTGTTGTTTGTCCTTTATAATATGCTTGGTCACTTGTCAGACATTATACCAGACTTGCGCTACAGTCAATATTCTCCTTTTTTCTCTTAAAGCCCAGAAAAAGAAAACAACAGTACTGATCACAAGTAATTTGGATTTCTGAAAATGTACTTTTTGAATATCAGCCAAAGTTTTCAGGGAAATTGCACAGTAATATTACAGAGACAAATGATAATGTCAAGGTGGTGAGCTGTGACTTTCCTGCTGAATTCATTGCCCCTGACCTGTGACCTGACCTTGACTGCTGACCCTCTGGCAAATGACACAGCACACAAAGAAAATATGACAAAGGATTGGTTCTGTTGACACAAGGTAATATGGCTTACAGTACTTGCTACAGATATGGATTCATCAAAATAAGCTTTGCTGAAGAAACACCTCAAGATAAAAATAAAAGTCTGGAGGAAGGAAGGAAATACAAAATCAAAAACGAAGGGGGAAAAAAAGCAGGTTATCTAGTTTATCTTATTTTAGCACTGGAAACATGGGGTATCAGTTAGCCTGGCTAATTGCATGGCATGTACCAGAACCAGAGCTAATTCCTTACCAGATTTGAATTCATGGTACAGAATCTGTGATTATAACAACTCAAAGGTTTTAGGTTCTACATTTTTCTCCTTTTTTTCCCCATCTTCTGATAACAAGGTTGTGTGTGCTTCGGGCTGCATTGTTTATCTCTACAAATCTGATTCACCTGCTGTGTAAACCCCCAGCCTTGCCTCATTGACCTGCGATCACCTCTTCAACAATATGAATGTCAAGAAATACTCAAGCCTTCTCCTTCCCATTACATGTATCTGCATTTTTCTGTCACACACAAATGGACAAACACATATATTCCACCTCTCCAGCCTGTCGTTGGGGGAGATGTATGCTGGCATGATGGCTGCTGTTTAGCACAGTGGTGTCCAGACTGGGTCAGACCGGGCTGTGTCAGTGGAAAGGCCACTGCATGATTCACAGCCGCCGCCTCGCAAATGCACACACAAACACACACACACACACACACACACACACACACACACACACACTCTCACACAGCAATGATGGCTCAGAAGGAAACATAGAGAGAAAGTCAGAGAGAGGAAAGAGGTAATGATGGATCAGACACATCAAGAAAGACAAAGATTCAGAGATGATATTGAAACAGAAAAAGAGCACTATAGGCCACTTGCCATTCCAATACATCATCCTTGCTCCCTCCTACAGCATCCCGACACACTCATGCACAGACACACACAGAGACACCTAAAAAGGGAGGTATTAATGAGCCCATTGAAATGCTGACATTTAGGTAGTGGGGGATGAGAGGATGAGAGGGCATGAGAGGTGAGGCCAGGGATAGATTTTGTGACTTCATTTTGAATGATTAGTCATAACAGCAGGGCGTCCAAATGTCACCACTGTCAAGATTGGACGGTCTGTTTTGTCAGTGCGCATGTCTGCATGTGTATATTGTGTGTTTGGCCTTCATGTCGCTAATAACAATATACTTAGATTAATTTCTTCATGGCATTTCACAAGTAACTATGTGTGTATCTTTGGGTATCTGCTTATACTGTGCAGCTATGTACATATATGCTTGTTAATTTAATGCCCTCTGTCCTGTAGACTTGTAGTATAATGTGAGGATAGTAATTACTCTGCTGAATCCCATGGCAGTTCAAGCATTAATACCCACAACACACACACACACAGGAAGAACACATACGTTTAAGGAAGGTGAGCCCAGTTATTTCATCAACGTCTTTATACCTGTGTGCACTCTAAATGTTGCAGTGCATAGGGTAAGGTTGAAAGGAAAATCACCTGCGTGTGCATGTGCATGTGCATCTAAAGTCATCATCTAAGCTCATCTGCAGTGATCGCTGATTCATGCTACAAGCCCTTTTCCCCCTGTCAATGTCATGGATCATTTGCTGTGACACACTGTTTTGGTGCTGTGCTGTTTGGCCTTGCAGTGCACCATCTATCTAATATGGATGAACTGAGGCGAGGAGAGCAAAGCAGGCTGTGTACTGTAGTTGCTCTCTGTCAGCCTCCAGTCTATAGCAACACAGCCCGTGGACCTCAAATGTTAACCCCAACCAGGCCTTTATTTAACTTTTCCTGAGGCTTGACTTAATTTTTTTTTTTTTTTTTTTTTTTAAACTTGTCGTCGTCTTCTTTTTTTTTGCCTACACTTTCCTGATGCTTGAAGTCCAGTTTGATTTTCAAATTGTAGATTTTAACTCAACTTTAGATAAAAACATGCCACTTATTTCCAAGGGGCACTGAACTTTTTCTGTTCATTGGTGAATCTTGTTTCTGATCACATCTCTGCTTTGGACAAATTTGGTTTCATCATAAGTCACAAAGGGTACAACACTTTCTTCTAACCTTGTTTGCTGTTTTTGCATGGCCAACCATGGTTCTGCTTTTATAGTCATTGTGACATTCAACACACTTAAATCCTTTTTTTCCCCTCTCTGTTTCTTTCATAATGTCTCCAATCTTCACCTCTGTGTCAGTCTCCTAGTTTCTCTTTCCTGTTTCTCTGTTCTTAGAGAGTCAAGATGGTGATGATAAATTAAGCAGAAAGTTACAGAACTCTGCCATTTCTGGACACAATGTCATAGTGATGGACTGTATACACACATGCACACACACAAAAAAAAAGAATTGAATATCTCAAACAAATCAGTCCACTACCAGTAATGTATTGTTTCTTCCGTGTGAATATTTGTATTGTAATTTGGATGTATTCATGAAAATAAGTCTATTATAGGTCTATATTTTCTGTATGCTCATAGCTGTGTGCATCTCCCTTCTTGCCATAATGTAACGCATCCCTCTCTGCGACATATATTTAAATATTAAGACTGCTGTTTGAAGTATGCAAAACCGAAGCACCAAGATAAGGCTCAGCCCTGACACATATCTGAGAGAGACTGTGAAAGGAGACAAAAGGAACTGCACAGATGGATGGTACACTATTTTGTTGTAACTACAATATTTGTTTGATTTGACAGGAATACAAACAGAAACACTAGTGGGAGTGTTATTGCTTGACAGAACAATGTGTTGCCATTAGGCCCCTGTGGTGCGCATAGACACGCATATACCCACATATCACATATTGTCAAATGGAAAAGTTGAAAAGAGAAGTTCTGGAAGAGAACTTCAGGATTTGTCACACTGGGGATTGTGAAAAAAAAATGACAGAGCTTTCCTGAGGTGAAGGCCAGGTGAGGAGAAGTAGCTTTACAGGGAAGCAGAGAAAGATTTGTCTGATGAAAGTGAATGAGCCTGGACTGGAGAGAGAGGGTTATACAAGAACAGAGAGAGCGGAGTATCTTTCCAAGTAGATAAATAATAAATGTGATGGGGTTGAAGAATCTTATGGCCGGACTCTAATGCAACAGGTCAGGGGTCACTGTCGTGATGACCAGGCCCCAGAAATAATTCCACTTGTTTTGTCAGCTTTTATCTGTCCCCCTTGGCTCTTTGTGAAAACTTAATTTATGCTCTGTTCTTAACTCAGAGGCAAAGAGTACAACACTTTGTCCACTCAGTGGGATCACTGATGATTCAGTCAAAAAACACCAGAGTAGGCAGTGCAATAAAATAAACAAGAAAAGGGGATGAGAGGGAGACAGACAAGAGGAGAAATAAGAAGAAAAGAGCCTGAGGACAGTTGAAGTGATAGGAGTGGGCAGTGCAGAGCCAGATGAGGAGGGAGAAAGATGGTAAAATCAGAGATGGATGGGAGGGTGGGGGTGGGGTGGAGTGGCACTCAGGCACCTTAATCTTTTTTGGCAAGTTCTTTGCAGCACTGACATGATTCAGCCTGAGTGTGTGTGTGTGTGTGTGTGTTTGTACGTGTGTGTACGTGTGTGTACATGTGTGTACATATGTGTACGTGTGTGTACGTGTGTGTGTACGCGTGTGTACTCAAGTGTGAAACTTTAGTAGACTGTAGATAAAGATGGACGCAGCCTCTGTGACGACACCCATAGGTTTCTAAAGAGCAGTTCTGAAGCTCAGAGTTGGCTGCTGTCTCTGTAGTGCCTGACTCTGTCTAACTTCCAGCTAATCCCAAAATGGACAAAGAAGTGGGCCGTGTTAGGATCCAAGACATCGATGTTTGCTGATTTGAGACAGCATGACATGTCAGTCAAAGTTTCACGCCCTCAAATTTGAACCTTAATAAAAATTTAAACAGGTCTGTTATATAAATATTCTCCCGTGTACAGTTATGATGTATGGAATTGGCTATAGTTTATATATTTCTATATTTCTGTTGTAAAGTTAGGGATTTTAACGTGGGAGTCACTTGGCACATCATTTTTTTAGCCCCAGAAGTTGCTACTTGGTGCATCCAAATCTGAGCTCGAAACTGTCTGTAATTTAACATGTAAAGCATTTAAATAATTCTCATTGTCATTACATGTGTGCTTGTGTGTCTAGCCGTGTGGTTTTTTTATGCGTCTCACTGCACACACCCACATACACACACAAACACACACTACATTGTTTCCCTTCTCCTTGGCCTTCGTCACACTTTGAATATTCATCAGCCTGTATATGCATGTACAATGAAGGAGAGGTTTGAGTATTGGCGCAAATGGCTTTAATATTAATATATACTGTAGAGACTGCTCTTGTGTGTGTGCTTAATATGGATGTCTGGTGCTGTGGCGTCATGTCAAGCAGGTGTGTGTCAAGATGGTTTCAAGCTACAAGCTTGTTCTTTTCTCCTAACCTTGATCTGCTCTTTCTTTCTAACCACTCCCTTTCTGTGTTTTGTCTTCTGTGCTCCCCCCTGTCTCTTATCTTCTCTCCCTCAAACTCCTCTTTCTCTCTTGAGGCGTGTACCATTATGTATACTCTGGTGTCATATTATACAACGTGGATCTACCCTAGACTACAGGGAGAAAGCAAGAAAAAGCATAACAAATAGAGTGAGAGGTTACAGAAGCTGTATTTGTTTGTCATCGCACTCATCTTGTCATGTCATACTTTGCATGCACAAGATTGCGTGTGTGTGTGTTTGTTTGTTCTCCAGGGGCGTGTGTCTTTATCTTTGCGCTTATGTTTCCCCTGCATGTTTTTTTTTTTATGTGTTTCACTTTCAAGTCGTAATAAACTCCCTAACCCCCTACAAGCCCTCAGGCTTTGCCCTTTTGGTGTTTGCTTCTCTTTGCTCTCATTTTGTCTGAAACCTGCACTCTCTTATCATGCCCGCTCACTTCCTCGGCATCGCTCATTCTCTCCCTCGCTCTTCCTGGTCTCTCTCTCCCCTTGTGAAGTGTGCGACCTCTGCAACTTTATTCTGCCCGCCGCTGGGGACATTAGCTAGAGCAGGTCAATGAATATTGATGAGCTCATTCAGAGTGCAGTCAGTAAAGGCCAGATACAGAGATCTCCGAATCCCACAGCTCCACTGGTACTCCCAGTCCGATACACTGACATGCTCACATCCTGTGTTCTCCCCTCTCCCTTCCCCATCTCTCTCCCTCTCAGGTCAAGGACTGAGATAATTGCCAAGTCACAGAGAAGATTACCAGGCAGATTTGTTGATGGGGGCAAAAGTTCACTTGTGTTTTACTAACAGCTCATACAAATTCAGGAAGAGACCACACAGCTTTGACTTAACAGAGAAAGGTTAACAATCACTTTACCTTGATTGATGCAGTGTTGGCTGTGCAGATTTTTTTTTTTTTTAATACATAGTTTCTGAATATTTTGACAATTGCCTGTAAATTCTGACCAAAAAAACTATAATATTAAAAGATTAAATATTAGATAAAATCTTACATTAAAAATATTTTATCTAAATATGTTATAATATTTCTTCCTGTGTCATTATGGGTTATAGTATTTTTTTAGTTTCAAACTATTGTGGACTGCTATACTGCAATCCAAGGCCAAAACACACTGCATATTTTGTTAGAAAGAAAAACCTGACCTTTAGATGAGTCTCTTAACATATAAACAATTATCATGCCATAGAAATATGTATTGCATGAAAATAGCATGTCAAATATGCACTAACTACATGTGACTGCAACTACGCAGCTGAAGCAAGAGAGCAAAATAAGTGAAAGCTAGCTTGTGCGATAGCCACAGCTAGCTAACACTAAAACTGGATTTACTTGTTCATTTTTTTCCATACGCTTTTTTCTGTAAATGAAAACTAAAAAAGCGATATCTTAACTCAGTAATTTAGTTTGTTATTCCACATAACTAGTTAATATCCCTTTGAATCACCTATTAATAAAAAGCAATTCATTAATTGTTTTGTTTTTTATATAATAATATAAATATTTTGTTTGTGCATACTGCAGTTCCCTTTACATTCTGTATACATTGCGGCATATTTATTATGCGATTTGGGTTAGTTTTAAAAGGGTTACAATAAAGAAAACAAAAAACTCTTATCTACATAGCTTTTCAGCGACCTCAAGACTTTAGACCTCTCAGCCTCGCTGGTTCGGTGGGTGCTGCTCCCTGTCTTTAAGGGGCAGTATATATGTAAATACGGAAACCCTCATGAAATATTCACATCTGGCTGACAGGAGGGAGGAGGATTGGGTCAAATACCCACCTTTAAAACCAGTCTTCAACCAGTTTTAGAAAAGAACAAAGAATTTCTCTTGTGGGACAGACATTCGCAACACTTTAACCTCTAGTCACTTGCAACAAATTATGACAGTCTTGATTGTACAACCTCCTGAAAATAATTACCTGATCGAGGAGCTGGATAATGGCCATTTTAATTTAGCAAGCTGACACCATTAAATGATGAAGCTGACTCTTGCGCGTGATATTTATTTCAAAATTCTATCTATCTTCCATTTATCCTTCACATTTGGTAGAAACGTGAAATTGACAGGGATCACCATCAAGATTGGCAGTGGTTATCAGATGTGACGAGCGAGAGGAAGAGCTGTCAGCCCAGACAGTGATAGTAGCACCAATCATTAACCTGTCTACCATGGTGTTACACACAGAGGTGATGATTTGTTAACCACATACTTCAAAAAGTCACCCACTGGGTCAGCTATTATCAGCTACAAAGACATGTACTTAAGGTCTGCATGTGTGTGGTGTGGTACAACGTGTGTAAATGTAGCTTTCGTTGCGTTTATTCTGAGCTGTATAGACCATATGTATGTGTATATTAGTGGCAACCAAAAACCGAGAATCCATTATACTTGTGGTGTGCAACAGCTTTGTGGAGAGAAAAAGGCCAGATACCTTAAAGTTAAAATGGCAGTTTGATGGTTAAAATGTGGTTTTAGGGTTCAGTTTATAATAAGGATAGGGTCTGTGTCGGGGTTAGATATTCACTTGTAATGGTTAAACTTAGGCTATGATTCAAGCAAATGTATTATATTGATGTCATAGATGTGTGTGTACATGCACTGTGTGATGTTGACATGTGCACCAGTCATCCGTGCCTAGAAATGTGGTAATATAAGTGTCCTTTTCCATTACTTGGATGTTTCATATCACTTCCCTTCCATTACCGGGTTGTTTTGAAGCAATCAATACCGGAAGCCTGATTGAAAATTCCCAAAGGTTTCATCTAAATTTGCTGTCAAATTACATTCTCAGCGGTTAAATTGTGTGTTTGAAAAGTTTTCCCTTATATTGCCTTGCGGGAATGAAGCGATTATCAAGTTGCATTATATGATGTCTGTGTTTCTAACCATACTAACAGTATGGCTCGAGAGTGAAATATCTCTGCAACCAACCAGTGTGTTTATCAGAAAAGTTTTTATCATATATCTAGTAAGATAATAGAGCAGCAGTGATGCATTAACAGTACTCTCAGTACCAAAGTGGCTTGGAACCAACATGGCAAATAACGTTTATTATCATTTTGAAAGAGATGTACTGTACGTGATGATGATGGGATATAGCACATACCTGTCGGCACATAAAGGTATATGGTATACGGTATATGTGCACATGTATGAATATGAAATTTTACTTGGTTCAGAGGGGGAGGGGTTCATGGGGAGGCTGTGCTGTGACTGTGTCCCCCTTTCTTCCCCCTCTGATGAGAGTTAAAAAGTTTAAGTGGTAATTATTAAACTTTAAACAAACCAGAAGGTAGTGCTTGACCAGCAGCACTGATTGTTATGTCTCACAAGTGCTGTGAGTCGTTCTTCAGACATCCCCTACTGATTGTAAGTGATTGAACAGTTTGTCTTCAACATTTCCTGACTGGAAATAACTTTGGTCTTCTATTTTGATTAATTACAGCAAAGCATAAATACACTCTGTCAGCCAGGTTGATCAATCAGTGTAATCTTCTGAGCTGTGTCTTGATAGGCTTTGACAGGCTTTCATCTTGACTGTGATCAATATTCACCAGATGACTATATAAACAACTGCATCATGCATTTAATATAAAGCATTTGCTGCTTGAAGTAGTCACTGTCTGTTTCACAGAGAGTTTTATGTCAGAAAACGAAAGTTACTTCTAATATTTGCAGAGGAAATCAATAATTTGGAGGTGGTGGGCCATGTCCATTATAAACAAGTGCAGAAAACCCTGGACATGATTTACCATTTAGTCCCACAGCACTTTGAATATTTAAGCACGTCAGTCAAAAGTAAACTATAATTATGGGCACTGTGGCTTTAGGACTCCCACTGCCCCTTCAAAACCTTTCAACCTTCCAAGGTTGCTGTTTTAAATGATTGAACACTTGAGATTTGATATCTCAGCCTCATCACATCACATACTTTCGGTTGAAACAACACAAAACTGTCAACAATTAGCAAAGGCTCCAAACTGCATGTGATTTGAATCCTGATGGAAATATTTGAACTAGCTCTTCAAGTTGAAACTTATGATAGTACACAAATAATGAATACAAATATGTGTTATCATTAGTTTCTCTAAAAGCTTGGGGTTGTTATTGCAGGTTCAAATTTGTTTTGAGTCTAATTAATCTGAAAGATTGTTTCATTTGCATGTGAAATTGTCCAATTTGAGGCAGACTGAGGCAGTAATTTTAAGCCTCACAACAAAAAACATTCTCTGAAGTTATTTCAAGGTCCTCTTTAGTTTCTTCCAACAACTCACTATATCTGTATTTCAACAGTTCTTCTGTTTAAATGATATCACTGTATAGAACTGGAATACTTTAGATACTTAAAATGTGTAAACACTTACAATAACGCTTTAAAAATCAGTTAAGGATGAAGTCAACCACACTGGCCATTCTCTTTATTTGTTTTAAAATCATCAACCAAACTCTTCAATTAGATATCTTGACATACATTAATACATTTACAAATTTAGTCTATGATTAAAGCAACTATGCATAGGCTCTAGTGATTCATAATTATGCTTTCATTAGTGTATAATCACCTGAAACTAAGAATTGTATTTACATTCGCTTAGACTGAGCATGTGCTCTTCCATGAAGCCTGCCAAATTCCACTGCCATGTTTTTATAATAGCCTTGAACAAACAAACCAAACACTCACTCTAGAGAGGGCCTTTCACATTTTTATCTTATCTGAAGGCTGCAATAGGACAGCAGGTCTATTCATTTAAAATTCAAAGAAGTCCAGTTAGACAAAATTTCCTCAAGCAAATGTTTCTCACCGTTTGTGTGTCTCTGGAGTTGCAGTGATTGGTTAAGTAGCATCACGTGACTACTGCTAGAAAAACTGCAGGTTAAAACAGTGTCTCTGGTCCACAGCCGGACCAAGGCCCGCCTATTAGTGACCTTTGTCCCAACGGTTTGCACTATTACCACTAACATACCACTGAATCATAGATTCCGGCCCGTAAACATTTGAAGCCATTTGTAGCATATTATTAGCCATTTAAAGTTCAAAATCACGCTCGCTTGCTTTTCGTGAGGCTTGTTTCACTACCATTGACAATAATAGGCTGTTAGTAATGGCAGAACAACAAAGGACAAACAATCAAGTATGACATCTTCTGTACTCCAACATAGTTTACCAAGCATTTCTTGATGATCATTACTGCCTGCAAAGCCTTTTGATAGCATGGACAGCACCCATTTAAAGACAAGTGACAGTGTGTTATGTGCTCGAGGAGAAGCAGTGAAAACAACTGAAATAAATGTCAGTCAGCTCCTTTCACCAAGGTGGTAATTACTCAGCAAGACTCTGTGGGGGCTTGACCCATTTGCATTGCCTTCTGTAACCTACACTGTAGCCTTTCAGGTACATGGTAGATGCTGATATTGAAGGGATTCTCCAACTAAATGGCTATAACACATTTTTAATAGAAGAAAAACTATTCTTTCTTTTTCATTCCCCTGTTTAATTTTTAGTCCTTTAATTACTGTTTTGGACTGATGTCCAAGCCAATGTGAGAACTACTGATCAAAGAGAAGAATTTAGCAAAAGACACATTAAATGTCACCTCGACTCGCTAATTTTCTGTGCATGTTGGTACCATGGCAAAAGCATATTTTAGTTTTTTGTAGGTTGCAGAATTAGAAATAGAGGATGGTGATGTTAGTTTGTTCCTGGGTTTTGTCTCTGAGGGCCATATTTTTCATTTGTTTTAAGACCTAGGCTGTATCTTCCTGTAGGTGTGCAGCTGTTTATGAACTCTATCAATAACATATCATTTTCAATCTCACTTACAATGTTCTTTGTATTTTAATTGACATAAATATAAAGAAGGGTTAGGGGTATTTTCTAACACTGAGCTGCAACATCAAGCTATTTTAGCTTTTGCTCCTATGAATTTAATTATAAACCATCAAAAACAGCATGCAATAGAACAAAAAATCTGTCAAAATCCCTGTGGACCCTGAATATGCACGTTAACTCTTGAAAGTTGTTGAACAACATGGTTATTATCTGCAAATCAAAATACCTCAAGGCTGGTTGGGGGCTCAAATCACTGAATGCACATCCTTGTGTTGTTTGCAATGTTTTCTCTTGAAGATTTTGAGTATAGCAGGGCATTCTTCATTCACCCTGTATGTGTCTAAAATTATCTGCAGTATTAACTTCAAGTGTCACCTGTGTGGAAAGCAGTTCAAGTTTGAAAGACCACGCTGGAGCATTTTGATGTGAGAATATTTATTTAGTGAGGGAGTTTATTCCTTTAGGAAAGACGGCAACATATGGAGGAAATTATTTCACAGGAGTTTATTGAAGCTCTGTTTCAGTGGCATTCAGCTGATTGTTTTTGATTGTGTGTGCACACCTGCTTGCCTGTTTGCGAGGTACTTATTACGTTTGTGTGTGTGTGTGTGTGTGTGTGTCTCTTCCTCTAAAAGGAGTCTCATGCCAGTAACCCTCAGGAGGAAGAGATGACTCCACTTTTATCTGTCTCTCTCTCTTTCATATACACATAGACACACAAACATACATACACACTCACACAGTTTTTTGCTTCATGAAAAGAAAACACATCATCTGGACTTGTCTACTTCAGTCTTTTAATACTTCATCTCCATTTCTATCCTTTGTTGAACTTATGTGTGTGTGTGTGTGTGTGTGCGCGCGCGTGCGCTTGCGTGTGCGCGTACGTGCCTGCCTGCCTGCGCGTGTGTGTGTGATTGTGTGTGTGCATGCGTGCTCTGTCACCTTCTGATAGTTTCTGCTCTGCCTATCGATTTGCCCTAGAGCAGCTCCTCTCTCTCTCTCTCTCTCTCTCTCTCTCTCTCTCTCTCTCTCTGTCTCACAGACATACACACACCCTCTTCCTCTCTTTTCCCCACTTTTATTATCATATGCTGATTGCAGGGTTAGACTGCATTGCAGCTTTTAATCACTGGAGAGATACCCTGTCTGACTACACAAGCTTTTTTTGGGCAAACTACAACACACTGTAATTGCTGTTTGTCCTATAGAAATGTGCTTTTGACTGTTCTTGTAAAGCTTCATGAAACTTAAGAGGTTTTGACATTTTAACTTTTCTTAGCTCAAGGTGAAGGAAAGAACTTAATAAATAAATGTCCATTTTTACAAAGACAAGGTTATTGTCAGTATTGGTAAAGCACACCTTATTAAACCTATATTGCCTTTCAAAGCTACAAGGTTGAAAATGTTCACCAGAATAAGAAAAGGTCTCAAAGGTCGGGAAAATACAATACCCAGTTTACAGTAACATCCACCAAGGCACACACAAGCCCCACAGTTTTCAGTTGTCATGTTTACTTTAGCCTTTACTTAATGGCTTCATAAATACTACTGTCTTAAAGACTGAGGCTGCAGCTGAATGTCATTGGCAACAAGTCAGCTTCAACATCAGCCAATAGAATAGCAAAATACCAATGTCCTTGTAATGCAGCATATTGTACAGAAAAATGTTCATCAGTTGAATTTAACAATGTTTAGTGGGTTTGCTTCTATGTATTTTTCTCACAGTATGTTTTTCTCCTTTAACGTTACAAGAGGAAAAGGCTTTCAGCATGAGGAGTGAGCCTGTGAGTCTGGCTATCTCAGGTAACGCTGATCGTGGTTATGTCTGATAGCATCCGGGATCAGCCTCCACATAGTGTAGAAATACATACAAATTCATCCATTTTCTTGGAAAGGAATCAAAAATGAGCCCTTTAAATGCATGAAATCACTTATACTGGGGCACCATGGACACCACTTTGTGTCGCATGTTGAGAGTTATAAAGCTCGACAGGCCCGCTGTGTCTGCTTAATATGCAATGAAAAGACATTTACTATGTGGAGGAAAGATTTATCAAATGATTAATTATATAAACGTTCCATACAGGGAAGTGGTGATGGGCCAAAAAATATAGTCTCAGTTCACAAGTGTACTGTGTCATTAGCATTTATCTGTCTAACTGACTTAGGAATTGAAAGCATTTGAAAGCTAGAGAAGAGAAGCACAAACATGAGATGAAAGAGCAAAAAGAAAAGTTTTGAGAAAAGAATGTAAACGTACAAAGAGGTGGACAGTAAAGTGCATATAAATATATTAAGATGGGCTGAATTAATGAGAAACTGATCTAATTTGTCAGCACTTCTCTGCTAAGTGTTCTGGTATTGGCTGACAGCCTCGTCCCTCCTTCCCTCCCTCCGCTTTCTGCACTCGTGCCCTCGTGCCCTCTGTTCTTTGTACAACACCACAGAGGAAATGTTGATTGTAATCACGAGACATAATTAATTACCATCCTTCCTCGTTAAGAACATAAAGCCTCACAGCCACACAGTAATTGGCAGCAATTTCATCTGTGGTCTACTGTAGGTGAGTTTTGATGAGTGCATGTGCATGAAAGGTTCGTAGGTGTGTATTTGTGTGTGTGAGAAGAGTTCTTATGTCTGTGTAGCTTCCCAATTTGTATCATGCCTTGTTTTTAGAACATGCAATCAGAATATTATCCCAAAAGCTTTCCTACCCTTGAATTTCCCAAGATGATAAAAAAAAAAAAATGTGGCCATGAAACTCCTCAAATGCTTCAACAGCTACAGTGTTCAGTATTCAGCGTTCATAATGCAGTAAGCCCATAACAATGATGAACAGGCTTTGGGTTGCAGTTTACATTCACTGATGGATTTGAGAGCTTTAGATTGCAGTGAGGGCTTTTTACAGGTAGTTAAGATTCCATTTCTGTTTCCCCAATGACCTCCATTTCCAGAGGGTCCTGAGCTTCAGCTCTACTCATTTATTGCTCCATCCCCCATCATAAGGTGCTTCACCACAGCAGTAAGCATGGATCTGCTGTGCTGCCACCTATTTAGCCTGCGATTTTATGCATAAATACATCGCTATGACTAACTTCTCAGAACCAGTGGGACTATCTGATGTTTATTAAAGACATCAGCTGATCGGAATGTAATAAGCAGTGAAGCAGTTGAAACAAACATGAAAACAGCAAGTGAGATTAGATTAAATAAATCATATGGATACCCCAACAGTCTTGTCCATCAAATGTGAAGTATGGAAATATGTTTAGGGACTCAGACATCAGCTGTTGGATGAATCTATGAACAGCGTACAGCATGGCCATAACAATAACAGCCTTTTATCAATTTTGTTGCCAACAAGTTGTCCAGTACTTGCCACAGAATTAGCAAAGGGGGCTTTATTTGCTTTTGCCTATACAATGATATAAACACATACATACTCATATATACACATACATACACATATATACACCTTCAGCCCTCAACTGCAGCTTTTTAACGAATACGTATACGTTGTGTTCAAAGGTTTTGTAGATGCAATGTGCACATGTAGTGAGGCATATGGTCCTTGTGGCCAGATGAGCTCCACTCCACAGAATTTAATTACAAAACTATTCTAAGATGAAAAAAAAAAAAAAGATTTAAAGAAGAGTTATCTAATTCCATGTTAATTCACACAAAACTCCTGTTTACACATTTATACTGACATTGCCAGGCTTTATATAGAAATCTGGTAATAAACTTGAGAGCACCACTGAGGCTGAAACTATGTTTTATGATTCTGGCTGCAAGTGGTGTGTGTGTGTGTGTGTGTGTGTGTGTGTGTGTGTGTGTGTGTGTGTGTGTGTGTGTGTGTGTGTGTGTGTGTGTGTGTGTGTGTGTGTGTGTGTGTGTGTGTGTGTACGTACGTACATGTATGCCTGCGTGTGTGACAGAGCCTGTCTTTGCAGCAGCCATGCTTTGGCAGGTTGTAGTTTTCCCCTCAGAAATCAGCAGCTCTCTGAACTGTTAAATCACACTAGAAGCCAACCTTTGAGAAGAAAATTAATTACTTTCCTTCCACCTCCTCCTCCTCTCATTTTTCCACATTAACCCCACTCATTCTTTTCCATTCTCACACTCTCCCTCTCAATCTTTTTTTCCCCTCATAACAGTATAAAATAAGTTTAGCCAAAGGTGACATTTTTTTGCCTAACAATGAAATTAGCCATTATACAGCCCTTCACTGCCTTATTTGAAGTTTGAAGGCTTTGACACCGTGGTATGTGGTGACTGCACAGTTAATTCAGGTCTTATTTTGGCAGGAACCTCTTGCTCAAAAACCCTACTACTATCATTAGGTTATCAAGTTTGTATGGTGTGCTTCATTTGAAATCAAGGAGGCTGCACTCCTGTTTCTGTTGTTTGTGTGTGTGCAGGTCTCAGTGGATGACGCTGGCATTTATCATCATATTTATCAATGTGGCAGGATTTCATAGAAACTGATGCGTTTTTCATTTGCCTAATTTGTGCTTTATTCTCAATGAAGTGGGGTTGATCTTACAATCAAAATCTTCACAGTTGACCTTTACTTTTTGGACTCATATTTATATTCCTCTCTTCCTCTTCTGTCAGATCCAGATAGAAGATGTAGAGACTGAAGACAAACGATACGCTCTCTTCCTGGAACTGCTGGAAACTGCTCAGAAGTGGGAGGACTTTCAATTGCTCATGCTACTCCTGCAAGCATGGCCACCTATGTTGAAAGAGGAAGTGTAAGATAGTTATTTTTCTCCTGTTCTTTGATCTGTTAAGGTTATTGTTTACATTCTGGAAATGCTTGCTTTGTGTTCTTGCTGAGAGTTACATAAGCGTATTTCCCAAAGTGTCCAAACTACTATTATAAGCACTAGTATAGTTTTATACTTATGTATGAAATGTTAATTTGCTCACAATCCCGCATTTACAATTCATTAGTAACTACGTAATTCACAAATTAAAACATACCTGATTAAAAAAAAATTAAAAAAAAACCTCATATGTATATATTCTGCAGGGAGATTTTTAGAAATAGAAAAGATGTTGTGTTACCACAGATTGTGTGCAGAATACCAACAGTGTAGCAGCTGATTAACTTAACTTCTCACCAGAGTTTTCTTTTTTTCTAACCTCTTCTCTTTGAGCATGTTCAATGAATATCAGTTATAAAGTTAAAAAATGAGCACTATTTCACGAGTTGAGGTCAAAGCCTCTTATCCCACGCTTAAACAAAGAGATAGTGGGTGTGTGTTGCTGCCTAACAGTCAACCACAAACACTTTCAGCAGGGTTTAGATGGCAGTTTGTTTGTTACAGAAATCAGGGACATTAATGTATTAATAGGCAACTTCTGTGCAATGTGTTCCTATTTCAGTGAGTGTGCGAATGGAGCATTGTAGCTCTAATCACTCAGGGGCACGTATCGAACATAGACTTTTAGAGTTGGAAACGAATAGAGGCATCCTTACAAAGCTTTAGGCACTGGGCTTTTTGCACCAGCTGGCGTCTTATGAGCCTCAGCCAGTGTTGGCTGTATTATCGATAAGTGCCTAATGATGTGATTGCTCTTCTCCTGCTCCATTGTTCTCGATTAAAAGTGAGCGATACTCTGAGGACTGCTGAGACAATAGAGGGTTATGCTGTCTGGAGTTTATCCTTCCAGCTCAATCAAAGCAGACTGCGTTTCAAACAGTTTCGATCTGCACTTTAAAGTGTAAAGAGTTCTTCTCCAGTAGTTGAAAAAAACTTGCAAGGACATTCACAAAGCTGTGTATAGACGAATTACCGTTATAGACTTAGATTTACATACTGTTTGTAACTCATTCATCAGTTTTAAGACCTACACAACCTGCTTGATGGCACAGTAAATGAACCCTATGCCAGGATCAGACTGCACAGTATGTGATTGCAATGTCAGATCAGGGAATCACGATCCCACTGTGACTCCATGACCTGCCTGAAATGTAGGTGATCAGACTGGAGGAGCCATAGACTTCAAGGAATTTCAACAACCAAGGCTTTATTGACCATGCTTCAGAACTTGCTACTAAACTTGTTGAAACGAAAGAACACTAGTTTATCTGCTGGTGCCTTGTGAACAGTTTTAAGCCACTTTTCAATACCTGAAACTATTTGGTTGCAGTGTCCAGAACATCTCTATTTGCATTTTCACCACAGATGAATAACTGAACTTTTGGCAAAAAAGACCAATAACTGATTAAAATGACCCTGTTTTTCTTTGTATTGAATATAGAAAGACTCTGATGTTTGAATCTTTGAATGCAAAGAAGATGTGCCAAGGTTTGATGGTTATTCATTTCTGGTCTAGAGCATAACCCCGCTAAAACAATTAGCAAATGCTTTCAGCTCATTTGGACCTGCTTTTCTTACTTAACTGTACTTTTTGACTTGCCGGGAAGCTGGCAACGTAACCCTGACAAATATCCGCCCTTTGTTGTATTGATATTGCAGTCACACAGTGCTGTTTACTGTGTGAATGAAGTAGTAACACAAGGCAGCTGCCTGTGGGAACTTTGTTTGATCAATTAGCAACATTCAGTCCAGCAAACTACCCTGATAATTCCTGGAGCTTCAGAAAGTACTACCCCAGAAAGAGGATAGTATATTGGGCCAGAAACTATTAGACCATAAGACTCCTAACATCCTGAAATGTTTCCTGGACCCCTGGAACAGTTTCTGCTGCGAAAGCAGGCCATTAGATGCAGAATCATTTTCCCCACGTCTGATCCAACTTAAAAGAAAAAGCAGCTTAGTGTGGAGGTGAAAACAAAATTACTGAAAGCAAGACAATTGAAGTCTTGCTTCAATTGAAAAGCATTGGGAGAAAGTGTGAAGAAAAGGCTATTATTTCTAGTATTTGTGAAAAGTAGAGTTGTCATTGGGTTTGAGAAAAGTCATCGTCTCTTCTGGATCAGTCCATATCGTTCAGCTGAAAAGCAGCAGGAGAGATAGGATTAGTCTGGACAACACAGCTGCTTCAAGTTCACCCCCGGATTTCACTGACACTCCATGACTTTGTAAGTGTAGCAGCTGTAGTCAAACCACCACTGTCAGCCATAATCATTTCTTTTAACTGCAGTCTGAGCTGGTGAACTGTGTTTCAGATTAAATGCAAACATAATGTTGAGTACACACTCAGCCTCTGATTACAGATTTTGTTTTTTCCCTCATCTCTTTAGTCGTCCTCATTTAAATTGCTCAAGGTAATTTGCTGCAATATGCATACATACACTAACTACGCTCCAATGTGCCTCCTCTTGAATCATAGAAGCCTGAAATTGAAGTCTGATCTGTCTTAACTGTGCGTTTTATATGCAACGGCTGCCGTATCCGACACTCGTAATTTGGGACACAAAACTCAGAATAACTTAACCTTTAAGTGCCTCATTTAAGATGGTTAAGACTTGAGGGTGTTCTATCTTACATGGTTAACCTTTACCACTTGTCTGACTCAGCACTTAATCCTGGTTAGGATGGAAGTGTGTTTACTGTGTGTGTGTGTGTGTGTGTGTGTGTGTGTGTGTGTGTGTGTGTGTGTGTGTGTGTGTGTGTGTGTGTGTGTGTGTGTGTGTGTGTGTGTGTGTGTGTGTGTGTGTGTGTGTGTGTGTGTGTGTGTGTGTGTGCGCAGAGTGAGGATTTGTTCCAGTAAGAATACAAGAGGCTGTTTTTGGGAGCTATATTGAGTGTTGCATCTCAAAAGCTGATCCTTTAGTCTGTCTGCATAAACTGAGTCATGATTCAAAGCACAGAATGGGGGCTGGCTGTGACTCACACTGCACCCCATGACAGATTTTGGCGAACACGCAGACACTCATCGTCACATTCAGCAGCAACTTTCTGTCTCCCTGGTGAAAACACAGGAAGCAGCCATGTGCTAGCAGTGTGAGTGGACTCTGTTTACTCCCATGGTCACATCATCTGAAGGTGAAGCAGCTTGTGAGGATGAGACACCCGCAGTAGCTGGATGAAGAACTGCCTTTCCTACTGACACTCACAGGAGCCCTGCTTACTGTCTCTCTTTCATTTGCAAGCTCTCTCAGTTGCTCATACAAAGACTCTTGTTTTGCAGGATATAGACACTTAGGGATCTTACCACAGGGCCTTTTTCTTCTAACATGCCTGTTTAGGACACACTTCAACAGCCTGATCTAACTTCAGGCTTCAACCACTTTTCAACCACTCTTCAATCACATTTCTACTTCTCGCCATACAAACAAGACAACATTTTTCAGCGTGTTATCATCTAGCTGGGTGAAAACAAAACATTTTCTTCCTCTCACCTCCCATCTCCTTTTCCTTCTCTGTCTGTTCAATATTTAATGCACTGCTAGTCATGTTGATCACATATATAACTTCCAGCAGTGCGACCATGTTGACGCCTATTTTCGAACCACTGGAAGCACATGTTCCCTCCTTTGCAGTGGTGCTTTTCTGCTTGTTTATGATAGATGAGTGACGATACTGTTCTAACTAGGGTTAAAGAAATGTACAGAGAGGCTCAAAAATGTGATTTGATTCTCTTGCCAAGGCTTGGCACAGATATAGTGAGATACTGGCTTTGCATTAACCGCAACCTCCTTAACCACCAACATTAGTGCAGGATATATAGGGGCTTTAAAATAATACTGACTGCTTGCTATGTTAATGATAAAACTAATAAAACAGCCAAGATCTAATTAAGAGATTCTAAGTCCCTTGGTGATTTCCTTCCTTCTCTTTTTTACCCTATGCTCAATATGTATTAAGAAAGACCCATGAAGGTCGTAGTTCTTTAGCATCATTGGCATTTGCCGACCTTCGTGGGAGTTAATCGGTTACTCAAGAGGCATTAGCAAAGGTCTAGAGGAGCTCATGAAGAAGCGTGTAAACACAGTGACACCTCTCACTGCTGGCAGCTGCTCCCTGGTGGTCTCACAGAGAGGGAAAAAATGCAGCATGTAGGTGTTTAATATTAACTGCTGCAGGAATTTTGTGGTCAAACATCTTTCCTCGCTTACATGTCAGCGTCAGAATTCATTGGATCGTCTGCAAACCTCCTGGTAATTCTGCCTGCTTTCATTTCAGGCTGTGATTTGAAGGGAAGTTGATGCTGTTACTCTTATCTGGTTCTTTATATTATTCATAATCTACACTTTCATGCATTATGGTGTACATGCAACATGCAGTTACTCACTCATTGTCAAATAGGAATACCATCTAGCTACATAGGACGGCAAAGTGATAGAGAACATTTCTGTAATTTTATGTAATGTTGTGGTATTGTTTTGATTTTACAATATATAGTGTGTTCTACTATATATGACTGAGGACTAATATGCTTCTGTATTTTTCATGCTTACTTTAGTATCAGTTGGTTTTTAGTAGAAGACTGCACAAATTTATATTCACAGCCCTGTCTTTTGCTCTCTATCTCCAGGGCAGAGTCGGAGCGTAACCCCTGGGTGGTGCTGACCTCGGCCATGCTGACCTGCTGCCAGGGGTCAGATGTCAAATTAGATCTGGGTCAGCAGGTAGTCACCATGGTGCGGGCTCTTTATAACACAAAACACAAGCTCCTCGCACAGGTAATCAGAACACACAATCAGATTATGCTTGTGGAATTGTTTCTGAATGTATTTTCTTTTTAACTATAATCTGAAAAGCGGATAGAATGAGTAATTTCTGAAAGTAATTAATAAAATTATTTAATTAATAGAATAGAACAGAAATACTTCTTACTACAATACAGTGAGGATAGTGGAAAGATTTGTAACCAATGAAATTTGGCTTCAATACGTCAGGGATTCATCAGTTTATGTTCAGCATAACCTCAGTGCAGTGTCACCCAGCATCTTAATACAGTCTCTAAAGCTATATAAAGCTAAAGTGTGTAACCTATAGCAACGAGTTAGCATCAGCTCAGTGCTTTTTGAAATGTACTATGGGCACTAGTCGCTCTTTGATATCTGACGGCCCCTAATGCTATTCATGCCCTGCTGAGCACCATGGAAGTGGTAAGCTTAATGCCATTCTGTATGTCTAACGCCAGCTGACTGTGATATTAGTTTAGTGCTAATGCTATTCAGTGTGAATAGGCTAGTGTCCGCCTGGCTGTCTAATATTAGTATTGGATGGGGGTGGGAGGTGGAGAAGGAGGCCTTTTACTCTCTTCTGAACAGCTTTAATTTGAATCTGCTGGAATGAAACCGCCAGAGCATGGGGGAGTCAGATTGCATTGTGATATCCATATATTACTAGATGGGACTGCAACAGGACTATGTGTCTGCTGAGTGAATGTATGTGTTTGTGTGTAGACCTTTTGGAAAGTATTATGCTTGTGTGTCTGTACAGTATATGCACATCAATTAACCTTTACTGCTCCTCGCCTACTCTCCTCCCTCTCTCCTGCTCCCCGCTTTTGTTCTCCTCTCCTCTTTTTTGCCGTCTTTTGATTGCATTTCCTATTTTTATCCCACTTTTGCTTTTATCTCTCTCCCTCCACCTTTCATCCAATCACCTTTACATCTATACATTCATCTATCTACCCCTCTTCCTCCTTTCTTTCCCTTCTTCTTTATCTTCCAGTGTATCAGATTCATAGCCAACCTGCTGCTCCAGAACCAGCAGAACCTCCAGCAGCCTGCACTCAAACTGATGGCTGAAAGTGGCGATGAGGAACTGCTGCAGCTGACTCTGGATCAGATCAACAACATGACGGCCGTAAGTGTTATTGTAATGGTCTGCATCTGAATATGAACCTGAATATGACTAAGTGGACTCCACTTTGGATGGAAACTAAGGCTGCAACTTGTGATTTTGTTTGCATTATTAATATACTAAATAATTTTTTGAGTCTATAACGCTTGAAAATGTTTCTTCAGCTGACTTCTCATTCAACCATTGATTCAAAACCCAAAAGTTTTCACTTTTTAGTGACATAAAAACAACAAAGAGTAGCAAATCCTTAAATCTGAGAAAGTGGTACTAGAAAAGGTTTGGTATATTTGCTTGATAAACGGCCCTAGAAGCAGCCACAAGAGAAGACGACTGATGAAGGAGGAAAGTACTGTCTATTCCCCGACAAGAGGGGCCAAAAATTATAAAACCTCTTTACTGGTATAAGATAAGAATGAAGTTCTCTTGAAGATTCTTAACATTCAAATAACCCAATGTTCATCCTCTTGCTAACTGTCCTCTACTTTTGGGGAAGCCACAATCAGATAAGAGAGTAATCGTTTTAAAACTGTGTGGGCTGCTCTCTACTTTCCTGATCAGATAAGCAGTTGTCACAAAGTAGGCCTCTCAGACCGAGCAGACCCTCTCTTTGTTCCTGGATCAGATAGGAGAAAGCCTCACTATTATATATACCAGTGACAGAGACCATATTCAATGAAACATTAAAGGCCCTATATTGGTACACCTGAGCAACATGCTGCTTTTATCCCACAGAGAAAGGAGAGTGGGATTGAGGAAGACAGGGGGTTGAAGATAGTATGAGAAAATATATATGATTTAGATGTGGGAAGACAAAATCAAATGGAGGAGGAATGGGAGAGAGAGAAAGAGAGAGAGAGTATAAAATGGGGAATTACAAAGACAGAGCAAATGTATGAAAATTTAGAAGTGACCGAGACTGAGGTAGCGAGGAGAGAGCAGGGTGCAAGTCTAGCTGAACTGGGGGAAGACAGAGAAGATAAATGACTGAGAGTTAGAGATGGGTAATATGAATAGAGTGCAACAGGTAGTATGTCACAATGCTTTGAGAAATAATCTTGCTTCTGCCACCTATAAGAGCAGAATGAGGGGGGACGTGTTCAGAGCAACATGGAACAGTGTTCGTATGCAGATAACATCAAAACAGCTGGAGAGAAATCGTCCTACGTCAAATACATCTGATAATGTGTTGGCCTGGACTCACTGTGGAGCTGTATGCATGTGGCTGTGTATTTGTCCATGTGTGTGAGTTTCTCTTTGTGTGAGAGAGTGCATGTGCCTATCACATTTCTCTGTTAATGTGTTTTCAAGTAGCTAGACTATTTAAAAGGAGCTTTGACAACTATTTATCTCCCAATTCCAGTAATTTAGCTCAGGGAATCTACTGAGTACTACTCCTACTGAGTAGTACTCTTCAGAGAACCAGTCCCATACCAGTGATCTCCTTTCCCCAGTTATAAAAAAAAATGCACATCTTATTGCTTGCAACTCATCATGATCATATATGTAAGGTAAGATGAGGCGAGGGATTGCTTTGAATCAGTGCATTTCTGTCAGCAAAAAAAAAATCCAAAGCTTCAACTCTTAAGGTTCTTCATCAGACATTTTTTTCCTGAGAAATTCTCTGTAAAATTGCATTTTTTTTCAAGAAAAATCGATTTTATGCAAATAGTTTTGATTTTATCTATTTGCCAAGGTTTTTTAGACAAATGTCTCAAAAATTTTAGCCTCCATCCAAACACAATGAATATGAATGGAATTTGGTCGAAGGATTACATCTAAAAATTTGAACACAATTTGGCTTTCAGCTGTGTCTTGGTTACAAAGTGCAATGGTGGCTCATCTTGTAGAGCGTGTACCATGAAGGCTCAGTCCTTACCACAGCAGCCCGAGTTTGAATCCAGTTCGATCCTCTTTGCTGAATGTCATCTTCTCGCTCTCCCATCTTTCCTATCTCTCTTTCACTCATCATATGTAAACTTTAAAAAGGGCGTATTCCTTTGGCACCAAGTAATTCCAATGATAATTGTGAGGCATGTCTAAGAAAATCATGTTCCTGCAAAATGTATTTACACATTTCTAATGGTATTTTTAAAATGATGTTACCGAGCCAAAAATTAATTGATTTCCATTTGTGAGGGCAGAGATTTCCAGATTTTGTAACACATTTGGTCACCGCTGTGACCCCAATTTATGGTGATAGAGGAGCAGGCCTTTTATCAGATCTACAAATAGCATGCACTTGTCTGCAACTGGCCATTAGCAAATCCATAGATCTTATCCAGGGAGGATCAGATCTGACTTTACTTCAGCTTATTTGATCAGAAATTCAGTCAGCGTACTGAGGAAGCTTAACTGTTAATTGACGATTGTTATTATTCAATCAAACATCTCAGTGAGGTTTGCTCCTTTGTTACAATTTATTTAACTCCAACATACCAAAATAAATTAATTCATGGAAAACCACATGGATGGTTCCTGAAATGCCACATAATTCATTTACCTCCCCTTTCAAGTCTGTATGAACAAGCCCTAAACAAGGTTAATAGCCACAATGCACCATAAATTTATCAACCCTCCCGTCCTTGATTAAGCACATGAAAATAACATGTCAGTCTGAGTGACTGACAGGTCTTATCTTCAAGCACTGCCCCACTGGTCTGTGTCTTCCCTGGCACTTTGCGCTGTATCTGATGTCACAGACGAGTGTGCACATTGTTTTCCTCGATCTCAACACATTTATTTCATAGGAGATGCCCCTGAGATTGTGATAAAAAAGATTAATTTTGAAGATTAATTTTTAATTAAAATGTTACAGAAAATGAGTTGACGTAGGAAGTAAATGAAAAAACAAAGTAATTTATTTGGCTGTAGTGTGAGATGCGTGTTCATTTTGCCTCACATTTACTGCGTCTTACCTCGCTGTGATAGGTTAATAGGTATGCTCAGCTCTGTTGAAGGAGGCCACTGTAGGCGTTTGAGAGCTGAGGGAGGGAGCAAAGACAGTAAGAAGTGGGAGCTGTGTTGATGATTTGAAAGGTAGACAAAGGAGTAGTAGAGAGAGCAGGTCATGTAGAGGGGCTTCTATTGTTCCTAATGATACAGGAAAATACAATGCAGGCATGCAGGATTTTTTTCATTTCAGTTAGAGCAGTGTCTCCCTCCCATCATTTCCTCCTTTCCACCTTCCTTTTCCTCTCTGAAGATGTATGGGGTGTGGGAAGGCATTGGAGCAGGGAGCCAGGGGTTAACACCAGCCTGAATAATGGGAGACAGAGATAAGGGCCTGATAAGAGCTGTCCTACCAATATGAATGAGCTGTCAGCGGAATGTACAGCATATATAGATCGAGCTGCATGTGTGCACAAACACACACACGCATTAGCAGCTGCAGTGTATGCTAACTAAGGTCTAGTTACCATTAGCTAAGAATTGGTTGAAAACACCCTTTCTGGTTGACATTTTTAAGTTTTGAGCTGACTTTTAAAACAAGAACAAGTCCACATACATGATAAAAGACTGTGGCTAAAGTTGCATGTCTGAGGCAAAAAGTCAACGTCCTCTGCTGCTGATGGCCCCTGTAGCAGACATAGAAAGAAGGAAACAGCACTGCTTTGGTATTGCAAAGTAAAGATGGTTAGTTGTTGTATTACTTATTATTATTATTTTACTTATTTTTTAGTATCATAAGTAAAATGTAAAAACAAATGTAACTTTTAACATTATGACAGAAAAGGCTTTAGGATGATAACTAAGACTAAGTAACACTCATTTTGGCTTAAGACCGAGCTGCTAACGTGATCTTTGCTAGCATTAAAGATCAGCTTTTATGTAGTGAGGAAATACACACTGGATGTGCTAGTCGTGAACTGTTTATAAAGATGAAAAGTGAAGCCATTGCAGAGATGCCTTAACCTGCATTCTATCTAATGACCATCAGGGGCCGACTTCACTAGTTGCAAAAAGAGGTCAGACTGTATAAAAGGCCATGGGAATAAATGCGTTTATGTTCTCAATCGCTAGTTTCAAATCTGGTTCAATACAACATGACATTCATTTTTTTAAATGATGGTCCCATTTCTAGGAATATAGACCATAGACCAGAGGAAAATAGACTAGCTGCATTAAGGAGAGGTTACCCCATGATTGACAGACACTTCCTGACAGTCAGGATAGAGTACAGAGCAGGTCAAATCCATCTCTCAGCTCCACCTTCTCGTCCAAATAGCTTCTGGTTTAAAAAAAAAAAAAAAAAAAAAACAAGATGGTGATGGCCAAATTGCCAACTCGAGGCTTCAAAACGGTAGTTCACAAACCAATGGGTCACTTATTTTTTTTATTATTTTAGCATAACTTGCAACACTAATGTTGTTAGTAAATAACATGCCAACTCTTGGCCTTGGAACACTAGCGGACCAAGCTAAGCTGGAATCTAGTTAGCTGCACATGCTAACAATTTTGGAAAGGCAAAATAGACACTTCTCTTCCCACACACCAGCTCTTTCTATGTCTTACAATTCTTGCTCTGACACGTGGGAAAGCCAAAGCTTATCAGACCTGCAACGTATCGATACACTTACATTCGATAATTACCATCCTGCAGAGGGTGTCACACTCCTTCTGTTCATTAAATCAGCAACTCCACCTTTTGCACATTCCTTGTCGGTTTTTACATTTATCACTTGTTTTTATTTGCATGCATTTGTCCTTGTATGTGTAATTAGGTTAAAAACCACTCCAAGGCCTCTCAACAAAAGACAAACACCTTGTCTATCTGCCCAGTGGAGTGAAGACGCCAGGCTTGTGTGTGTGTGTTTGTGTGTTTGATTGAGTGATAATGTGTCTAATTGCTTGTTTAAGTGGGCTTGTTTACAGCTTTGGTGCCATATTGGACCTGTTAATCTAGCTGTGTTTGCCTGCGACTCAGTGCGTTGATCCCTGATTTGCTCACTGTGTGGATATGTATTTGTGTTTGCTCATGTGCGTCACAGCCCACTTTTATTTTTATTTTTTGGCTTCACGGCCTCTTCCTCTGTCACTTTCAATCATGTCGCGCTGTAAGCAAGGACTATTTGGTGGTGTGTGTGCATGTGTGTATGTGTTTGCGTGTGTGTGTATGTACGCACCGTTTGTTGCACCACTTCAGCCTAGGGACAGTTAGGATGGCGAGATGGGGGAAAAAGAGCCCAAGGAAGGAAAGAAAAGGATGAGAGAAGGAGAAATGGAGATAGTTGTGTGTTGTCTGGCATTCGAAAGAAGCTTTATGATTTAAATGATAAAAGAAGGCTTGGCCATGCATTATGTATTAGGCATTGTACGTGCACGGTAATTCCAATTAAGCTCTCAGCCGGGTTTAGCTCAAGGAGAGAGGGAGGTGGGGAAAGACATATACAGGAAATGAGAGACGTGCGGAGCAAGAATAGAAAACAAGGGTGTGAAAAATTGACCAGACTAATCAGACAA
Source organism: Rachycentron canadum (assembly GCA_038496675.1). Classification (NCBI taxonomy): domain Eukaryota; kingdom Metazoa; phylum Chordata; class Actinopteri; order Carangiformes; family Rachycentridae; genus Rachycentron; species Rachycentron canadum. The sequence goes on from CM076665.1 coordinate 9,730,244, forward strand.
CATTTAGTGGCCACTGAAAACATGCAGGAAATGCAACCTTGGCTGTCTTTCGCAGGGCGAAATAGCAAGAAATGAGAAGGTAATAACAAGAACGAGAGGGGGGCTGGACATCTTATGGCCACAGTTTGATGTGTCAGTTCTCTTGTCACGCTGAGTGTTTGTTCATTCACACACAGCGCACGCCAGCTGCACACGAGCACACACACACACAAGGCAGAAGATGCCTCTTGTTTTCGCTTCACTGAAGAGTCAGACAAGGTGTTGTTTGAACCTTTAGACAAGACTTGGAGGGCTTTTAACCTGACACACACGGACACAAACACACACACCTGTGCATAAAAATACATACACCCCAGGACAGGTTTTTATGTTCTCCCAGCTGTAGACCTTTGAGAGAGAGAGAGGAAGGCATGGTGAATGTATTCCCTCCTCAATCAAATGCTATTTGTGCTGAGCTGTTTGTAAAAGCGAGGCCTGGGGGAACTCAAAAACTGAAAGATGTGGAGGGGGGAGAAGACAGGAATCACAAGTGGAGGAAGGCAGTATGGTTGGTTACAGATTTGTGAGAGGAACAGCAGATGGCATGGTAAATGTGGAGTCGACTTGGACAGTGCGGTAACTGACTTTTACATGACAGACCTGAGTTCAATCTGATGTCATAACCATAGATTTACACTGCTGAAGTGTCTCTGAACAGTCTGCTACAATTCCTCCAACTCCTCAAGTCAAAGCAGCAACTGTCATTGACTGAAAAAAAAAATGGTTCACAAGCATCTTTGCCTTATGAATCTGAGCTACCTTGACTTGCACTGGACAGCACGACCATGTCCTTTTTTTACCGCTTTGTTGCAGTGGGGGACAGTTATAGCTCACCTTGAACAAAATAAAAATTTGGCCACAGTTGTGACTTCACTTTTTGGTGCATTTCATACGTAAATGTCTGAGTTAACTATATGGCAAAATACATGTAATAGAATCAGACTGGTCCAATCATGCTTCACTGCATTATGTGAGAACAAATTTCTCATGTAAAAAAAAAAGAAAATTGTCGTTAGCTTGACTAGACTAGATTGCTAACACTCTAGTGAGTTTAAGCTAAATGAATCAAATATTAAGATAGCTTAGCATAAAGGCTGGAAACAGGGGCAGTCTGCTAGTGTAGCTCTGGTAAAACCAGAGATGGTCATTTTTATATTTCATTTTTTGTTAAGATTAGACCAACATCTTACACTCTGTTAATTAGAGAGGTGTAGAGATGCAGGTAGACTGATTTTGACAGACTTGCAGTTAATTGTCTTCTGGCACCAGCTGCATTTTTAAGGGACAGATATGAGAATGATATTGACATTCTTTTCTAACACTGCAAGAATGCATATGTGTGTCTTCCCCAAAATGCTGCATTATTTCTTAAATAACAGCATGTTTGAAACCATTCAATTACACAACACAAATTTGAGAACAATAATATATGATCATATCATAATTCCACTGAAAGTTGATAAATGGAAATATTGAATTATCACCCATCATTTCCATGCTTTCGTGAAGCAGTACTAAGAAGTGCAAATTAGTTATTAAATTAATAAGTATTGTCCTTGAGTGACTACTACTTATCAGTAGCTGCAGAGGAACAGCATCGCAGGAAAATTACTCACCAATGTCTTCAACTTCAGTAAAGGATATAAAGGAAGGACAAGCTCTTAGATTCAAGATCTAAGATCTGTATGTAGTTATCACCTGAATTACACTCTGCTGTCTACCATGGCCTGCATACTTAAAGCAGGTGTGAATGCTGGACAGACAGTAATGCCTGAAATGTGACAGAGCTGTTCATGCTGTAAAAAGGACATAAAGTTATCTGCACCACTCTGATATCAAGATTCCCCTCCATCTCTCTGCTACTCCTTGACATCTATTTACAGCTTCACTGTCAATCTGACTGACTCAAGACTCAAATCTGCTGTCTCTCTTGACACCGTCAAATAGTAATAGCCTGGGAGTTGCACTGCTGTGTATGTATGTGTGTTTACAATGTGCTTGGTTCTTTCCTTTCCTTTTGGACACAATATACAACACAAAGACAGAATCATTGTCCCCTAAATCTGTACATATCTCATGCAGCCCAACTCACTGCAAGTGATAATTTATGCGTATTGGTACTTTCTAAACCTGTCTCCCCTGCAGGTGTGATATGTGAAGCATCCACAGTGCTGGCACCTGCATTTCCCCTCCCTGATGGTTGATATTACGAGACATTTCAGTCAGATTGACATAAATATGTTCTAACTTTTGCATGCCACCTGGCAGAGATTTGGGCCCAGCAGTCTTCATGTATGCGCCATGCGGAGCTACATTACAGGCAAACATTGCAGGTGTACATTGCAGTGTTTAATTACACTAACAACTTCAAAGCGCACCATAGGTCTACTTTTACCAAAGTAATGACAAAGAAATATTCAAGAAGCTCAAACATGTTTGGTCGTAGTTTTAGCGCTTGGCTCTAGGGTTGACGATGCCAGTCTCTCAGTCCACGACTTTGATCTAAACTGAAATATCTCAACATGTATTCAATATACATTCATGGTCTAACTTTGGTGATCTTCCAACTTTTCATGTAGAGCAGCAAAATGGTTGAAACCTGTTGTTTTTTAGTGAAATGACTCAATTGATGGACTACCATCACCATAGCTCTACTTTGTGTTTAATTCTAATTAGCAAATGTTAACGTGCTAACATGTTTAACTCAGCCGTGTTTAATAAGGTACATTTTTCCAGCTCAACATCAGCGTGGCAGCATTGTCAGTGTTACAGTGTCAACGTGCTGATGCGAGCATTTAGCTCAAATCATTTCACTGCCCAAGCACAGCCTCATAAAGGTGCGAGCATGGTTTTGGACTCTCAGTCGCTGTTGGTGCTAAGAAGAGAAGAACACTCTAGCAAACAACAAAATTCCTGCCTTATCTCTCTGTCAACATGCAACTTTGAATTACAGTGCATGCTATAGCTGCATTACATTACTAATGCACTCACTCACTCCAAATAAATGGGTTTAAATAATCTCCATTGATTGTTGGCTTGTTTATAGGAAGCCTAATGATCTAACTGCTTGTGTTTCATGCTTTGTCAGATTTTTGTTGTTGTACTGTCAGTGTCCCCATATCTGTGCTTGAGCACGCTAATAGGAGTGATCGCCAACAGAGATCTTTAGAGATTAATTATTTGCTTATGTTATACTTTTGAAAAATCTATATTAATTGTTCCTCCACCCATCAAATTTGAAATCATCTTTCTGTGACAGAGATTGAAAATAGGTCAGTGTTCACTGCAGCTCCACAGCTCGAGTGCAAAGCATTTGTTCGGGGCCTCTGTTGAGTCTCCGAAATCAAAAGTCAAAAATCAAAAGCTGAAGCTGTTAAGTTTGTTTTGAAGTGCCTCTCCTTGGTTCTACTGTGCATTCATCCCTTGGAAACAGTTGGTGCACTTAAAAATGTATGCATCTGATGCTTTCAGTGCATGTCTGCCTGTCTCCTCTCAGGCCTGCTCTCTCCATCTTTCTGTGTCATACATTTTCCACTTTCCTAAGCCCTCCCAGCTCTCTTGTCTGTCTTTCCCGTAATTCTCATTATAACTGGATGACCTCCTCATCTACATCTGTCTCAAGATTCAAATTTTTTTTGTCTGACTTCTCTCTGTGGTCCTTCTCCCTCCCCTGGCTTGTCATGACTCATCTGGTCCCCGTCTCTCAGTGTAAGAGAAAGATTAAATTATTAGTCATGCATGACATACTGTATCTCTTTAAGTGTTATGTGTCAAGTCTCTGTCTCCTTCTCTCCCTATACCAAAGGAACCATGAACTTGTAATTAAATGGTAAAAACATCTAAATCCAAAATTCTCTTACAGACACTATGAATATCGGGACACAGTGACAACGTTCATTATTAGATCTGCTTGCATCACTGCAAGTGAAAGTTATTTTACCTCCAAAATATGATCAGTAATTCCATAAGCAGATCATGTCATTGTCAATGACAACAACTCAGTGTCTTTCAACTCTCATGTGAGAAGTTTGTGTTCACTAATATCCATCATCACAGAGTAAAGTGATCCTTTTGAAAGGGTTTTATATTTTTAAGGCTGAATTGTCCTTCAAGGGGAGAAAAATGGAGTGAGGGCGGCACAGAGATGAGAGATTGTAGAGGTGAGAGAGAGAAATTCATCTGGCTCTGTTCCCTTTCTCTACTACAGAAGAGAAGACATGAGCGCCACATTTATAATTGATCTGCCTCAGCTCCAGAAATACCCCAAAAGGGACTTACTGTTGTCTCTGTGCGCGCACACACACACACACACAAACACACACACACACACACACACACACACACACACACACAGTGTGTATAACTGAGTAAGTGCTAACTTAATAATAGAGACATCAAACAGGTGAGAGTGTGCAGAGGAGATCGGCTGAGTCACAGAGAGAGGCAGAGTGACGGCCTTTCAACCCCAGCACTCAGCCTTGTTTCTCCATGGCCTGTAAACCACTCACAACAGCCCCAGCAACATTTAGCTGTTTGCCTGCACTTCATTGATGTAAAGAGGCAGAAGATGCGATTAAAATATTATGCGGTGGTCTGTTTATGGCTGTTTGAACATGTGTTCATTGTTTTGTGAACTCAAACTCTCAAAGCTGAGGGCAAAGATTTGTTTGTGTGCGCCTGTGTCTTTGTACTAGTTGTCCTCATAGCTGAACCCCACCCTCTCTGAGGCGAAACATAATTTCTTCGGTTAGGCTGTTCACCAAGAATGAAAGTCAATGCAATCTTATTACAAGGCGAGTTGCACAAAGTTTATGTATGTGTGTATGTGTGTGTGCGCCACATGTCATGGGAATGGTGGTGGCCACAGGGTCAACACATCCTATAACCTCATCAGGTTTCTTCAAGCATGTAACATTGTAATTACACACAGGCTGAAAATACTGTCACTGCAGGAAGAAGCCAATGTTGCTTCTACAGACCAGTGTTCCTGATAAACCTCATTTCATTGTTTTATCAGCTATTAGGTTTTCGGAGTAGAATAGACCAGCTCAATGATAGCTGGTTACCAGGCAGAGAAGTTGTGTCAGGGTTTAGGTTGGATCAAAAGTTAGTTCCTCCTGACTGTATTGCCACATGTGTATTTACACTTCCCCCTCCTCTCTTTCTGCCCCAGGAGACAGCCTCCTCCTGTGACTCTGAGCTCCTCTCGTTGCTCCTGGATGCCGGGCTCCTGGTGGGCTGCGTCTCTTCGGCCCTATACCCCCTGCTCAGCTCCCACATGCTGTCCCACCAGGAGGAGCAGGGCTGGGACGTGGAGAAAGCTGCCGCTGAGCTGCTGGCGGCAGGCCATGGGCCCGAGGCGGGCTCCCTGCTGCTCGCTCACCGCGGAACCCACCAGGCTCAGTTCACCTTCAACACTGCCTTGGCCGTTCTCAGGAAGTGGCTGTGACAGGAGCAGGGACGAGGGGCGGGGGAGGAGGGTATGAGGGAAAGATCACGGCGGGGAGGCATTTTGGACGGCAGCCACAGACCACGGTGATAAAGCAGCTTTAGGGAAGAGGGGTGGCAAAGTGTTGTGAGAGGCGTAGAATTAGTTTGGATTGAGATCTGAAGAAACCAACATGACTAGAGAATTGAAGTGATCTCAGGCTGTATCTCTGCAGTTTGTTCTGTAATTGGGTTTCCGGTTCATCAACTGAGGACGCATCAGCAGCAGCTGCAGTATCTCCCTTTAAGGTATAAGAGCGGATACCTTTAATGGTGAAACATATGCTCTAGTAGAAACACACACACACAGGCATCAACACATAAACCTCTGCTGTCTCTCGGTCGTGAATGAATGTTCAGACTGATGGCTGATCATAAAATGCAGTTTCTGTTTGCATTTATTTTTGTGTCTGTATGTGTGTGTGTGAATCCTTTTATGTGATAAAGTAATTGAGCAGTAGCTGGAAAGCAGTGGGTGGAAATTAGCCTATTGTTCCGTGACAGGTTTGCCTCTTTGACATCCCATCGTTAAACACCCTGCCTCTGCTCCATTGTTTTCCCCCTAATAATGTCTAATTAATTCCTTCTAAACAAATTATCCCCGCAGCTGCCCCGCGCCCTGTCTGTGTGTGTGTGTGTGTGTGTGTGTGTGTGTGTGTGTGTGTGTGTGTGTGTGTGTGTGTGTGTGTGTGTGTGTGTGTGTGTGTGTGTGTGTGTGTGTTTGTGTGTGTGTGTGTTCATATGTGTGTGCTCGTGTGTGTGTATGTGTCTGTGTAGATGCACAAATACTCTATATCAGCATTGACGCCCCAGCGATATCATGTAGAGCTAATGATGATGAGAGCTAATCGTGTATGTGTGTGTTCACGCATGCAGTGATGATGCTGTCAGCATGATGCGTTTTACTCTGTAAAGTACAGGTTTCATTCTCTCCCACCTTTCAGAGCTGAAATAAAGACAAATCTAATAACACGAGAATGAGTCATGTTTTCGTTTTTCTTCTATTTCATTTAATTTCTTTATATTAGTGTTGGTGGAACACAAGTGGGAAACAAACTTGGAAGCAGCGCAAACCTTTCAATATAAATGTGAATCTTTGTCGTGCAAGACATTTTTTCTGTAGTTGACCCTGTGAACATTTCAGAGTTTTACTTTTCTTTTTAATGAATGGGCTTTTGTAAAGAATGAGTCCCATCTCATAATGAATGCACTCAAAACATTTGCATTATAATTATGGCATTTTCACGTTGTTGGTAGATAATTACAGCTCTTTGCTCGATGTGTATTTTTGCTTCGCCTCAAATGTATTTTTTGTTTTGTTACACAATAATTTCATAGCAGTTTAGTTAAGTGTGTACTCTGGTCAACAACCAACTGTTTTCACCTACACTCCATATCTACTGTTGCCAAAAGTATATGTATCTCATTTTTCTTTTCTTTCCAGCCCTTGATACTGATAATTCCAAACAGAGAATTTTTTTTTGAGATATTAGTGGCATGGCAAAGATTTGGGTGTAATTTATTTATTTGTCAAAGTGTTAGGGCAGGTTTCATTTTTTCTATCAAAGTGAAACATCGTTTTAATGAACAGAAGGTGGGAACACTATGTTTGGGTGGTAATTAGGTAAGATGAAAGATCAGTTTCCTCTCACTGAATCTTCTGAAATTTTCAGATCTTTTTTTTTCCCACATTCTCCTAAAGATGAAGAAACAAGTACCTGATACGAACGCTGAACACTGGTCACCGGCGTTATAGATAAAAACATATTTTCTTGGCTTCAGCGATGGGGTTGTGCATTAGCTGATTGGGAGAAAAATGTTTGCGAGTGGCTTTAAAAGTCCCGAGCTCATGTCTGCACGGTGCTATAGTTAATTATCCAGATGAAGCTTGTTGAAGACAAGCTGTAACTGTACTTGATGGCCACCGTATGGAACTGTGGCATCAGTGGCTTCAAGACCCATTTAAATCTGTTCAGGCACTAATAAGCAGATCATGTTTCCATATTTCCTTGTTAACTTTCTCCTGCTGCACTTCATCCTTTAATTATGGGATAAACTCCATGATGATTTCTGCATGTTTTATTTTTTCAGTAAAGACTTTTTCTGCCACCTCCAAAGACTGTAAGTTAATTCTTCAAATTCCTTCTGTTTAATATGTTTAGTTTGAGCACACAGTGGTTCCTGCCTTCCTGCCTAACCCTCTGTCATTTGCAATACTTTCAGGCCAGCCAAAATAAGAATATATATTATTTCTACACTGCGAAAAATTCTACAGTAATTCTCTTTGACAGGCAACATTTTAAACAGCTGCCAGAGTAGAGTAGCTCGTATCCCTGACAGGCCAGAAATTGAATAAAGGGCTGTGGCTCGGAGGTATTTACCCTGACAGCAATATTGCTGTGTTTCAAGCCCATTCATAAGAGATTGGGGTAGGGGTGGGTGGTTGGGCTATATATCAAACAAGAGAGTGATGAATCTGGCCACCTGTGGAGCAAATAGGGGAAAATGAGACAAGCTTGTGTCACTGATAGGTCACATGAAAATACAGCCTAATGCAAAGTTATCAGACAGGCTTTTTGAAGGCCTGGATGTGTTAAGGATGTGTCAACGTTATACCCTAAATGAAATAATGCTGTAGAGATTAATGGGTCAATTTCTCAGCCTTTACGTCCTACATGACTCATGACTGTCATTCATGCTATTCTAAGACAGTGTCAGACGTCAATAGACTGTAGTCATAAGATGACTGGCCTTTGCAGACATAAGAAAATACACTAATGTTTTAAGGTTCTTTCAACCCTGCAAAATGAATTCAATTGGTCTCTGATAGTAATTGACCCAAGTTTTTTCATCCCCTTGAGCTGCAGCAGCAGTCTACCTTTTGTGGCAAGCATGAAATCAACTCTTTGTGCTAAACTAATTTAATTACAGGAAACCTCTTGCAATCAATCCTGAAGTGTTAAATCCTCCATCCATCATCTTGATCAAATCAACACCACCAGGTACACATTTCTGGCTTTTAACCCTGTAACAAAGTAATACGTCAGATAATGTTTGGGGGGAAAAAAACAACAAAAAACTCCTGGTCAGACTAACATTCAGCCAAAACTACTTAAGAGTTGAGAAACTGCATCTGGGTGAGAGAGCAAAGCCTGCGAACAGTCCTTTAGGAAACTCAGAGAAGAGAAAATTAAGAAAATATGTAGAAACCTATGGATGAGGAGAAGGGAGACTGGTAGAACATTAACAAGCTTAAAAGTACAAAATGATAAGCAGAGATATAAGAATATGTTTAAAAGAGGGAAGAAATAAGGCAGAAAAAGGAGAGGGAGAATGAGGGCCAAGTGGATTAGCACTGCAGCGTTTTCACTGGCAAGGTGTTTTGACCCGTCTTGATTAGCAAAGCTGATCCCCATAAACTCCTGGGAGCATTTGTGTGCCTGTTTGCATAAAGCGTGCACACACACACACTAATACACCTGCACTACCAAACAACTTCTCAGTGACCATCCGCACAACCCCTGCATGTTAATTTTCAGCAGCAGTATCTCTTTTAAGCAAAACTACAGAGTGAAAAAATTTAATGTGAGAAGTTTTGTCACTTTCCTTCAAGTGCTTGCTTTCTCTTTCTTTTCCCACTCCCAGCTGTCTAATCAGTTGACTAAGGTGTAGCCCCTGTTTTTTTTTTGTTTTTTTTTAAAGCTGCTATAATCAATATTTTTATATTAACAACATATCAATGCCTACATGTAATGTGATGGAGATCTCTCGTAATAGTGAACCTATTATTGGTGCCTACATCCCACAGTGCTCAAAGTACAAGCATTTTAGCTTGATATCAGAAACAGAAAAATCTCTGTCCATATTAACACACTTGAAAAACATATATACAGTAAGCAGATCCGTAACTACAGTCTGTTCTGCAATTCATTCATTTCACAAACCATACAATACCATGAGTGAGGAACAACAAAGTCTGCTGTAGCATTAAAATGCAGAATCTTAACTGCACAACAACTGCTAGTGACGACAACAAGGTCAGTAACGCTTGTATTTCGTTAACATTGTTTCTTTCACCACTGGCAGTCGAGGCTGATGAGACCCAATAAGGAAGCGACTGTGGGCGTCTGCATTATTGTTTCCATAGGTCTGTGTTTTTGCCCGTTCAAACTACAGCGCAATCCTGAGTTTTCACACTAAAATGGGTCCAGAAGCGTCTTTAAAATCTCCAATTTCAGCGCTCGCTAGTGTGAACACCAGACAAAAACAGAGCGAAGTAATGATTTCTAAAACTAAAATGTCATAGGGTGGACATAACATACTCCGTAATTCTCCTCAGTGTTTTTTTTTTTTTTTATTTAGCTTCTTTGAGTTCATTATTTTGGTTTTACTTTACTGTTTTGGATCATTCTCACTGCTCTTACGGCCAGGCAATGGTTCTCACTGAAAAAGTTTCAAAAACCCACTCCTCTCCTGCCCAGCACCAAATGGAAAAGTGGCAACTAACTGGCAAAAGTGTGTATAGCTGTAAATCAATGTTTTTCTCAAGCAGACCTGGTGGGAGAAACATATTCATGGACAATCATTAAATCTTCTTGCTGTATGAATTTTAAAATCGTTCCTTTCTTTGCTGCTGTCAGCTACCATTTACCATTTCAGTGCCAAACTGGCGCACTTCCATTCCTCCAACCTCAGATTTCATCAGAGATTACTGCCCTGTCAGCTCACGCAAAGGACTCATAAGGAATCTCACTTGAGGTCACATCCATCAATATTTGCACTGAGGCTCAGTGTTTGACAGATTTTCACGTCCACATCAGAGTCTAGATTCCATCCACTCACGCAACTAATGATGTTACTGATTATTGCTGATTTCCCAGTGAGATCTAATCAGCAAAGGGCTTTTACATCTCTCTCAGCCTCTTTCAGTTATTCTCTCCTGATTTGCATTTGTTTGAAGTTGTAAGTTCTTTAAATGTGTAACAGGTATGTTTTTGTGCGTTCAAATACATCAAAGAGTGTGTGCCAAAGCCTCTATCAAAAAAGCTTTGTCCAATTTCACTGTGAGCCCTAACCCCATAAATTTCTTTTAAAACCACCAATATTTTTTTCTGCAGAAACTCGATCATCACAATATTCATACTTTTAAGAAGTCCTAAAAAGTCAGTGCTGACAAAGCCATGCTGAGGATAAAAAGGCTCCTGTCTGCATGGATCTCAGCCTTCAAGTTCCCTTTCAGCTTGCACCACCCTCTCATAATTACCTGACATATAATTTCACTTTTATTGACTTTCATCTTGATTGAGCATTCAAGTCAAACCTTTTTACAAACCCATTTCTCATTCACATAGCATAATTCTCAGGAGGAACCACACATGAACAGACACACGCACACAAACACACACACACACACAGATATTGTGTTAGCAGGAATTTACATCTTTACTGTTTCTTTACACCAGTCATTATACTCTTGACATTGATTATCACTGTTGACACAAATGCGGGATTTATAATTACACTCAATTAAGAATTAATAGAAATAATGAAAATGGCAAGTTTTTTATTCACACCTCTTGATTCCTAATTGCATTAAATGGTGAGGTGGTCTTTCAATGAACTTGTTTATTTCAAGAATTTCCATTCTCAAGCAACAACAACCTCTTTTGGGCTCTGTTTCTGCTCATGTGCACAGACAGACTGCAAGCAACTCTGGGAAATGTTAAGGTCTACCTCCCCTACCGCTGGTGTTTGGTAAACACAGTGTCGCAACCTGTCAAGTGTCAGCATCCTTTTTTTTATCTGTCAGACAAAGCTCTCTGTGCAGGCAGTGTGAGCCATCATCACAATCCATCCAGAAGGTGAGAGAGGAGGGGGTGAGGAGAAAAAGAGTTTGTGTCCTCCCAGGGGGAAGCTGAATGAGACAGGATCTTGCAAACTCTCTCCTCTGCTGAATGGAGGTTATCTCTTTGAAACAAAGCATTTAACTTGCGCCTATGAGTCCTAGGAGTCTGCAGTGTGAGAGAAAGAAAACGAAACATGAAAGGAGGGAATGGGGAGTAAAAAAATAGTGTTTGCATTCCAGGAAATCCCTCACATGCCTTTTAACTTGTCAACAGATTGAATCCTGGGAAATCATTCATTCTCCAAAGCCATGTTTGTTTCCTTTACCTCTTTTTCATCCATCCCTGTCTTGTCTGTCTTTGACCTGCAACCTTGCCTCCACAGAGTGACTGTCTGTCCAGCAACTCCTGTACTTGTAGTGCAGTGAAACACACATCCAAAAGCCCTTCTGTCAGATACCGTAAGAGTCATGCAGCTTTGAAAGCAGAGAGCTGTAGGTCTGTGACAGGTCAGACAGGCAAGGGATCCAGGAAATTACTGAAGGTCAAAAACAATGTGGAGAAAGAAAGTCAGGAGAATAACAGATCTTGGTAGTAGATAGTACTGCAGTTTCCTTTTTTAGACCAAAAACACAAACTAACAAGAACAACAACATATTTTGCCTGACTCCTTGTCAGACATACACTTGGCGTAGTCACTGCCAACTAGCGTTCAGTTTCTTCCCATCTACTGTATTTCTCACATGAGCACACTCTGTGTTGGAGAGTGACCACAGGCTTTTATTGTGTTAGTGCTGCCAAACGTGAAGTAGTCTAGTGCTAGTTGCGTTGTGGTTACGTGCTGGTAAGACTTTGTTGCTTGCATTTTTGTTATTGAATGCTGGTGAGCTAACATTAGCATTTCCGCTGAGGTGTGTTTAATTCTTTGTTGACTGCCTTGGGTTGATAGAGGAAACAGTGACATTGTTGAATTACTTGTTGAATCCTTCCAGTGGATCCCATGTTGAAAGAACAAGAAAAAAACTGTAAAAAGAGACTGTAAAAAAAAAAAAAAAAGATGGAAGGAACCCGATGATGTATAATAATATTACGAGGTTTCGAAATAACCAATGCATATAAAGATGGAGGACATGACAGCACTGAAAAAGTTAAGCCAAAACATCTAAATGGCTAGCTGTAGTACAAGTCATAAACCCCGCCCCCTCCCTGACATTTTAGGTATTTCTTATCATGCTGGTATATGTAAAAGTGTTTGATTTTAATTATTAATTAAGCTTTAAAACAAGAGTGTAACATCATGCTCGACAGCTGTGACTGACTCGCGATTGGGTGGAGATAGTGTATGACTGGGACCTTGTTACGGTGCCTCCACTGCCTGATGTCTCATTTCACAGAGCCTGGCTTCAAAAATGGCAGCTGTTGTCTCTTGTAAATTTTGGTTCCCCTTTTATACAGTGGGAGGAAGTAGAGACATGTCATCCATCTTTATATCACAGTGAACCAAATAACTTTCTCTGTAACAAATGACCCATATTGGAAAGGACTCTCTGTAATAATATTAAAGTCAGTGGAAACCTCACATCTGTAGTGTCAAATTCAATTTTAAAAAATGTTCAGCTTTTAAAAATTTCTTAAAACAAGTGAAACATTTTGCCAGCAGCATAAGACTCCTCTCAAATGTTGAACCATGGCAGAATGAGGCCGCTGCTAAAAAGGAAAATGACATTTCATTTGACAAAATTGATGAAACAAGTTGATTTGCATTGGAGACACGTGAATTTAACTCCCAAAGCTGGTAAAAACTCTGATGGACTGCAACTTTTAATAATAGATAAATATGGTATGTTTGCGCTGTGATTCTATAGAAGCAGTTCTGTGCTGCCTGTTTGAATACTACTGTTAGAATAATGAAAGAAATGCAAGCTGTCTTACTCTGTATTATAAAAAACAGCTTGATGCAATAAGACAGGAACAACATGAGATTATGGAATCACAAAAAAGGTGTCTGAGCTTGAGATCTATAAGCAGCAAATGTTTCCATAACTTTTGTTTTATTAAATTGAGGATGGAAAAATTTCAGAAATTGGTTGTATTTCACCCCATCCTCTATTACAGGCATACACGTATTCGCATCCTCCTAGCTGTTACTAACTGCCATATGTTCCTCAAACTGGCAGGTTGCTCTGTTGTTTAGCAAATAAAAAGAGAGAGCTGGAGAGGAGGTGGAAGGCTGGTTTGAGACCGGGGACAGAACAGTGTGGGTGGAAGTGCAAAACTAGGGGATCCAGAATGACTGGAAGATTGTTTGTGCATGTGTCAGGACAGATCTGAGGCATTAGGAAAAGCAGAAGTTCAGTTTTTGCTTTGTGATTATGGGATGTTGAGTTTAGATTGATGAAAATGAAGTATAAGGCTGCAACATAACAAAAGGTAAAAAACAAAAAATGACGGAGCTGAATACTTTTTAAATGCACTGGATATTGTACATTTCAGCTCTGCAGGAGAAAAAAAAATCTTGTGCTGTCTCTTTTTTAAACACTTCAAATGGAGAAGGAATGGCGCGATGCAGGGAGGGTGAATAGTCTGGGTAATACTTCACACTAAGTGGAGTAAAAGTTTCATCAGTGGTGTGTGTGTGTGTGTGTGTGTGTGTGTGTGTGTGTGTGTGTGTGTGTGTGTGTGTGTGTGTGTGTGTAAGTGGGGGTGTATGTTTTAGGGAGCATGTAGCTACCTGTATGTTCCTGCATGTGTGCACACTAGGGCCATGTGTACTGAATATCAATTCTGTCTCTCTTCTCTATGTGGGTATTCATGTGTGTGTGTGTGTGTGTGTGTGTGTGTGTGTGTGTGTGTGTGTGTGTGCGCATGCACGCGCATGCTGCATTTAGTATCTCTTCTCCTGCAATCAGAGATTCATTGATGTCTATCTCCTTAGCTGAATGTAGCAAATTACCTTCTTTGACAGACTGTTATCTCCTCTGCTCTAATGTTCGAGCTTGGCTTCATGTCGACTCAGCCTATGGCACCACCAACCTCAGCCTCTAACACACACCACTTGCACAGTGAAAGGTGGAGTTTAGGAGACCTTTGCTTCCTACCTCAGTGTAGGCTGGATGATTAAAAAAACCTTTTGAGAGTGGGAGGGTTGTGCGTTTGGATCCATTTGCTGTTTGAGAAATCCTGAAAATTTTGAATCTGTAAGGTTCACGTGTGTCATTGAGCTCTATAAATACTAGGAAATATGATAGTTTGTACTGATACCAATGGGATTTCATGATTCTCAATATCATTTCAACTTCAATTTCAATTCAACACCAGTAATTTGACAATATAAATTTATATTTTAATTGAATTGTAACGACGTTAGCCCAGCTCCTAGCTCATTATAGCAGCTGTCCCTATGTTAGCCTAAACAAGCTCACATTAGCCTTTGTGAACTTTATTGTAAAGCCTTGCCACAACAAAAGTCAACTCTTACAATTCATGGACAGTAACATGAACATTTTTGCAACATGTTAACAACAGAAACTCTCTCCCCCTGACTTCTGTGCACAGATCTGAATGTCATGTCTTTGAGTTGCTTATATAAGTTTGTGGAGTTTTGAAATGCTCTGTGGCAGAATTTGTTGACTGGCGTTTGGTTGTGTATATCTTGTCATATAACAGTCTACGTCAAATGCAAGCTGCTGCCATTGCCTTCTTTGCTGTTCCTGTGCCTGAGTGTAATGTCAGAGTAGGACTCTTGTAGGGTTATTGTGCCGCCATTGTCATTTCCAGAAGAATCACATCTCCAGTACCAACAGCATTTTCAGTGCCTATGGGAGCTATAGCACTGTAGAAAAAAGTACCACCTTGTTTTTAAGATTTTTTGAATTGACTTGTTAAGTCATGGTTCTCTGATCTATACAGTGTGCAGTGTGCATGTTAGTAGGACATTCTTGAAGCTGTGTGTGTAGAACGACCATCCACAACATTTAAACTGGCAAATGGAAAAATTTTCAAGAAACAAATATAAATTTGTTGACAGCTAAGGAAACTTGTGTGATACAGTCAGAAGCTTCAGAGAAGGTTTTTTCCCCTCAAATCCATTGTGACATTGTGATGTCAATCTTTGAAAACTCAACCTTTATAGCTAAATTTTAGTCTAAGTTTTAGAGCAGATCCCAACATTCACAAAAAATATCTCAGGCTGAAATTTTGGGGAAATGTGTATTAAAAGGATACACAAGACAACACATCCAGGTACAATTATGCTGTCATAAAGAACAGGTAGCCTTGGGTTTGAACATTTCATTCAGTGTAGACATCATATGATGTCAGTAAAGTGCTAGAAGAAGTTGATGCAGAATATGTGATACTGTCAGACAGGGTGGAATAAGGGATTTAAAAAAAATGTATATGTACTTAAAAGGGACAAAATAAGGCATAAACCCTTACCTGGTTAAAGCATTAAAGTGTGGTTTCGGATCCTTGGTATTTCTCTATAATACAAAATATGTGTGGTCAACATACAAAGTGCTTAACAAGAGTCAAGAGCTCAAAAACTAAAAAAACATAACTCAAGTTATGTTCTTCATCTGGAAGGTGGGGTTAAATCGATGACCTGTGAATATAAGTGTGACATACACCTAAGCTGTAAATCTCCCTCTCCCAGCTGATTTCCACCCACAACAATACAGTTGTATTTTAATTTCTTAATTTCATGTTAATCTAAAAAAGTGCAGGAAAAAGCTGATGGGGAGAAAAAGGTTCTTAGGGTCTTTGAGGGGTTTATTTTAATGACAATCAAGAGGGATGTTTATGTATATGGCCTCTACATTATCATAAAGCATGTACACCTGCAACTGTGACTAAAACTTTTCCAAAAATCCAACATAATGACAGACAAACTGAACGTAACCCACAAAAACAGCAAGAACAACAGGGACAACAGGTGTTTGTGTTTCTATGGGGTTTAAGCCAAAGGAGAATGAAGCAATCAGTTACCATGGTGATGGTAAAGGAGGAGGATGAGGAGGAAGAAGAGGGATGGGGGGGGCAGAACAGTTTCGTTTGGAGAGAGTCACTTACAGGCTTTGATGATGATAAGGGCTGCTGCCGGGGTAAACAACATCAGAGCGTTAAAATAGAGAGAATTGGGCACTCCAGAGGACCAGGTTGTGTTCAGTAATATCTTCTTTCTCCTTCTCCCACTAACCCCCTCCTCCCCCTCCTACTTACCCACAACAACATCTGCCTGTCTCTCTCCATCTCCTCACACCCCCACCCCCAACACAAACACTCACCCATCAACCCTGGCTACCTGCTACTCACCCTGCAGATGTCCTGCCGGCCTTGTGATGAACAGCAAGGATCGTCGTAACCATGGCAACACTCTGACACACACACTTCCATCAATGTGTGGGGTGGACATTTGTTAAAAAAAACTATATATATATATATATAGTTGTGTGTGTGTGTGTTTGTTTTAATTTGGTGTGTGTCTTTGACCTTCTGTTTGCAAAGGTAAAAGCTCATGAAGTGTTTATTGTATGCTCTTTTTTGGAGGGTGTGACGTCCTCCAGGGGTTAGTTAATGCGTCACATGGTGAAGGGGTGTCACACTGCCACTGGATAGATGTCATCAAACACGCTCCAGTGAGTGATCCTCTCACTTTCACAGGATGAGGGGGGAAGGGCAGGGAGGCAGGGTATAGGGGTGAGACGGAAGGAGAGTGATGGACCGAAAACCAGCGAGACAACAATCACAATGGTGGGCAAACCAAAACAGTGATGAGATAACAGTCCTGGTAGCTGTAGAGTGGGTGGATGATCCCGAGCAAGACGAGGAGGAGTGGTAAATTAAGAAAGGAATACAGAGAACTGCAATGGAGATGCGGGCAAAGTGAGAAGGTTGTGTGTGTGTCTGTGTGTGTGTGTGACAGCTGAAAGCAATGTGTGTGTGTGTTAGCAAAAAAAAGAGAGAGAGAGGAAGATGAGACAGAGAATGAGCAAGAGGGAGGGTAAGGGAGAGATGAGAGCAGTGGAGGATGTTGAGCTGAAATCTTAACTAACAGAAGCACTGGCACCACACTGAGAAGAAGAGCTGAAACCAGACATCAGGGCTTTAGGCTAATTAAGAAAAGAAAGAAGCTATGAGAGTGTGTGCGTGTGGATGGGTGTGAGGGAGTGTGCGTTTGTCCCTATGCGAAAGTCAATGTGGATATAGGCTTGAGTATGGGAAAAGAGCTTGTGTGTGTGTGTCGAACTATTACTTCATGTAACCCTGTTTATCCTAAAATGACTTTACTTTAGCTACCTGCCTCACTCCTGTCTTTGTATTATGTCAATCTGCATTTCTCGTTGTGTGTGTTTACGTGCCTTTGTTTCTGCAAGTGTTTTCATTGTCTTAATTACCCAAAGATATCCATCTGTCAGTGGAATGAGCTTCAGCGATCAGGCCACAAAACAATGTTGTCTCCTTGCTAGCTGGGACATAGTGCTGATTGCTACTCAACGTGACTGAACTGCAGTTATATCATACGACATTGTGAAGGCTATGATCCATATGCTATTGGAATATTCTTAAAGGGAGATTCTGTTTTTTCCTTATTTTTCATACTTTTAGCAATTATTTCAATTAATGTTGGTAAAACTTTACTCACCAAATTTATATTGCTAAAATCTGGGGATGGAACATCTTATAAACAAAAAGTCCTTTAACCTAAAATAGAAAATAGGTTGTTTGTCCATATCCTAATTAATCCTCTCCAGCGATTCAAGGCACTTATTAATGTAAATGGTACCAAATTATCTTGGCCTTTCTTGTAACTTAAGGCTAATTTCAGCTGTTTCCTGTTCAGGAAAGAATGAGAAAAGTGGAAATCAGCTGAATCAGATGAATGTAACTGAATGAATGTAATAATACCCACGTCTTAGTTCAACCTGATAAAGTCTCATGATAACTTTAGATGCAACAGTGGTTTTTGTTCCCCTCACTTACATTGAAATCGCAACAGGGATCTTTTCGCTGCCAGTATGACCAGGAAGAAAGATCAGTGCAAACAAATAGCCTACATAGGCACATGTGAGTATTCTTTTGAAATTGACTTGAAAAAAATGGTCCTATTCTTTATGCATCAACTTTATGTCCCCATGCATCAAAAATGAGTGCACCCTGAGGACGACAGTTCACACTGTCATATTTTGTTGTCATATGTTCATTCACAGAATAAAACATGAGACAAATCAATCAAGTCAAAATTAAAAGGTTAATTACTGAAAATACACAATCGGCCCTAATTGTAAAAATTATGCCATTTCTACTCTAAAATGTCAAGTGAAGTTCAAACAGTGATGTAATAAATTAAGTAGAGTGAATTCAAAAATTAACACTTTGCTTAAAACTGTTTTTCACTGCCCTCGTGTTTCAGCTTGGAACACACGCAGCATCACTGGTGGGTTGACTGGTTGCATGTAGTCATAAGTGCACGCTATTGCACCCATAACCTGTGTACCCAGCAGTGATGCCACAGTGTACTGCCACAGTTCGTTGATCTGAAATGACTCAAACATGAGGGGATCAAAAGTAACATTTTCCCCCTTTTTTCATGAATCCATTTCAATACTGGAAAAAATGAGAATGTGCTGTTTCAAGAAAAGAGAGAAGAAGATTAAAATACAGATAGACTCTTGCTTGTTCTTGTTTCGGAGACAAATACAATGTCGATTAAGTTTGAAAACTCTAATTGAGTTCAGCAAGATTAATGGAGCTCTCCAGTGACTAATTAAGTCAACATCTGTGGTGGTTTGTGTACTTGTTAATTCATCCCCTCAACAAAACACATTTTTCTTGTGGTGAGGCCCTTTCCAATACTCCAATAGTCAATAAAAATCTCACTAATGGATGACACACTTACCTGCAGTGTATGTATTAAACTGAAAGTCTACTGTTATTCTCTCTGTCTCTGTTGGCAGCAATGCATGAAGATTAATTGTCACATTAGATCCTAATTGAGCCTACACCCGTCTTCATACATAATCAGTAATGCAATGGACACAATAATATAAAAGCTTTCTGTCAATTTACTCATCCCATTTCATTGTCATAGTAACTAAATACAAAAGCAACTCAGGTTGTCTTATGTTTTGTGCACAAATTTCACTGACTGGGGAAAATAAAAGGCCAAAAATAAAGTAAACAGTAATTTTATTGTCAATTTATGGACTAAAGGTTTTATGAGCATGAAAGGCACACTCAGTACACAGAGGTACTGTAATAGTACCTTTCTACTTCTGGGAAACACACCACTTGAGTCCCTCTGCATGGTTGAAAGCCAGTGCAAGTCCCTTTAATCTTTGAGACCAATAGCTACTGTTTGGACTGTCCATCAAATGAATCACAGTGTGCTTTTTACCTTGAGACACTTACCTGTTGTTACTGGATGTTCTGACCAAGGTTTAGAGAAACCTTAAACTGACTTAGCAAGGCCTTGTTGGAAACTGTTTGAAAAAGGGCAGGTGTTTAAAAGAAAAATACTTGACAGATGATAAAATTAACCATTTTCCATCACTTTCAGTTGGAGACTAACCAGACTATTGGATTCTGCATCCTTCCCATTTTTTTCACTACCAGCAGAGCCAGTTACTAAATCGAACTCTTGTCGAAGTCAAAGAGCAAAAATATCTTTTCCAACAAGAAAAACCTTCGGTGCCTTTCTTTGGTCATCTTTCAATGAAGAAACGCTCTCCAGTTCTGATATAACTGATGCTATAGCGCCATCTATACAAACCTCTTTAGGAGCCGCCATTGTTTTTAACAAACAGTAGCTTCTCGCTGTTGCCACACCGAAGACTGGCGTATAGCTGCCAAGAGTTTCTTCTTCACAGGTCCATTTCCTGTTGTAAAAAGAACATACAAATGTGAATACAATAACACCAGCACCAGAGAAAAACTGTTCTTATGGCTGTAACTAGGCTTGAGTCAATAACTGTTAGCTTTCATAGCCCATAAATAAATAAAGAAAATTAAAGTTTTTATGGACTTGATCTGTGACATTCTGCTGAATGCTATTGAAAAGCAATCTGTTGTTGTGACCCTGAGAAGAAAACTAAATGGTATGTAGAATCAACTGTTTACTTAATTATCATGTCCTATTTTGTTTTTATACAAAACTTCCATAATTCCAGTGTTATATTTTTATGCATTATGAATTACTGGCTACATCTGTGCTTCAGAAAAAAAAAAAAGTTTTTTCGAATAACATGCTGTAAAATAACTTTAAACCTACATACTATGTCTGTACAGATAAATGTGTGTTGTGTGTGTCAGGCTCCAGAGGTGCTGCTGCTTGAAAACCATCTCTTTGTTTGCCGACGCCCCGCCTGTCCCGCCATCTCTTACAGCTCACGTTTGTGTTAACACATGGAATGATAACACACACCACAGCAAATCAATGCATGTTCACATTTCAATCTTAATCTTCACCAGCCATCAATCAATGCGCTCAAACAGAATCAGCCTGCCTGATTGGTTTGGGGCCATGGCCTGGGTTCCACAGGGAGTCGCAGCCAATCAAAGGGTGTTAGCCTGAAATGATTCAAACATGAGGGGGATCAAAATAAAATTTTCCCACCTATTTTCACAAATCCAATTCAATACCATTGAAAATGAGAATGTGCTCTTTCAAGAAAAAAGACTCGTGGAAAAAATAACGATAGACTCTTGCTTGTTCTGGTTTCTGAGGCAAATGCAGTGTCGATTAAGTTTGAAAACTCTAATTGAGTTGAGCCAGATTAATGGAGCTCTCCAATGACTAATTAAGTCAACATCTGTGGCAGTTTGTGTACTTGTTAATTCATCCCCTCAACAAAACACATTTTTCTTGTGGTGAGGCCCTTTCCAATACTTCAATAGTCAATAAAAAGCTGACTAATGGATGACACACTTACTTGCAAGTACTAAGAAGCAATGCATGAAGATTATTTGTCTGATCACAACCTGATTGAGCCTACATCCACACAATCAGTCCTGCAACAGACACAATAATATAAAAGCTTTCTGTCAATTTACTCATCCCATTTCATTGCCATAGTAACTAAATAGAAAAACAACCCAGATTGTCTTGTGTTTTGTGCTCTAACTTCACTGATTGGGGAAAATTAGAATCCAAAACGCAACAGTAATTTTATTGTCAATTTATGGACCAAAGACAGTTTTAAAGGCACACTCAGTACACAAATGTAATGTAATAGTACCTTTAAACATTTGGGAAACACACCATTTGAGTCAACATTTGCATGGTTGAAAGCCAGTGCAAGTCCCTTTAATCTTTGAGACCTATTGTTTGGACTGTTGAGCATGTATGTGTGTGTGTGAATGGAGAGAAATCAGATGTATCAAATGGAGGAACAACAGGTGTGTGATGTTTTCAGGATGTTTCCATTTCTTGAACTGCACTGATATGTGTGAATATCTGATTAGGAAGCATGCATCTAAAACTGTGTGCCTCTGTTTGTGTGGGGGTGTGTGTACATTTTCAAGTGGATTTTCACTAAATGTATTCTCAAGTCTTGGCTGGCTGAAAGGATGATGACTGTAATCAAGCAAGTGCCTTTCCATCACATGAAGCTCAAATGCAGCGATGACATTTCCAAAGGTGCATGCTAGATGGAATATTAAAACACAGTGTCACGCCAACTCTTTTAATGGCTTGTCTTTGTGCCTTAAAAGCCGCTTGACATTTCCAATCAGGCTCCCCGGCGGTTTGCTTTGGCTTTCTGAAGTTTTGCTAAAGTTTAATATATTGCTTTGGGGTTTTACATGCTTTATGTATATTTGTTTCTTTCATTTCTGGTAGTAATGGCAAAATGAGCTCTCACTGAGCGAGGCAGACACACATTAGTCTTCACTCTGAAGGTAGGAGAGATCATATAATGAGCTGGAAGAATAAAAGAAAGAGTGTGGGTAATATTAGAAAGAGCAAGGGGAAGAGGATTAGACATAAAAAAAGAAAGAGGTGTGTGTGTACAGTAGGTAGGTCAGCATCTTTTCATTACTCTATCATCATTTTGACTGAAATGGAGCAGGACAACCCCTCAAAATACAGTTGGTGCACACACACACACCCCATACCTGCCGACTTGATAAGATCAGGGGTGACAGCATACACGCCTGCCAAAAACAAAAAAATCCCTTGGGTGTTTCAGGCAGTGAGTAACCATCATGTCTTGTCTCACCATGCTGCATTATCCCCCTGCTTCTCTTTCTTTCTTTTTCTCTGCAGCAGCTGTTGTTCTCCGTCCTCTCTCCATCTTTTCTCATCCCGAAGCTCTTTTGCCTACTGAGCCTTGTCTAGGCATTGGAGACGTGCTCAGAATCAATTGTCTGATTAATACAGGAGACAAACACAATTAAAAATTGATTTGTGGCTCATTATTGACCAATGTGAATAATTAACCAAGGTCTCATGGCTATGAATGCACACAGGAGTGTGTTTTTGTGCATGGCTGTGTGTGTGTGTATATAAGATTTTACTGCAAATTCACCTCTTACTGAGACCATTTTCTGTTTTACAGCGAGTGGTGACCAGTAGCTGTAAAGCAGCATACATGCACAAACATATACACACACACACACACACACACACACACACACACACATATAACACAGCTGTCGTAAATCTTTAGCGTTAAATTAGCACTGCAGGTGTACTTGTATGTGTGTATAAACACTGTCTTAAAGTTTTCACTGTTAATGAGTATTGATTTTTCAGTGACATTATTAGGTGCTCAAAATGTTGATTATTCTCTCTTAAAGCTGATGTGGCTTTGGTATAAAAGTTCAGTTTTATCAAAGTGTTAATGTCAAGTGCTAATTTCACACCATGCTCTTTAGCACTTATATAAATGCTGCCAGATTTCTTTAACACAGGCGCTTTTACAACTGATTTTTTACGATGATGTCTGCATGGTGTTTATAAGATGAATTGTTTTGTCCATTAAGTCATTACAGACAATACTGTATCTCTCAGACTTCTGTTGTCATGTTTAGAGACAACATGGAAGGATGAATTTTGACACTTTGCTCCTGCAGGGGAAAAAAATTACACAGACATTCAAATTGGGTGATGTGTGAACACTTTACTGGTGCAATTTCAGACAAATTTGGAGAAATGATACATTTTACTCTGTCATTTACAGAACAGAAACCAAATAAATATGGCATAGAATGATACACTTGATACAAAAATTTAGGAATCTCTAAAAAGGCTTGGAGTGAGGATGCGTTGTTTTTATTATTCTTTTCGTTTTTATTTTTCCTCCAGAAAGTGACCAGTCCATTTGGTATTCTGGTGAAGATTACCTCCAATAACCAGATGAGCTGAGTTTTGAAATGTTTGTTAAAACAACTAAAAGTCAAACCACATATGTTCAGAATTTGAAATTTGAAAAGGAGGTCTCTTCATGCCCTCTGCCTCTCTAGCTGTGCTTTAAACAAAGCAGGACTTCATCCATCTGTCTCACCTCACTGTCGCTTCTGACAATTTTCACATCCACCTCCTCACAGTTACCTATCATTGTGTTGTCATTGCCTCCACCATCCTATTATGTACAAATGGAGGAGAAGGTCTGACAGTTTGTCAGGCTAGCGAAGATAAGATGGCCATTTAGCAGGCGTTTGCTCTCCTATCGTCTGTCTAGATTTAATTATACTGTTAGCTCTCCTCCAAGAAAAGCCTTTGAAGTCACTATGTCAGGAGAGCAGAGAGACTAAATGTGATCTGTTATACCGCCAAGTATACAGTGTTGGAGCTTTAGGGAGATTTAGGAAGGATTTTAATGCACTGCAGCCTTATAGTTTTGAATTTGAAATTAATAACTAGGTGGTGTAATGATTTCAGTATTGTACAGAGCTAAAAGTGCTCTCATATTAAGACCTTGAATTAATACAAATCTGCCAAATTACAAGAGCAGCTCTGTGTCTGGCAGTTGAAAGGGAGCATTGCTGCAGAGCCTGAATGCAGCATTCCCATCAGGACAGTACAGTCTGTGAAACATGCAGTCACAGCCGGAGGCAAAAGAGGGGTGACCCCACTGAAATGTGACGATATAACATTGGCAGCAGAGTGGGGGTGTCGTGTAATGAACAGGGAGACTATTCTTGAAACCAAGGACCAGAGTTCTGGTAGACACCCAGCTCCACTAAAGAGTCCTTGAGCAAAGCACTGAATCTCGGCTGAAAAGAGAATTTCCTGGAGGGGATCAATATTCATTATTATGGCTTGAGCATCCTTTTCAATCAAGAGGAAGCATAGAAAGTATGATTACACTCATGAGCAGTGTATGAGTGCATGATTTTATTCAGATGAGCACACATAATGTTCTTGTCTTAAACTACACACAGCGTAACAATGTGAACTGGCTGTTAGGGAAATGGATGTAAATTCTGAAAATGAGTTGTCCCCCTACCCCTTTAACAGCAAAGATGCACCTTGTGTACTTATCAGTTATCAGTTTCCTGTTTTTGCCCTTTCCCTCCTCCTCCTTCTACTTCTCTTGTATCTCTTGTTTCATTAGACCCAATCTATTGTTGCATTTGCTCTATTGGGCCAAGCTCCTTTCTCTCTCCCTATCAGTTGTTTGCCAGGTGGTGAGACTGTGAAAGCTGCTTGATTAATAGCAGCGTAGGGAACCATGCTGGACAAGAGTCTTCCACTGGGTATTCAGTAAATATGTGTGTGTGTGTTTGTGTGTGTGTGTGTGTGTGTGTGTGTGTGTGTTTGTGTGTGTGTGTGTGTGTGTGTGTGTGTGTGTGTGTGTGTGTGTGTGTGTGTGTGTGTGTGTGTGAAAGGGCAAGAGTCTGTGTGTTGGTATATGCTCCTTTTATTTTGGATCAAAAACAGACATGTGTCATCACTCTTGTTATCTTGATTCCTGCCTTAGTTCAAGTTTTGTGTTTCAATGTGTTTATGTTTTTTGTTTGAACAAATTAGAACTAACATGTAATCAATCACGGAGCAACCCACATAGTCTAATCCTGACCTATAGAATAAAGCTTGCTCTGTTCATTTGCAATGTTTTGAGGTCCGAGAGCCCCCAGCAGATCCCATGTATTTCTTTATTTTTTGTTTTTTTTCCAACTAAACACGTATGGTAGCCATGGTAACCTGTGTTTAATGTCACAGCTGGGAAGCTCACCTGCCCTCCTGCTGTGTTAGTTCCCAAGGTAACTCTGCGAGTGTGCTGCCCTACTGAGTGAGAAACAAACGTGACAAGCTAACTTTCTGGTGAAGCAGCTGCATTTTACAGAAGTCGGCAGCATGCCTTTATCCCAGTTTTACGTTTCATCTTTGGTTTCTTAATAACACGTCTAACACTATTCATGATTCAGCACAGGTGGCAAGGAGAAGGACTGGCAAGTACAGTAACAACAAAGCATGCTACGGGTCAGACTGGTCAGACAGAGCTTGATGGGAACAAGCCCCATTGGAGTACAAAGCACAAGCTGTTACAGTTCTAATTTTGAATTAACACATTATTACACATTGAATATTTTAATGAATTTAAAAAAGCAACACCCCATTGCTTCACTCAAAACCCATGTTCATTTGAGGCTGTTTTCTCAGACTATACAAAAAACGAATGAAAGAGAAGAAGAGACAGAAGTTTTGATGAACAGACACAAACACTGATCATTCTCCTGGTGTTACCAGTCCACACAAGAGGCTCTGCCGTAATAATCTACATGCGTGTTGTTTCTGTCTGTAAAATACTTAATGTCTCTCTTTATATCTGTGTTTGTGTCTGTGTTTTGCACAGGCCATTTATGTAAGTTTATTGCATCTGAGTCAGTGTGCGCATGTGTCATTAAATTTATTATCTCTATTAACATTCATGCTTTCTGTTCTGGAAGTTTTCAGTAGTTGATTTGAAAATTTGCAGCTCTGTATCTGCTATTCTTCAGTCACGGTTTCAGGGCAAATATTTTGTCTTTATCTTACATTTTACTATCTATTGCATCATTTTCTTGGTTTTCAAAAACCCAAGCTCCTCTGTACACTAATTGGGATACAAAAGCACAAGTGATGCCAGTCCGTCTGTCTACCTGCCTACCTGTCTTTATTGATTGTCTGCCCGCCTGTCAGCTGATCTGCCTATCACTTGTTCTCTCTCCATCTCCAACATTTTCTCACAGTGATATGAAGGAACCAAAAGGTGGTAGGTTGCTAAGGTAACCAGTCTTTATATCATACCAGGATCTATCAGAAGTGTGTTCAACAAGCCAGTTTGAGGTTGAAATTGGAAAAAATGATTCACATTCTCAGTAAATGATCCTGGAAGAATTTTAAATGCAGAGATCTACAACAGAGTTGCAACCCAGTATTAGGGAGAAAAATTCAGACTTTGATACATGTGTTAATCCTGGTGTGTAGTAATCCATGTGTTATTGTGTGTACTGGGTAGGTCTTACATGTGCATATGCATAAGTGGTCTGTGTGCTCTGTGTCACCTGTACTTTCTGTTTACACTGTAATCTGGTTTACGTTGCAGGCTTGATCTGAAATATAAGACAAAATTCTCATTAAATGTAATCTCAAAGATTTCAGTCCTGGTTGATTTGGCAACTCATGTTGTTAGTGGTATTAACAGCAAATGTGGTTTAATACTAAAGGTCACATTACAGGAATTCAGGGAGCAGCATAACAAACTGTTGTTGTTTTAATAAAGAAGTCAGGCTCTAATTGGCCTTTCCCATCATTCTGTGAGCAGCTGTGAGCTGGTGTTATGCTGCCCTCGACTTGAGTCTGCAAACAGCAGGGCACAGTAAAAGGAATTGGTTACCAGGATGAGAAGCTGGAGGTGTATTACCTGCAGCTCTTCATTTAACAGATCATTGCGGCTGCTCCTTCCTGTTTCATTACTCCCCTGCAATATTACTGGCTAACTGACCTCCTAACAAAAGAATGACAAAAAGAACAGTTGTCTTGTTTTCTGTTTGACTGTTTTTAGAATGATAATGGTTGCCACATAAACACAGTTGTTAACACTGCAAATATATTGCAGTACTTTCATCTGTGGGTCATAGGCTCAGTCATTATTGTGTTACCTCATTTGGTGATAGATAAGAGTTTTACCATTTATTATGATTGCCACTGTAATTTTAAAGAGGCAGGTCACCAATATTACAAAAATGAAACTTTTCTTAACTCTTAATCTGCAATGGAGGTAAATAGAATTTCATTTATAGGATAAACTTATATATAACTTATTAAATTGTTCAGTATTTTGGATGCTTGTATAGTTCACTTTTGGAAATACTATACATAGTAGCTGGAGTAGCTGGAGCTAGGAGGTGGTTAGCCCAGCTTAGCATAAAGACCTAGCCTTAACCTTAGCATGTTTGTTAGCTCTTCGAGCTTTATTTTCCCTTTTCAGTTCACTTTTTGTTGAACACTATGGTTTGTGATGCTGATCAAAATGACAGGGAATGAGAGGGAACTAAAGCACGGTAGAGAGAAAACAGAAGCCATAGGAGCTAACAGTTAGTTCACTAGAGACAGCAGTTCAGATACTAGTCAGTGGAGTAGCTGCTGAACTTCTTGTTTTGAGTGGATGATTCAGGGACTGTGAGTTCAATAACACAAAGCTGGGTGCTTCAGAGAACCCAAGAGTCAGAGAATCTGAATCTGAGCCTTGTCCCAGAATGAGATGGTCCACTTTGATAGACTGACACGCAGACGCAATTTTCACTCATTTGCATTAATAACTTCTGACAGATTGGGTTCGACTTTTATCACAGCAGATTCATAGTGGAAGAAAGGATAAAGAAATGAGAGAAAAACATAAACATCAGCAGTGACCTGAAACGATCTAATTCATTTTGTCAACGTTTCTCCAGATAGGGTTTGCTTTGTCCTTTAAGACCACAGACCAGGCAGACACACATCAGACAAAACACACTCATGCACAGAGACACACTAGGGCAAAGTCTGGCAATGGTTAGGAGTTAATCAACCTGTTTATTGCCCCTGTGTGACAGGTTGGTGTTTTTGTTTTTATCTCTCTCCCCTTACTTCATCTGCTCTTCCTCTAAGATCCTGCTGCGGTAAAAATCGGACCCAATCAGTCATTCGCAGAAGCAATTAACTGCAATTGGCCAGGGCTGAATGGGAATTTTACTCCACCACAGAGTGTGTGTGTGTGTCTGTGTGTGTGTGAGAGAGAGAGCCCTAGTGACTTCTGTGAGTTATTGTTTTCTGAAACATTCATTCAGGAAAAAGCTGAGCATGCGCTGGTGGGGTTTTGTTGCTGAAGAGACAGGCAGACTCTCAGGTCACAAAGTCTAAGAAATCAAGCTGCTGTAAATGAATCATCACCGTGTGTAAGTTTAACAACCTCCTTGACTTTTTAGTTAATTCATTCTTTAAACTGAAAATCTTACATTAACCAAAAAACGTCTGTTTTAATGAAAAATATTGTAACTCTCAGATAACATTTGTTTCCCCAGAGTGTAATAAAAGTAAAAAAAAAAAAAAAGTACAGTTAAGAGTACACAATAACACAAAAATAATAAGTTTCAGGTATTACATTCAAAGGTTGAACAGAACTACTGCATGAAGGCTGAGGGAATAGTAGCATGCACATTTTCTCTGCTGATGATATCATGTCTCTGAGGGTTTAAATTTACTGGTAATTGCCTGCTAGTGTGATCTCTGCACCACACCTCCAGGGGAAACCCTAATCGGTTGTACACTTGTCAGCTGTTAGTGTAATTCCTTTGCAAAACAAATTAATTACTCTAAAAGTATTGAAGGTCGAGAGCCGCTGTGGGCATCACTGGAATAAAAAATTGAAAATATTGAAAAACAAAGTAAGATTCAATTATTTTGTCTTCATTTCTCTTGATATCTGATTTCATTTTAATACAAACAGTTATTATTAAGTATATTTAAAGGCCAGCTGGGTCTAATTAAGTGAGACACACATACACACATAGACCAGCTGCTGATGTTAGATGAGCAAGTGCTAACAGATAAGTAGGTGTGTTGAATGTGAACAAGTGTTGACAGCAGCTACACGCTGTCGCCTGCCTGTTGTGTTCATGTTTTACACCATTTGTAACATGGTTTGTGCTTTTTCTTTTGTTCCACTGTGGTTCTTCGGTTCTATTGAGACTCCCAAGGTCTTGAGGGAGTCTGAAAGCATGTCTTTTGTTGCCTGTTGTTGTCTGTCGTCATATTACCTGTGAATGGAGCTGACCTCATGTTGAAGAAAACCAAAGAGGATACTTTTTTTTTTTTTGATGGCTGTACAGAATATATTACAGAAGAGAGAGATTTGGCAGATAGCCAGTTACTATTTTAGACTGTTGAAAAACTCTTCTGGGAAGTGGATGGCATTTTTGTGCTGAATCATGATTTTGCACAATAAAATGATGTGCATATAAGTGTGTGTGCGATTTACTCGTCTTCTTTAATATTATACACTGCTTTGTGTGCATGTGTGTGTACGTCCTTTGCCCTTCATTGGGAATGCAGAACTGCTCTATTTTTGTGCCTCCCATTTCTCATCAATATTTTACTCCCTCTCCTCCTCTTCTCTCCTCTTTCTCTCTCTCCCTCTCTATTTCTTGGGCATTAGAATAAGGTTTATCTATGCTTCACCACACACCATTGAAGGATTGGTTGGCTGGCTGGAATTCCGTTAGGACGATATGAGTTGCGTCTGGTGCTATAAAGAAACTGCCACTGCCAGATGGTTGCAAACAATCCTTTTGCTATTTGTTTTCAACCTTTATTTACCCACAATTGGTTGACAGAGCCCAGAACACGCTCACATATTTCTGAGCTATTCACAGAGGAGTTGTCCAGTGCAACCAATCTCTTTGACACAGGGTCATTTAGCAAATTCATTGAAGCAGTGATGGTCAAGGGCAGGTCAATCGATGATAGCAGTTAAATATGTTTTTGTCCAATTCTCCCACTAGGAATGTCAAATCATATCCCCCTTGCTGAGTCAATTCCTGCTGCCCCATCAACACTAATGACACCACGCAGACAGGAGGAGACAGAGGGAGAGATAAAAGAGCAGAGACCCCATGTAGCGCAACATAATAGCATCATGCCCCCCCATACTGATGAACCCTGGCAGACATTACAAATGTAGCTGAAGCTCCAAACATTTAACCTTTGAACTGACTTATCTGCAGGTGGCAGTCTTACAGTTAATCTCTCTGTTTCTCTGTTAGGTGTGAGCAAGAGATGAGCTCTCTTTGCAACATTTAATTTTACAGGTCCGTAAATTCCTTATAGTTTCCTTGGGGTCCTGAAAACTTTGTAATTTGGCACTAATTATAGAAACAGAGACAGTGTTCAAATTAGGGCCGAACAATTAATCTAAATAATTTAAATTGCAATATGGCCAAGAGCAGGAACTGCAATTTTTTTGATAAAGATAAAATGTGTCACAACATCCCATAAATGAAGCATTGTGCCGCTACAGAAATGCCCCCGCCTACATCATATCCTCCAGATGTGAATGCTTGTTTGGTGCAAGTGCCATCATCAGAATTTTTACTATATTTTTCATTGAAAACGAAATGCAAAATGCAAAACTGCTAAAATTTTCATTCCAGCCGAAATTGTGACTGATACAGCAACCGCAATATTTTCCCAAGTAATCACAATGCCAATGATTTTTTTTGCGTTCAAATGATACATTGCCATTTCATTATTTTCAATGAACTGCTAGTGTTAGCTAGAATCAGTGCAAACATGCAAAATTTCGCAGATCGTCAACAGCTAAACATATGATTCAACTTGAAGGACAGTGTATAAGTTGAAATTGAACAGAACATGATGGAGCGGCACCTTTCCCTTCACTTTGTATGTCGTTATCGACTGCAGCCTGATGGATTCAAGGTATATCCATTGTCTGTTGCTGCAACATTTTTTTTTTTAAATTTATGCTTATGGAAGACATCAGGTCATCTAAAAGGGATGAGTAATCCATGTTGCAGTCAAAGTCCAATCAAAGGCCAAATCTTTACCTAAATCAAATTTTTGTCAGTCTTGTTATCTCATCTAGTTTGCAGGGCTACATAAGCCTTTGATAGGACAGACCTTGCTGTATTGCAGCCTTTATACTATTTATACTTATATTACTTATACTTATATATATTATATTTATATTCAGTCCAGTGCTTGAAGTGGGTCGGTATGCACGGTTACACAGTATTGGCAATTTTTACATTTTAGTGCACTGTTACAAGTTGCTGGTGCGCAATAAAAAGTAATGGTGTTCTTTTCTGCCTTCTTCATCTCAGATTCTAGGCAATTTGTATGTGCTCTATATTAAATACATTACCCAGAGGGCACCACGTGATTCAAATGTTCACCTCTGGACAAATCAAGTTAGCCCACTTGCCAGAGCTTATTTGAAGTGAATTAACCAAACCTAATACAGTGAACGTGTGGACTGAATATATCATCAGCTACCTATTCTTTTATTTTATTTCTGGCTAACTCCCTCTTCTATCAGTCTGTATCTGTCTGTATGTGTGTGTGTGTGTCCCCTGGGATCATGTGATGCCAGTTTGATAGTTAGAGACTACCACATACCTCCTCTGTAGTCTCCTATGTAGACTAACTCCATTGTCGATCTGAAGCCAGATGAGTTCTATTACTGTACGTACACTGCAAAGTATACAGAATTGAATAAATGGCTCTTTGAGAAAATAACTGTGTATCGTTTACACCAATGCTCTTTTATTCACTGTAGAAATTTTGTATTTAATAATGTTTTGCTTATATCAGCTGATGCATAGGTGAGTACCTTTTTCCCTCCACTTTAAGCACTGCTTCCCCGTCGCATCTTTTTTCTTCCATATAATATTCATAAAATATTGTCTCTACATGATGCAAGTAACATCTCATCAACCTTGTACACTTTCATACATTTAAAAGTTTTATGTTTCTTGTGTTGACAAAACTTGTAGTGTCTCATCTGTGTTGCAATAAATAATGAGTGGTTCAGTCAGCAAGTGTGGTAAAGTCTGCACAGCCAATAGACTCTCAGGTAAGTCAGCAGAAAGTCTACATAAAAGTCTCCTTAAAGATAGATTGTGAATTGTGGATTTGAACTACTGTACACACTCCAGGGAACATGTGTATCAAGTGTGTGAATGTACAAGTTTGGAAGTGCAAACATTTGGATTCAGTCATAGTCTCATCTGTGAAGTTAATGGGATCTTTCATGAGACTAGATGTTTGTGAAGGTGGGCCAAGTGGTCAGTGAGCCACAGGCCAACCACAAACCTGGATCTCGCAAAGCTCAAGTTAGCCTTTGCCAATGTTGTGTGTGGATTGTAGCTACAACAAATGGCAACAGCAACAATTCAGGACATGAACATTTTGACATGTTTCATTTCCATCCTCCAATCTTACTGTGTTTTTATGCCTGCGTGTTTGCAACAGAAAAGACCGGAGCCACTATGTCTTTGGGTTGTCCACTTGTCTGTCTTCTTGTAAATGTGATATCTCATGAATGTCTTGAGGAAAGTTATTTAAATTTGGCACAAATTTTCACTTGGACTGAAAGCTGAAATTATTAAAACTTTGCAGGCAAAGTTAAGGTCAGGGTGCCCTCACATAACATGGTTTTGGCCTTGTGAATGCAATATCTTTCTTTTTTTTTCTTTTTTTTTTTTTATTTGGCACAAATATTCACATTTACTCAAAGATGTTCAAGATCACTGTGACCTAACAAAGCACACTAATACTAATACTACTAATACACTAATTATGATACAAATTCACCAAAATATCTAAAGAAATGATGATGTTCTGCAAAAACACTTCTGGTATGGATTATTCAATGCTGTAACTCATGAAGGGGGGATTGTGATCATATTTTCTGCAACTTGCCTTGAAATTCAAGTTTTCATACAAATTGTGGTGGACCTATTGTTTTAGTGTGCCTGCCTTCTTCCTTTATTCAAATTTGTTGTCAGGCCAGGATGGTTGAAGGGTTCTTGTATACTGCCCTTGTCAGTCCCAGAAGAATCACATCTCCAGTACCTGTGGTATCTTTGGTACCTACGGCAATATAAAAAAAAAAAACAGTACCATCACATTTTCAGAATTTTAACATTGACTTGGCACTGAAATATCAGTTCTCGTGACATCAATAGTCTAAGGTACAGTTGGCTGTTGCAGTCACATTGTGACTCACATCATGAGATTATTGAGTTTTGATCCCTGATTCACTCTTTCACTTATGTGAACTAAACCTAAAAGTTTGGTAAAGTCCCTGCATGTAATAATGTTTCCCTATATCGCGTGTCCAAAATGTATTGTAACCCTGAATTATGAGGACAAGTGGGGCATTTTCTCAGCTGTAGCACAATTATAATTTGTGGTTCTTGTAATAAATTGCAGCAACCCGGTCATCAGATGCCTGTTGCTAAGATGTTCTTGCTTTAGCTGTTGTGGTCATATCATGTGAATAACAGTCAATCAGGGAAAATAGTGGAAAATGCTACTACCTACCTGCAGTACCCTGCTGATAAAGAACAACTTTGTGCTTGCTAATTAACTTTCAGGCCACTTTTGAAAATTTGGCTGTGCTTCAGCCATGTGTGTGTTTTTGCTTTTTTTTTCATTATGAGTATCAGAATAAAAGTATCATTATAGAGGGCATTAGCCCCTTTGCCTGCCTTTATTAAGCCACACATGAAGGGCTTTATTTCATCAGAGCTGACACCCTCCCTAGGAATCATTTCTTTTTGCAATTTTCTGCTCGGTTTCATGTTCCATTACTGGCAGATTATGCTTTTTCTCTGTCTTGCACATACACTCATTTATGGATGAGCTCACCCACAAACACATTTGCAGCACCTACACACACACAAACACACAGATAGCTGCACACACATATTGTGAATGCTCATGATCCCATGCACTATTGTTACTGGACCACTGATTGCTGAATGGCGAATGGGCGAGTTGCTTAAAGGAGAGGACAGTAGTTAAACCAGGAGTGGATTGCTTTCTTTACTATGAAAGTAAAATCAATTTCAAAACCCATTACCTGTATGGTGGATTTAAGGGCACTATCTGAAAAGAAAGGTAAGTTTTTACTCCCTATTTCATCCTAATTTCTCTCTATGTGTTTACTGTGTGTGTGTGTGTGTGTGTGTGTGTGTGTGTGTGTGTGTGTGTGTGTGTGTGTGTGTGCACTTTTTATGTATGTAGAGATTGGCAGGAACCACAATACTATATTATATTTTCTCTAAAGGTGCTGATTCAGTATGTGATATGATTCTTTTAAAGGGCCACTCGACAGCAGAGCTGGCCGATGAATAAGCCAAATAAGCTTAAGGCCCCTGTGGTGGCCAATAACAATAATGTTGATGTCTGTTTGTCTCGCTGACCTAGCTGGGCAGTGCGCCTCTTCATCTGTCTGTATCGTGGTCACCAGCCACCTCTTGGACTTTGTTCTGTGACAAATGTGGGAATGAAATACACGCTTTTATAAAGCTAATGTTCAATGGTGTTTATGAACTGCAGCGTGGGAAAGATAACCATGAAGAGAAAATGAAAAATCTATTTATTTATTCACTTCATGAATTGTTATTTTTATCTCATGTCATTATTGAATGGTATTCTCCATAATTTTCACCTGACATTCATAAATAAAATTGGAATTTAATTGAATTAATCACATTATATGATAACATGACAACCAATCCAGACAATATAGTATGGGCATGATGCTTCCTCATTTCCAAGTTTCAATCCCAGTTTAGTTTAGTTATAACTTTGAACTAATGCCAGATGGAAAGCAATGGATTGAGATTCAATACTGATTCAAATAGAATTTCATTCATATTGGGGAATATGTATTCACATCTCTCATTAAATAATAACCATCGTGTATTCAGCCAAGTCATAGCATAGATAGCAAAACTGTTGTATGATGTCATCTGTAGCTCCAGAGGAGCTTTGCAAGGTCTGACAAAATAACACAAGTGGTGATAGTGATGTAATAACAGCTATTTTGACTTGTAGCACAAAACCTGTATTACAAACTGGCAGCATAGAGTTTTGGAGATGTGGCTGTTGACCAGGGAAAGATGGTTTGACCAAGGAAAAATGGAAAACAGGAAGTGAGTAAAAATCAGTAAATTAAATTTCTTGAAGACTGGTTTGCAAGTGAACCAACTGCTTATCTTTAAGCAGCCGACTTTTAATATTTACACAACAGTGGTGGATAGAGTTGATTGTTGATATGCATTTTTACTTTGTCGGTTTTCTGTTAGTTTGGTTACAATTTGCACTAAACTCAAATGGACACAGTTTGATAGCATAGCTGGTGACTGTTAATCTCTAATCTGAGTACAGCAGTACTCTTTGTAAGTGTTATTCTGTGATAATGACATTTTGATTTCTGGTTGTGATACTGTATTATGTGGAGCAGTTGTTGCTGTTGTTGTCTGAATAAACCTTGCAGCCCTGCTCTTTGTCAATGTTTAACTGTTTAACTGAGCTGAATCTGACATCTTTGCATATTTATTTATTGTAACTGTCTAAGAGCCTGGTTTCATGTGGTTCTGTTATATTATTTTCTGATCATTTGAGCTCATTCGGTCATTAAAAATGATCCATGATGCAAAAAATAAAATGTTATAAACATTGGTTGGATGCCCTTTATGTAAGGCTTTGTTTTATTTGCAGAGCAACAAGTCATGTGACCAGAGCAGAACGTATGACCATGGCAGTGTGGATCAGAGTAATGGCTCTGAATCAGCATGGGTGCAGAGGAAACAGGTACGGTAAATCTGTCTGATTTATTTCATATCTGTGTACATTGTTGTTAATGTGCCTTTATATGGACAATGTTGCATGTTTTCCATATTTGATCTGCTTTGCTTTCTGTTGTGCACGGTGGAACCCGTTTATTAATGGACAATATCTTAACATGTTTGACTGTTTAACAGCAGACACTTAAGAGACTTTAAAATGAGGCAGAGAGGTATGTTTGGTTTTGAGCTTTGATCTTTTATTTTCTCTTACTCTTTTCACAGTGTCTCCTGGTCATCTAAAGAGACAGAAAAAGAATCTTCAAAAGATATCTGTATGAAGCTTGGGCATTATTTGTTGTGTGTAGCAACATCAAGCTTCTGTTTGTCTTTATTACTTTAAAACCCAAAATATCTCCTGACATTTAACCCGGACAGTTGAACCTGGGTATTACGTCCACTTCCTCTTTCTCTGTGTTCCGTTATTCATTGTGTGTCTGCTCATAAACACAAGAGGTGAATATGTAGTAGAGTTAACTCTCTCAGTTGTGTTAGATTTTATCTTAGTCCTGATCAAAGTCCATGTTAGAAACATTTAGTCAACCTTATCGAGTATAGTTGTAGTCAACTTTTAGACAACCTTTAGTTGGCTAAAACACTTTTAGTCCTTTATAAATCATCACAGCATTAGTTGATAAATGTTGTGAACATTTTAGTGGTTTTAGTCAAGGTCAGGAATGAGAATTTAACTATAGCAAACTGCTTTCGAAAAAGATTTTATTAAACTGTTTTTCATATGAAAGAAAATGTAGTATCTTTGCAGAGAAGGTGTCTTGTTTGATGCAATTCATTTAAGCAACACATGCAGGCATGAAAGAGAACAAAACAATGTGGTCTCTTAAGACGCAACAACATCAGTAAATCCATTGCAGCCCAACCCTTGGAATATGAGTCAATCAATATGATCTTTGTGTTTGATATACAGCAACAAGAAAACCCTACACAATAGAAAAGAGGCCTGTCCAACAGCTGGAAAGCAAGGTGGCAATGTCCCTTTGTTATGTGATGTGAATACATACTGTTACACCACTGCCTTTAGTTGTTGGCTTAATATGGTTTTCAAAGTAACATAACTTTAAATGTTAATGTTAGGTTACCTCACCCTGTGTGGTGCGCCTTGAGGTGTCTCTTCAGTTTTGTGGTTTTCTCTCCAGTGATTCTGTAGCCTCCGGGCTTCTGTCCCAACAATTCTACTCTCACTATTTTTTCTCACTTTCTTTGCATTATATTTAAAATGAGTCAAAAGCTTGGCTGTTCCCGTCATGTTGTATGTTGTCCGAGCTGCCGCAGCTGCAGCATTGTTGTTGGTATCATGCTAATTCAATGGGAGGATGGTCTGGGCATTAAGGAAGGTAAATCTGCAGCACAGCCACCCAGTGAAAAGAGGATATTTCGATTATCTCATCATTTGAAAAAAATTCATCTCTCCTTTTTCCATCAGAGTCTGGTCAAGATTTTGTTGAAGCACTTATTTTTATGGATCAGTCTCATATTTTTCCATAAAACTGAGATTTAGTGACAGTTATTGATTACTATGTCAGTTACATCACATCGTCTCATCTTCATGACAAATAAGTTCTTCAAAAGTTGAACAATATACTGTACATGTATGCAAATATATACAATATGCTTTAAATATCCCAAATATATTTTATATATTTATATATATTTTATATTATGTTTGTTAAGCCATTCTGGCTCTATAAAATATGGAAGATGCTTTGTGCAATGCATCTGTCTGTGTCTTTTCCTACCAAAAATTGTGTTTATTCCAAAGTATTGATGCTCCAGAAATAATTTAAAAACAGAGGATATTATTTGGAGGTGTACAGACATTGTGAAGAGGAGACAGCAGAGGAAGAGAGCAGAGCTGGTTCTTTTGGTCCAGACTCTGGTGTGATGGTAGGCGAGAATAGAAACCACACATGGGTCACTGAGAGGTGAGTATGAGAAACTGGAGAGTGCAGTAGGAGACGAGAGGTGATAGACAGCGTTGAAATGAGTGTGGAGGAATCAAAGGACGAGAAAAATACCTTAAAAGGCAGCAATTTGAGACGGTTTTAGTGATTTTTTTAAAGACAAGTCACAAATTGTGTTTTTCTCTGCAGGGCTCTGTGTCATCAATTGAAATATGGGGGAAGACGCAGTAGTTGTCAAAAATAGTAACCACTTTTAGGCTGGATGTGTGTGAGTGTTTCTGTGTGTGTATGTCTGTACTACAACCTCACTTTGGGAGGTTTGTGTGTATGTGTGTGTATACTATCATTCACTTTATGTTACAGCAGCACCCACTGCCTCCTCAGGAAATTGGTGTGTGTGTGTGTTTGTGTGTGCGTTTGTGTGGGTTGCTCTACAATGAAGATTTCATTAAGCTCAGTTAAACAACTTTGACACAAATAGATTGTCAGAAAAGAAATAGAGCGTCAGTGCTGCTATGAGTCATTGTCAACCTCTTCATCCATAAACCTGTTGCTACTCACTGATACACATGACTGGCTTTGATTGTGTTTATTAAAGGTGTTTGTTTCATCCTTGACTTCTTGTATTCATTATTTACGGTGGAAGAAATATCTTTAAACTTAATCTCATCAAGCACAGAACTGTTCGTCTCTGCTGCAGGTTAGACAGCAGTCTCTTGTCGTTTGTTAGACCAAGTTCATCACCTTCATTTTTTAAATC
This sequence comes from Rachycentron canadum, assembly GCA_038496675.1. Lineage (NCBI taxonomy): Eukaryota > Metazoa > Chordata > Actinopteri > Carangiformes > Rachycentridae > Rachycentron > Rachycentron canadum. The sequence goes on from CM076665.1 coordinate 9,769,132, forward strand.
TTTCTTTTTTTAATCTTAAAGACAGGGTCAGTGTTTGTCTAATTCTGCACTGGGAATATTAAAATGCATCATTAGCACTGTTCACTTTCCATTTGAGGTCACTCACTCATCAATATGCCTGTGTCACTCTATAAAACAAGTTATTTTCCTGGGAAAATATCCTGGTGATATATTGAAACTCTCCAACATATTGATGATTATTAGTTACTTTCAGTACTTAAAGATAAAATCTGCATGCTAATTTTTTAATACTGCAGAAATGAGCATCACTGGGTTACCAACAAACTTGCATCGCAACCTGGTGAACTGTCTCATTGTCACAGTTTCAGCAGAGACAAAGACACAATTTCATTAGTATAAATGTAAACTTGATTAACCTAATCTTTTTTTCCCCATCTTTCCAGCTTTAGCCAGATTAATCTGCTGTAGAGCAGTGAGGCAGAGATGATCTGCTGTGCCTCTTTGAACCCCCCACTCACCCTCTATTCACTCTGTGAATACTACCTGATTCAAACAACAAAATGCAAACAATAACCAACCAAATGTAAGGTTTTAAAACTAGATTTGCAGTCAGGGCTCCTAGACAGAGCCTCCCAGACAGGTTTTAAAGTAGGTCATCCCTCTTATTAAAACATTATTAATTAATATACTGTCCTGAACATTTAGTGGCATTCACAGCATGAAATGCTGGTTAGTTTAAATTGATATTATTATTACAAAAGCATTTCAGTAAATCCATTACAGAAAAAATATTGAGATCTACATCATCAAGAAGCTTAAAATTATGGTGGTATTTCCATACCAGCCTTATCACAGTAATTGTGGTGTGTTGAGCTAAAAAAGGGGCCATTGTCCTTAATATACAAAACCATATCATGTGTCTGGATGACCTTCATGCTTATTTACCACCCTCTCACCTCTTGAATAGCTTGAGCAGAGCATACACTAACTGTCAAAAGACCACATGCTTGTTTTTTAGCTGCACTCTAACGTTTGTATCGAGAGAGAGAGAGAGAGAGAGAGAGAGAGAGAGAGAGACATTAGACCAATCCTCACATGAACTCATGCAGTGAATGAAAGACAGAGAAAAAAGGATCTCTGTTCAAATTCTTCCTGTGAAAATTAATTCACTGAGGGCATTATTCAATAGTGTGCAATTGTAAAAGATGCAAGTGAAATTTCCCTGTGTAAAGAATAGCGTTAGGAAATGGTAAAATATAAACCTTTGGTGAGGAAGCACTCGGGAGTTTAACTGGAGTAAAATCACAAACATTAAGAGACTGACATTTAGTGGTGGGTTATTCAGTGCAGGGCAGCCAGGAAGGTTGTGAAATCCTCATAATGACATTTACAGTAACCTTTTCCTGTGACTTTTTAAGAAGGGTTAAAACCACAGAGACGGAAAGATGGGGCTATGTTAGGTCTTTCCCATTAATCAAGCTGTGATTGCACCATGCCACAGCCTGAGGGCAATTTCTTTTCTCACTAAAAAGTGAGGAGGAAGAGGGTGAGGACAAGTAGGACAAGGGTCACATACATTAAACAGCCAGGGCTATAGGGTGGACTGATGTTTGCAGTATTTGTCCTTTACCCATCAAGCAAGGGCTGAGACTTATGACAGAGCTGCTGCAGTGTCTTTGAGCCCAAGAAAGAATCTCTGCTTCTTCTGACCTCCACTGGGGAGGCAAAGCAGCTCATCATCATTAATAGAAATGAATTCAAAACGCACACTCTCATTGAGAATGTTTTCATGAAAATCCAGGTTGCATGAATGTTTTATCATCGCCAAATTGCTCATTATTATGTACAAATGTGTTTTGGAAACTATGGCTATGCACATTAATTATGGAGAAAGGCAGCTAAATGGAGCTGATTTAAGGGAAAAGAGGCTCCTTTGCAAAACACTGACTATGAAAGACCTGAGAGCAAATGTGATAAGACATTTAAAAAATGTTAGTGAATGAAACCTACAGCTGACAAATGAATAGGAAATAACTTCTGCAGTCAAAAACTTTTTATTTTATTCTTGTCCAAATTAGATTTCACCTCACAAATGCCATCCTCAAAATATATGAATCCCATGATATCTGACTCTTTCTTTCCCTGCAAAGGTAATCAAATATCTTCATCTCTGGCACCGAGGGCAAATTTAAAGGTAATGTTTGTAAAGCTGCACATTGAGAGAATGAAAGATACTCCTACAACATCTGAAGCTTGTTGACAATATGCTGCTGACATTTAGCAGTCACTGTCTCCGGACGGAAGTGGAGGGGCACTGAGGACCGAGCAGTGCAGCTGAGCCAGAGCACATATCCTGAGGCGGTTCAGTCCCTAAATTCTGTGAAACACATCAAATGCCCTTACAATACAAAATCTTTGGGCTGTAGGAAATGCTACTGTTGGCTGTTAACACCTAAAAGTGCTTTTTTTGCCACTGACCTTTAAGAACTCACCAAAACACAGAGCTTAACACTTGCTATGACAATACTATTGACTTTATAAATCTGTGTTTTAGCAGCTGCTTCAAACAACAAAAAAAGAAAATTCTTTTGAGATTTAGATTTTAGAAACAAAAAACATGATTTTATTAAATATGATGCACAGTTGCAGGTTAAACTACTGTTAGCGCCACTGTAAACTGCTACAACACAGCTTACATGTCAGTGTATCTGTAATACTAAAGCTCACAGGAACCATTCTCCATTATTAATACATTTACTTTCAATACTTCCTGTATATGTTGTTGCTAATCTGTCTGTACTTTGGCTTTAAAAGCTTTTGAATGCAGGATTTAGTGTTTTTAAAATGTGGTATTGCTACTTTCACAAGTAAAAATACTTCTACCACCACCACTGTCCAACCAAAATAATATATATAAAGTAAATACACTCTTGATGACAGAAACCCTATCTCACAATAGATAACGTGGAAACGTGTAAAGGTGCTCTGTAGGTCTTTTAAAGCAGCTATGATGCTAATCTTGAACTGAAAAAATTGCTTTTGACAGAGTACACCACTAAATCAGCAGTGGCCAGGTCCAGACAAAGGAGCTTGTTTGAACAGAGGCATGTATTTGCATGTCAGTTAGTCCACCTGTTGCACCTAAAGCTGGGTGGGGCTGTTTTAATACAGGTTGTTTGCAGTAGGAGGAGTTTTTAGTACTGTTTAAGAGGGGAAGTGGGTATAATAGCTTGTGTGCTCCATTCTTACACAATCATTAAACTATGACTACATGTCCCAACAAACCAAGGGTTCCCTTGTTGAGCGTAAGAAAAACCAGAGATCCCACAAATCACATCGACCAACACACAAACAAGCATGATAGCTACTGTCTGGTCACAAGCGTAAAACTGAAGTTTCTGTTGAAGGAGAGCTGACTTCACCTGTCTCAGACATATTGTTATTTCAGTTGGCTACCGACATGGTTGACCCTTATGAAATGAAGGTGATCTGACAATGTGCAGCATTTCTAGTTCATGCTGATTCTATTATTAAAGGATAGTTTCATGTTTTGGGAAATACTCACATTATTACTGAGAGTTAAAGTAGCAATCTCAAAGATTTCAGTCCTGGTTGATATGGTGACACCCAGAGTCACAAAATTCTGGGGGCATCAAACCAACCTATTCTTGTCTCAATAAATATGTCAAGTGATAACTGACCTTTTACCATCCTTTTGCAATCTGATTTTATGCTGCATGTAGCTTAAGTCTGCAAACAGCAGGGCACAGTGAAAGGATTTGTTACCTGGCTGAGCAGTTGGAGGTGGGCAGTCTGTCGCCTGTAGCTCTTCATCTAACAGCTCACAGTGGCTGCTCCTTCTTGTTGCATTACTCCCTGAGATATTTCAAACTGATTCACTGTTGGAAAACAATAAAAATGACTGTTGTCTTATTTTCAAGATGCAGTTTCGATGACTAGTGGCAGTAAGTGCTAAACTCAATGACAAACATATTGAATTTCCTGAGATTACCTCATAATAAAAGTCAGCTAACGTTTTGCCTTGAGTTGCCATTAATGCTTGAAATGTAGGCTTGCAGCAACAGGAAGCATTTGGTTTGCCTTCAATCTGGGAATTTCGCTTCTCACACACAGTTCTTAATATTGCTAATTTATCAGTGGGCCATAGGCTTAATCACCACAGTGTTCCCTCATTTGGCAATAGATAGTGATTTTAGACATTTACTTCAATGACAAAATCTCTGAAAAGACCAAAACCAAAAGTCTTAGCTCATCTCTCAACACATTCCAACTTCCCTTCTATGGCTCTCAGCCCCAAACACACAGGTTGCTATAAAACAGCTATAAATTTTGTAAAAATAAATAAATAAATACTTTAATTTTTCCAAAAAGGATACATCATTTTCTAAACTACTGTAGTTTCTTGCAGACATTATTCACAGGAGGAAAAAGTGTGTTTGGATTCCTTTAAACTCTACAGAGTATTTACAGATTAAATTAAACATTTACAGTGCCCATGTTCATCGCAATAAACTAATGTCATCCAGTCCAACAGTGGCTCACAGCTGTGTTTCTAATCGTGTTTGTACAACAATGGATTTGTATGGCACAGAATATGCTTTAATCAGGCTTTGGCTAAACAGGCAATTCTTGATAATTGGATCAATTCATTGTTGTGTTTTGGTCTTTTCAACAGATTTATTGACAAAAAAAATGAATATTACCATAATTATCCTTTAAGCCTTTATGATGTGCAAGAACTTTGTTATTTAACTCATAAATGGTGATGCCATGACATACAAGGATGCTGCATGTAGGTTTTATAGCCATTAAAGAATCACTGACCAAGCATGAAGCGCATTCTGCTCAGTAAAGACTCTTCAAGTTTATACCAACCTGTTACAGGTTTAATCACACGCAAGTGCAAAGACAATGCTTTGAGGGCACTGATAAGCAGGTCTAGTTGGCCATGTAATTCAAATTATAAATGTACTGCAGTGTGTAACCAGTTTTAAATGTTAGTATATAGGTGCTGCTTCAAATGCAGAAATACTACATATGTTGTATACACATGCTTTACAACAGATGTTGGGAAGAAACCATTGTTACCAATGGATTAAAAGCATGTAACCCATTTACCACTGCCTAATTTCCATCACCCGCTGTGTAGTTGTTACTGTTGAACAAAAGCACCCATCCTAAAGAACGGCGGAAGGGGAACACAAGACATTCAAGTCAACTGGGAGTCCAGACCAGTGTCTAGATTATAGGGGGATCCTCTTAAAGGCATCGTGCAGACAGGATACTCTGTCTTGTTCCCTCCTACCCAGAACATCTCCTCTGAGACCACTGATTTAGCTGGCAGCAGGCTTGCTGCAATCCGCTTTGTCTAGATGCACACATGCTCACACACACTCACACTGAACACAAACCTCAGTGTGAACTGAACACATCCACGCCACTGCACAAAGAAACAAAAGCTGGTCCCCAGTGATTGTGTGTGCATCAGAGAAAGAGAGAGAGAAAGATGTGGTTGTCATATGTTTGTCTTACATGAGTAACTATTAAGGCTAACAACTATCTTTGAGCTGTGGAGAGTTTGCACACTCACACACATGCATAGCGACACAAGACCTCAGTGGATATACAGTACGACAGAGGCTGGAGTTTCCCTAGTAACAGTGGTTACTTTCACATAGCTGATGGATACAAAGATGTAGATCTTCATAAATATACATGTACACAGCATATGGAGAACACACACATACACATACACACACACACACACACACACACACACACACATCCACACACACACATCCACACACACACACACACACACACTGAGTCTCCTGAGCTCACACAAACAACCTGACAGTCACAGCTGAGGTAGTTAGGTCTCACACTTTCACCCACTCATATATCTATGTATGGTATATAGAGCTGGAACAGAAATGCACACACATACTATGTCATGTCAGATGGCAGAAGCACCTCGTCCAGCTTACAATAACAATGTGGTGTGCATTATCTGCCTGGAGCTCTCTCTCTCCTAACACACACACACACACACACACATGCAAAAAAACGGTAAATCTTATTGAGGCTTATTAGTCACAGACCACAAACACACATACAAGCACACACACACATACAAGCTTTAACACCAGCTGCCCCAGTACCCTGATTTTTCAAACTCAGAGGGGTTGGCTGAGGCACATACACACACGCACGCGCGCACACACACACACACACACACCTGGGACAACCTCAATTTAACATTGAGCCTGTGCAAAATGTACTGAAGAGACAGAACATTCATCAGTAGGTAAAACAGGAGAAAGCAAAGGAATAAAGCAGCAGTAAATAGGTGTATATCCAAATCTGGAATACATGCTTTTTTACATGTTTAAAATGTGTTTAAATTTGGATTAAAATGTCTAATTCACATGTAAAACATCAGTTTGAATACTTATACGAACATTTTGGTTTCTCTCTTTGCTAATTTTATAAACTGCTTTAATAAACTAAAGTTTATGTTAATGTGGTTTTGGAAATATTGTGATATTGGCTTTGGTAAAACAATGTGCAGCGAGGGGAGTCGAGCAATACAGAGCAATAATGAAGAAATACTGGCCAACAGAGGCTAAAGAGAATTAGAGGAATGAGAGGAAACAAGAGAGGAAATGTGTCAATATATTCGCAGGAAAGCCAAAAGAATAAAGTATTTGGGTCAATAGATGGAGAAAATCTTCTCAAGGCACATTTACAAGATCCACAGCCTTATTAGTCTGTATTTTGACATGAGAAATGTCTGAGAGCTGAGATTGCAACATCTGCACAGTCAAACAGGCACCAAATGGACAGGAGAGCCTGTGTCTGATTGAACTTGTCAGTGGAAACATCACCTACATCAGACAAAATCAGTCCCAGCAGAGACAAACGCACACACGGTAAATCCCAGCATGCATGCTGTCTTACCAGCACGCTATGTGCCTCTCTCTCTCTCTCTCTCTCTCTCTCACACACACACACACACACACACACACACACACACACACACACACACACACACACACACAAACACAAACTCTTTGTCTAACTCACCCATCTAGCTGGAATTAACGTAGCTTTGTTATTCATGACATGAGGAGTCCTTAAAGGTAAAGATTCAACCAGACAAGCTGTATCGTGACAATGTAACATTTCCTTTACACAACATACACACTGCCAATTCACAAAAGTATACAATCAAAAATCAATCACGAGAGCACAAAAGCTGGCAGTCTGAACAAATACACACATTACAGCTAAACATTGCCATGGACCTGCTCTCTGGTCCTTTCTGATTCAATTAAGCAAAGGTAAGGAGACAAGCGAGGAGAGACAGATGTCTCTATACCAACGAAGTGACTGATTCCATCTTAATCACAAGCCTGAGAAAACCAAGGCACTGTTTGACTCCCATAGCAGAGGAGTAGCAACATCAATGAAGGGATAAAGCTGCTGCTGACTATTACAACACAGGTGCCATATTAACCATAAGTGGCAAGTGTTTCTTCATGATAAGCATAATATGGAGGACGTCTGCAGATGTAAGAGCCAAGGAGCCAGCATAACTTGCGTAGTGCTATTGTGAAGACTGAAAAACACATAATCCGGAGAGATCAACATACCTGTGAATGTTTAGCCTAAATGTCAGCAGAATAAAACCCACACAGGGAAAAATGCCCTGTGGTCAAACACTGCATGTTCCCATTGACTCTATACAGCTGCCTATATACTGTAGCTCCCAGATCCCATATGGATTTTTCATAAAGCCTTTATGGGTTTGATGCAGATGACCATTTTACTGCCTCCAAATACTGTAGGGATATATGAAGCCTATTTGGCCTGAGGCAGGTCAGGAGGCACCAGAACATCAATAATTCATATATCCCTGTGTGTGTGAGTCTGTGTGAGAGAGTGAGAAACAGCAAGAAATGTGTGTTATTATATAAGTGACCAAACAACACCTGCTGGACCAAGGGATATTTTCATATTTCAACCTCCATTTATTTGAACCAAAAAAGAGATCAAGGTTAAATCCACTAAACTTAAATACAAAAATAAGGGACTCAAATTGAAATCAATATATGAATACAATTTACACATACATCCAGTGCTGTGGATCAGGATGACAGCATTGTGAAAATGACAATTCTCTTGATATGGCAAAAAAGGGAGCTTGAACAAGCCAAAATGCTTTGTTTAGGCAACTGCGTAGCCATCTGGGACTGTCAGAGGTCTATGAACTAGTGGCTTGGATCTGTGTTATGGTCAGTCCCGATCTTAAAGCTAACAGTAAAAAAATAGAAGGGAGACTTTTCGAGAGCCACCCCAGAGATCCTATCTTTCATCTTGCCCCCCCATCTCTCTCCCTCTCCCGGTCTCACCGTCAGGTCTGCCGCAGAAGGCGCCCTATGCAGAGAAGGGGCCAAATCCATTTTCCCGAGAAATTAAACAGAAAACCAAACCGAGCCGTGTGCGCTATGTGCGGGTTGTACAGGTGATTTCGCTGTTCGGGGCAATGGTTTTAGTAGAAATCGTGTGTCCCACTCAGCACGAATTCTAATCTGAAGGGGCGTTGTCTGTTTATATGGCCGCGCTCTTTCAGTTTTCAACACTCTGCAATTAGATGAAATTCCTCAGAGCGCCTGTGGTCCAGACGCAGCCCAGGGTCCATCCCTGACAGACAGGCAGTCCGAAACCAACAGGTCCTTGCGTGTGTGTGCTTGTGTGCGTGTGTGCGATTACGTTCGTGTGTGCGCAAAACTGTGCGTCCGTGCGCGTTGGCGAGAGGAGGCAGCTGGGGGTGGGGTGTGGGTGGGGGGTTGTGGATGCGGGTGGAGGAGAGGATATCAAACGGAATCCCTGATCACTCCTTGCCCCCGTTAACCAAAGACAGCTCTTTGAGAATTCCACTGGCGTCCACTCGCCTCCTCTCCCGGATCATGTCCTCGAGGCTGCGAAAGACCAGAGTGTGCACCCCGCTGCCAGACAGATGCACTTTGAGGAAATACTGCTGCTCCGCTGAGTGCGCCTCTCCCCCGGCTTTGAACTCCCGTTTCCCAAAACGACACCAGGCTGCGAAACTTTCCGAGTTGGTCCAGCATATCTCCTCGCTGCTCAGGCCCAGGTGTCCCACTGCGTTCTGCATCACCAGGTCAGGAGGAAGCGGTCGGTACCGGTACCGGTTGTTGACTATCCTCCCGTGGCGACCATTGCTGATCTCAAGCAGGCTGTCCTTGCGGATCTCGCCCTTGTGCAGATGAATGACCTGGTCGTCCTGCTCGTAAATTGCCCAGTGGGGGGCTTGCGCGGTGGCCACCAGCTCCAGCAGGTCCCCCGGTTTGCACATAGTCAGCAAAGTTTTGGCCGAGTACACATTCAAGTCCTCGTTCTCCCGCAGCTTGGAGAAGATGCATTCCTGTGAGCAGAACGCGGAGTACTCCACCTCGCTGACCGAGAAGGGTCCCTCCTCGGCCGGGCTGTGGTCTTTGGTGAAGCCGCAGTCAGACGGAGTGCGGTCGTCCACCTCCTCCTCTTCGTCAGAGAAGAAGTAAGCGACGCCGACCCGAAGCTCGTCCTTCTCTAGCCCGGACGGATCCCCCGTGGGCAGCTCGCTGTAGTTGAGGTGGGTGATCCGATCCAGTTGATTTCCCATCAATGACCTGGCAAGGCAGAGGCATGGACTGCGGTGTCTGAGAGGGACAGGGAGAGAGGGGGAGAGATGGGGAGATATAGAGAGACGGGTGTCAATACAGTAAAATGCAGCGACAAGCAATATTCACTTTCACGGGGCGCCACACGCTGTGCACAAACGCTTGGCTGCATTTAAATTCCCTGGTCAGTTGGTAAGAGAGTAGGCACTCAACACTTCTCAGCAGTCACACAAACAGAGGGACAGGAGATCTCTGGAGTTATTGAGCCGAGAGAGTACACTAATACAATCAATGATCCTCTGCCCTTTGCTCTCTTCACACCCATTAGTCAATCGTTAATTCCAGTTAATGTAAAAAGAGTCTGCTGTTCCCATGCAGAGGAGGCCAAAAAAAAAGAGAGCGGAAATTGTCTGAGAATGGCAGCTGCTGCATAAAAATAGTAAGGAAAGAGAAGGCACCGTAAATAAAGGCCACTGCTGTGTCTTTACGCACGCCGCAGAACGTAAAAGAAACTGTAGAAAAAGAGGATACCTGTGCGCTCCCCGGGCAAATGGTTAAATATCCTTATGGTCCATTAGCGCAGTGGGCTGCACGGTCCCCTGCTCTCCTTCTCTTTCTTCTTCTTTCCTCTTTCTTCTCACACTTGTCTCTCACTCTTCGCACCGCGCACCGGGGCGCTCCGGCTGTCGTGCGTACTAGTACTTCACTCCTCTCAGCCGCCAGCTCCATTTAAGTACCAAGGAGAGCTCCGCCTCGGCCGGCGCGCTCCGCCCACGGGGGGTTTCACTGGAGCGCAGTCACGGGTCCATTACCGCGGAGCCAATGGGGGCCCTGGACGGATGTGCCAGTCAACCAGTCCATCCAATCGGGTGCGCGCAGGGCGGCCAGCGGCGATAGGCGGCTGTTACCGTGGCATGGTTTTTGTTGTCAGAGAGCAGTGGAATTCTCTACATGATCAGCGGAGTCCTTATAGGCAAGTTCAAGGCAACAGTCATCAGCGATAAGAGGCTGCATATCTCAAGAGGAGCATACGAGCGAAGCTGGAGCTTTTTATTGCGCTCCTGATGTGCTATAAACATCTCCACTATCTCAAAACTGCTCCAAAACTGCGCCCTTATCGTCGGCACACTGTTGCTGCAGGACATGACAAATGTGTTTCCACCCCCCTGAATACAAGAGTAGGCTCTGTCCTTCAGTTCAAACGTGTAACTTGTAAATTATCTCACACGCTTCACTACACTTTTCCCATAGCTGTCAATGTGTGTGTGTGTGTGTGTGTGTGTGTGTGCGCGCGCGCGCGCCTAGCAGAGACCGAAGGGGAGGGGCTAGAGGCAGGTGTGTCTGTGCGTGTGTGTGTGTGTGTGCAAGGTAGGAACAAAAGAAAGGAGTCTAGTACAAACTCTATCAATTTTTTTTTGCTTTGCATTGATGTTGTGTCTCGAAACAAAATATGACTGAAATGAAATGCATATTGAATTTTAGCCTGTGACTCACTTTTGCATGCATAATATATTGTACTTTTGCATACAGTGCTCGCAAGATAAATGTGAGTACACTTATGTCAACCACACTCTGCAGCCACGTCTCTCCTTTCATCACCACTGCCCAGAGCTGATAGTCATCCCGCTGTTTATATCAGAGCCCTCTCCATGGAGCGAATGTTTTGTCTGTCTGTACCTGCACATCGGAAATCTGTTCGTATATTCTTTTTTTTTCCTTTCTTTCTTTTTTTTCTGGCAGCATCCGGAGAGCTCCTAAGAGTATTTCTCTCTTTCCTCCACCAGATGGTTGGCGATAGCAGCTCTCCAGTTGCTGACACAGAACAGTCCCTGGTGGCTTTCTCAGTAGGTGAGATATGATTGTGCATACCTCCACCCCCCAACACCCCACCCCACCCAAAACAGTCATCCATGCAGCTACGTCCCTCTATGTTGTTTACAGTCGCATCAGAGAGCAGGCGTGCATGAATCTTGAAACTGATCGATCGCCTTTTCATTTATGTGTGGTGCTCTTTAGCTCTTTATGATGTAGTGCTCACCTTTGTGTGGGCCCATGTGCTTAAAGCCAGACAGCTAGGGAGAAATACATACAACATAAATATATATGTATGAGATGCAGTATGTAGACTTACACACACACATGCACAAGGTGTCATGGGACTGTCAGCAGTGGGTTTGGCTGCAGCTCCTAAAGGCATGTGGTCCTGCCACCTATAATCTACAATGAGCAGAAATGAGTTTCCTTTGTAGACACCGCCTTTCCTGGACACACACATATGCTGCACTCACTCTCCCTCGCTTTCTCTCTTTGTCTCTTTCCCTCTCTCTCTCTTTTACACACGCATCTAATCATATATGCAGCTGGTGTAATAATAAGGCAGTGTGCAGACAGTACTGGAATAACTACTGAGACAGGGTGATATTTCACAACCCCAATAATTGGATATGTCTCTATTCCCTAATTACTAACTAAATCATATATGCTGCAGCGCTATACCATGCAGATACACGTTCAGCTGTCTGCATGAAGGTATTCATTAAACATTAGTAGACATGTCTGTTACACACTGACTCACTCACATGTGAGCACAGATACACTTTACCATCATGATGTTTGTCAGCTTTCTCTTCATCCGTCTTTCTGTTTTGTGCCCCTGCAGCCACATTCAGTCTTGGACCACAGTTTTGTGGAATGTGAGGAAGCTTTTGGTATACTGTACACAAGCAAAAACAAAGGGTGTGTCTTTTGAGGAGAAAAGGCTTTACATCATGTCATAAATCCTTGAGGCGCAAGAGGTGTTTGCGTGCATGTGTGTATCAAAACCTGCTGGAGTTAGGTACATAAATAAACCGCGAGGAGAGATTTTCTCCTAGTTGCATGTACCTCCTTTTTTTTGTGTGTGTCGAGCTGATGTCAGCATGCAGAAAAATGTCATGGCAATATTTTTAAAGACCTGCATCGCCTGCATTCTGCATATCACTCAGTGTGTCAGCGGTAGTTTGGCATTCTAAATTCTAAATCACCAAATCCTTAAAAGTCTTCAGTTTCTTGCTTGTATAAAGAAAAAAAAAACATGGTTGCAGAAAATACAATGTAAGCCTTTTTGTGATACTCTATTGATCCCTGCGGGAGAAATAATCTTTTTACTTGTGCCTTTTCAGGGAGGTCAGAGAGCAGGGTTAGCTTCAGAGCAGTGTCAGGCAGAAATTGAGCATTAGTATCAACTGTGCTCAGCTCAAGTCTGAGTCAATGGCCTGTTGTAAGACATACAAGATGGGGTGACTGATACTTGTTAAGTCTGAGTTGAGAGGTGATGGCGATGAAGCAATGAGGTGGCACGTGATCAGTCACAACCATTCAAATCTCCCACAGTGTATTCATTGTCTTAAGAGGCAGTGTTCTCTTAGTCTGAAGCTCAGCCAAAAAAGTTTCTCCCAAAAGGAAACTGAATATCATTTTGTGCACATGATTACATGGCACCTTAAATTAAATTAGTGTTGTGTTTTTCTGTTTTAAGTTAAATAAAGAGCCACAAAGAGCAGGCAACAGAAAGGCCAAGCTCTCTGTCTATAGAGGCTGCAGCTGCATCAACAATTACTCCACAATTACCTTCTCTCTCTCTCTCTCTCTGTGTGTGTGTGTGTGTGTGTGTGTGTGTCATGGTACATAATGACACTTATGTAAATGCTGGATGACAATTATTCACAGCAGTGCCACATGTGTATAGCTGGAATGAATGTTGTAATTTATTTTCCCCCCATGGATATGCATTTAAGAATTAAACTGGCCAAGTGCTTTGATTGCCAAGTATTTTGCTTGTGTTAGAGTAAAAAAAACAAGATTTTTTTTTATTTTTATTTATACCGAGTGGATGTTAATTGATCTATATATTCACAGATTTGCATAACAAAGTATTTATTACATTAAAAAAATCATTAGGTATGTTTGTTAGAAAACAATGTATAAAAACAATTATACCCTCTAGCATGTCTTTTGTTTATGAATGTGACTGTAGGTGCTTAGGTGCTGCAGATGGTGGCCATCAACATCATCATCATATCTACAATCACAGTCATCACTTTCCCCCCCGGGGTGTCATTTCTTGAATGGAGCATAGTTTTTATCTTTGTGGGAAAGGGGAGCAATGGAGCTCAGTGTCTGCGCTTGGTTAAACCGTATAACAAGCAATCAAAGAATATAAACTCCCACTGGAACTTTTCTAGTGGCATTAATCAATGAAAATGATTTTTTGGGGAGTAGAAGTAATTTATGGAACCACTTCAGTTTCACTAACAATGTCTCTTTGTGTTTTTATGTTATGTTATATTTTTATATGATGTTATATTGTTATGTCATGTTATTTCATGCATATCAATCATGCCATAAGTTGATCATGTTTGACATGTCAGAGTATCATCTGTTTTTCAAATCAAGAAGTAAGACACATTTAGAGACACTGCTATAAATGATAAAGGGGAGCATTTTATTTCTTGATTTACAACATCATTAAAAAGACAACGCATGCTTGCCTTAAGTTGATCTTTTGGATAATAATAGAGATGTTCAGCAATGTCTAACCAGTCGTGTCTTTTACTGGCTGAAAGACCCCCATGCACGTCCAGGCAGTCACATATGGCACTGAGCCGTCTCAAGACATCGAGCAATTCAACATGGGAGGAAATTGGAATAGTTTGGTCACGAGATGTTCCTTTTGCCAGTTTGAAGGATTGAATTGGCAGAAGTGCTTCTGTCTCACACCATTTCCAAAACTCTCTCTCCATGCTTCTCCAAATACAGCTGGTCCTCCTATTGTGATACATAACAACTTCATCTCTTGTACTGTGTTTGTCTTTGTGCAACAATGTCCATTTAAAAAAGGGCTGAATGTGTTTGTGACTGTTGTGTTTGGTTTTTAGTAAATTGTGTTTTTTTTCAAAGTTGGATTGAGAGTTCACTCATCTGTTCAGATTACACAAGAAGTAACAGTCAATACTTTGGGATTTTTACATTTCCATTTTTTTTTCTTCTTTAAGAAACATTCAATAGTAATTCAATAAAAAAAATTTTTTTTCAGTATTTGGTTCTGTTTACCAACTGTGACAGACAGGATCCTCCCACAATGATGTTATTTTAGAATGATATTATTCTTATCATTTTATTATTATATTTATCTTTTTTGTATTATTATATGATATTATTTCACTCAAATCCTCTTCTTTTGTACTTCTATCTTGTGTGCGTGCGTGCATTTGGCCAGGTTTTTTTTTTTTTTTTTTTACATGTGTGTCTCATGTTTTGTTCCAACTCCATCTGTCTCCCACAGAAAAGCAGGTTTTCCGTCAGGTCTTATCAGCTCTCCTCAGACTGCGGACTGTGACTCATTCAGTAGGCCATCGTCTGACACATCAGAAGCCCATCGATGTGGCTATGAATGTTAACGTCTGCATATTCAACTCCTCCCCATCTCCAGCTTAATGCTGCTAAAGTCTCTTCTGCAAAGACTTGTACCTTTCACAGACCTGTGTGTGCAACGAAAGCCAGACATGCTGAGTTCTCTTGATGTACCGAGGTGACAGAAGAGAATATGTTCAATCTTATGAATTTAACTAAACGGTGCAGTGGCATAAATCAGGTGAGGCTCTGCTCACCAAACATGGTTTATTAACTGCTGAGTGTAACCTTTTATCTCTCTTTCTCTTTGCTCTGCCTTTTAAATGCATTTTGGGCTGATGAAGAAAAATGCCATACTTAACACAAAACAATTTCACAGTATTACAATAAACTGTGAATAAGGAAAATTGCTTAATAACTGACAAACTCCCAAACCGAGAAACATCCCATTTGCTTTTATTTTGTCGTAAAACTTAAATAGGTAGAAGAATGACTGCAAACACAATAACAGCTCAAAAGTCACAACAGGCTAAAATGTAATAAAAGACAAAATTAATAAACCAGGTAAGAAAGTACTTCAAAAATACTTTTAAAAAGCAGAAAAGACACAAATGCTAAGGACACGGTGCTGATACTGCGCATTTTCATCATACAAGATTTCAAGCAGATTAAAGGCTAAGACATACATGATGTAAATATTTATGGTGTTGACAAAATGTCCATTTTGCTGCAGATCCAGATAATAATGTGGGCCTCACAGACATGTAAGCATGTTTGGCCTTAGTGGAGGTATGCGCTCTACTGAGTGCTATTATTATATTTGTTCGTTATTCCCTTCCCCTCTTCTCCTTTATCTCTCTCTCTGGTTGGTGTAGTCCATTGGTATGCAGGGTGATGTTGGCTGGTGTTTGCAAGGGAAGGATAAAGCGGTAATCAGTGCCAATGAAGCAGCTCTTGTCCCAGAGCACAAATGTGCCAACATCAGCAACACCACTAGACCGTGTGTGTGTGTATGCGCACCTCTTTGTGTGTATGTGAGCGTGAGAGAGGGAGCAGTATCAAAGAGGTCAGACAGAGGTCATTTTCTTGGACAAAATGTAATGCGACTGCTTTTTTTCTTGTGCACAGTGTCGGCTGTGCAATATGATCACAGCCACCAAAACACAACGGTTTTCATGGTGCTGTCTCAGTTTTGACCTCATTGAATCGATTGGGAGGAAGAATTGTTCCTTCCAGAGACACATGTTATACTCACAACACATAAATTTTTCTTGTACAACCTGGGACACACCAACCTAATATGCATGCACCTGATGCAACTGTTGTGAAATTTATTCTAGGATGGAAAATATGACACAAGATGCATTTGTTGTGTTTGTTTAGGGAGCAGAGGAGAGGCAAATAGTTGTGCCAGCTGAAAAATAAAAGTGAGTCTACTATCAAAATGTAACAATGACAAATATCATTCCCATCCAAGATGTTGTCCTGATCCCGATTTGAGGACAGAGCTCTGGACAAGGAAGGAACCCTCAACATCTAGTACCCAAGTGCCAATGAGCACAGCACTAAGCCATCAAAAGCCTCAGTCAATCTTAGTGGATGACTGACATGGCAACCTCCATCTGGCGGCTCCCTCGTGTCAGTGTGTTTAAGTAAACATCACCTAGATGAGTAAAGGTTAGAATAATTAACACCTGGAGATCAGTGGCTTTAACTGTGATTGTCCTCCCATTCACCATCCAGCATGTTAGCACACATTAACTGTCTTTTTTCACTTGTTATCTCTGTCAATAAAGTTGTTTGATTTAAACTGTTGACTGAATATCTGGCTAAATGAAAGGTGTTGACTGAGACAACTGTTCCAGATGGTGAATGATAGACACATTCACTGTGTGATGTATTGTTTCTCTATTTATATGAATCCTTTTCCACCATCCTCCCTTTTTCTACCTTGTTCATTATATTTGAAGCATCATGTGATGCCCGTGGACATGAATGAAACCATAACACCTTAAAGATGTTAAAAATATTATATAAGGCTGTTTATGACAGTGGATAAGGAGAAGAAAAAACATTTCATTTCAATCTCTTGTGATAATAGACTCTATATGAAAATAGATTTAACCCCTGGGTCTGTAAAGTGTAGCCAATAGGGAAGTGCCTTAAACCTGCTTTCTATCTAATGACCCTCAAGGGGCAATTACACTGGCTGTAAAAAGAAGTCAGATTGCAAAGAGGTCTATGGTAAAATGGTCACACTTCAATATGCTTTCTTCTGGTTTCAGAAAACCAAGATGGCCACAGTAAAATTACAACCTCGAAGCTTCAAAATGGAAGCTCACAAACCAATGAGTGACATTACAATGGGTTGCAACCTGGTTGTAATATGATTCAGTTTATTTCACTACCATGAAGAAGACCAGAGAGTCAACTTCTTATGTTGTTCATACTTCTGACTCATATCATGCATGTATGCAGTATCGATAACATAGAGGCAGTTCATTCATTCATTGAATTCTGACATTTAGTTTGGATTTGTTTGATGTTTCTCTGAAGCTTGACACGTGCCATTGTTAAACTGTTAGATGTTAAAATACAGTACTTCTTAGACTAGTTTAGCTGTAACAAATAAGCAAACATGCATCACTGTGTCATTATGGTTAATATGAAAAACTTCTGCAACAATTACCATGATCATGGAAATTCCACAAAAAACTTTAATTATATATTCAAATGGGTTTAATGTGTAAATGAACCCAAATGGCTGAAGGTTTGAGTCAGCAGTTCTTTGTGAGAGAAAAAGAGGAATTTACATTCATTAATTTAAGTGATAAATGGAGCTTTTATTGTCAAAAGATGGATGACACTCATTTTGCCATGGCACACTGCCAGGTTTTAGTGGAGTGGTGTTTTACTGGATGCATGAACAAGTTGTGTTCTCACCTCCATGTGATTGTTTGTTATTGACTTGCTGTGAATTTGACTGTTAGGACAGGCACAATGGGTGTTGTCAGTTATTATCAGGTGCCTCAGTACATTTTTTATGTCAAGTGTTTGTGTACTTCGCGCTTCCCACCTGCCCAAGCCACACAAAATTGCAACTTGTTTATAGAATAGGCCTCAGGTTTATTGTATTGTCATGCATTTACAAAGAAATGTGCACATGAAGATTTTTTTTTTTTTTAAAGCATACAAAACCATTTATTGAATTACATGTCAGTCATTTTGACATACGTTGTGTATGATATACTGTAAATACATTATTTCACTGTACCTATATGAGGTTGTTGTGAATAATTGACTTCACCTTCTATAGGCATCATGAATGAGTCATTGTTGTTCCAATTTCACCATAAAACAACTGGGTCTATGTCGCTTTTTATTGCCACAGTCCCCCTAAGACCACAGCTCCATGGTAAACAAAAGCGTTATCTTCTCCCAAGTTAATTTAATTTAAGGTGCCGTGTATTTACTTGTGCCGATTCTGCACCTCCTGCACAAGGACATCAAGTTCCCCTTGGGAGAAGCTTTTGTGGCAGCTGCACTGAAGATTGTTCTCATCAGGAAATGCAGAGTGCACAGCTTTTGCAGACCAGTAAAGGCGGCGATGATAAGATTGGTCATGACTGATGCCAGCCGCTACCAAACTTACTGATAACATTTTCCCCAAATTTCAACCCCTTACAAGCTGTGCTGTGGTTGTGTGTCCCTGGATTGAAACCACTGAGTCAGCTGCTACAGCTTGAATCTCAAAAATAGAATCTTATCTATTTAATTCTATAATGTTTTCTGTTAAAGGTGAGTCTGGAGAAAGACTGTTGAACTCGTTGTGCAATACCAAATTAATGGTCATGCATTGCCAAAGCAATTATAATGTGTAGAAGTGGACTCGCTCTCATAGACAAAGGAAACCACATGATCAATCAATCAAACAACATGCACAGAAACACTACGTCTAAAACACAAGAGATTAAAACTAGCTAGTCAGTCGTCTCAATTGTTTTTACAAAACTACAATGACAGAGGAGAGCACTATAGTCTTGAAGCTAAACTAACAAGACAGCTTTACCTAGCATGGTGTTTCGTGTTATGCCTACAACCAAATAAATCCATTGTTTTAAATTCTTGTGCCGATAAAACATTTCAAAGGTTGAACTGACAAATACAATGATAAAGAGAAAACAATGGGAAACACAAGGCCTGTGGATGAGCTGTGGACAACAATAATCACAACCTCCTTGTTACTTCAGCTAAACATCACACCAGCAGCATATTGTCAAACAAGGAAGTAAGCCAAATGGGCAAATAACTTATAATACCAGATACACAAACGTGACACCAGTACCTGTTAGCTGTACCTGCTTTTATCCACAGTCCAGTCCCAGTTTCAGTCTCAATCCTGCTCAAGAAGAAGAGTAGGGGGCTCCTTCTCTTTCGCCTGGCACCCTTAAATTGGTACTGCCCCCTTCCCCTTATCTGCCCTTATCTTTTATTCTTTACCTTGTCTTGCTCTTCAGCATGAATACCACTTGTTGCTGATTGGCTAGAACACTGTTGTGTTATTTGGCCTGAGTCACTTTGTTAATTTGGATTCGGTTCTGTGTTGGAAGGTTTTTTTAGCACACAGAACATCATGAGGAGATGTGCTCTGAATCAGACAAAAAGTGTATTGGACTAGAATCCCTAACTCAAACTTAATTGCTGTGCTTCCATATTCCACCATCTGAGATGTTAACATCTTACAAAAACAGGGTTGACCTTGAATGTCTGACCTCAAAAGGTGGTGAGGTTTTGTGTAGTTGCATATGTTTTCCTTCCTCTGACTGTGGCTGCATGGGTGTGTGTTTGTCTATGTGTGTGAGTGTGTGTGTGGATTCACCATGTGACTACCTACTGTGTGGCCTGGTCCCTGGCCTGACACGCCAACATAATCTGCTATCAAACAGCCTTGCAGACCTTTGCCTCTTACAATGGTTGCCTGGCCCTGATTAGTGAGTGTGCAGTGTGTGTGTGTGAAAGGAGAACTGAAAGACAATAAGGCGTGATGTAAGGGGTTCAAATCAGGGGCAAGGTAGAACATTCTTGTTATGGATTGTAGGGCCTACAGACTGCACACACGCAAACACACATATGTACACCTCATACACACACATTCATACCCACGCATGCCTGAACACACAAGTGCACGAAGATATATTAAAGGCAAATGTGTGTTGGGGAATTACCTATATTTCTCTATGGTAAAGTTGTAGCGGTTACGATGCAATGGCTTCCCTAGAGCCCCCTAGTGACTCAGTAATATGTCAGGAGGCACACAATAATAAAAGTCCTTTTTCATACAGGAGCAATAAATTTAGGAACCAGTCCCGTGTTGGCTCATGCCCCTCACTGTCTTTCATGCACATATGTTCACATATGTAATTTCCTGCATCCAAGTGCTATTTCACTCAGGATTTGCATTTTCACTGTTCAGCATGTGGTCCTACATCTTTCCAAATTTGGGCACAGTCAACCTGTGGCATTAGCAGCTCTTGGGATAGCCGAATATGGGCTTTCTTCCACAACATTTATTATTATTGCAACACAAAACTGTCTACTTAAAAATCTTGGATCCCGCCTGCAAAGAGAAATAAAAAGGAGTATTGTGTATAAAGAGCATTGATGTAGCTTTTGCATTAGCTGATTGGCATCAGCTGCTTCATTCATGCTTCATTACCAGTGGCCCATTCATTAGCTGCTTCAGTACGAGCTGACAATTAATGTCCGGACATATTCATAAAGGTGTAGAGCACGGCCATTAAATCCCTCTCTCTAACACCTCTCAACATTAGGGCCCAAAGCACCAGAGAGTGTCACAGTGAAGTTCATCTGTTACTGCCTCTCGGCATTTTTGGTGTCAAGGCATCATTTAATTCAAGTAAGAGTCACTGACGAGGGAAAGAAGCTCTTCAAAGTCAGTAATGTTAAAGTTTCATAGAATTTATTCAAAACACACACTTATGACCATTACTGCTCGCTGTCACATAACTGTTGGCAAAACATTCTCCATTTGTGGAACAGGTTACACTCCAACATAGCAAATAGGTTGGTGCAAAACAGCATATAAACTACAGTAGCTCCTCCATTTTTGGACACTATGCCTCTTTCTTTCCTTACAGGGGTATGCATCATTGATCTTGACTTGATCCACTTCCCCCTGATGAGCAGATGTCACGATTGTGCCATTTCCTTTGAAATGAATAAATTTTGCCACTTTGAATGGATTAGTCTTTACTCTGTTACTGCATTCACATAAACGCTTGCAGCTGCAGGCCCAAAACCTTCTTTGTAATCTTAATGTATGTGTTTGCATGTGTTTTTAAAAGGCAATTATTTATCCATCTTTGGTCTCCAACTGTGTTATTTTTCTGTTGTGTTTTTTTAATTAATTTATATTTTTCACGAGTGTGGCCAGTCCAGTTTGCCAACAAATTCTGCTTGTTAACCATCTTTAAAAAAAAAAAAACCAAATTATACTGATGTCTCTGATCTTCAAATGGAAACAGGAACTGGAAAGTAGATAAACATCAACATCTGCACAAATGAGCAGGATGTTCTTGGGCTGCCAGCAGAAGAGGGGACTCTTCTGTGATGTAAAGTCAGGGGCTACCCCAGAGCTGGCTCTCCGGTGCCCTTTGATGCTGCTGAGGGGGGTTGGATTGCCACTGGTGTCTGTGGGGAGGCTGGTGTTAGTTCTGGTTTGGCTCAGACACAAACTCAATTGACTTAAGCTCTTCCTCAGATAATGGCTCCGTTCACATCCTCTTTGCTTTGTCTTTGCTCCTTTCTTCTTCCTCTCAGCCACAGAATCACAGAACAAACAAGCAACAGCAGAGACCACAACGATCCCTGAGGAGAGCACTCTCCTCAGTTGATCTCTGGAGGCTCTCTGATCCTTCACATGCTAATAAACATGCACAACAGCACACACTTCCATGTTTATTCATAGATAATATGGAATTCAGTGATACCAGATATCACTCCTTAAACACACCACAAAACAGCTGGTAACTGTTTTCTTTGTATAGGTGATAATGACATTATAATCACTGCATTATTTTGTTTAGGAGATTATTGGTTTTTCTCAATTGCATTATTGCTCATTACCTTTTGTCCTATGCTACAAATACAGAGACAAAGCACTATAATATGAAAAGTTGGTTGTGTGGAAATAATTAAGGAAAAATAAAAAATGTAAACTTTCTCTGATTCCAGAGCTTGTTCAGTCTGTGTTGCATAATGGGCTACGAGCAGCCACCAATGCAATTAGTGCAGCTGCTCTTTTGTGTTTCACTGTGTTTTTCCTAATTAGAAAGTCAAAGGAGGAACTGGACAGAGAGCCAGACAGAAGGAGAATAATGTTCTGTAACTTTTTTTTTTTTTTAAACCCAAGGACCTGAATTGAACTCAGCTGTCTTCTGTGGTATATTCAGTGTTTTGTAACAGATAGTTTGGCTAAAATCTTTCATAAATATATTGAAAGAACCAAAATGTGTGATAAGCTTGCACAAGAAGAAGAATGGAAAGGAGGAAATCCCTTTGGCCCTGTACTTGTACTACAACTTCATATGTGTATCCTATGAAATTTTGAGCTATTTAATGCCTGATACTATACACATACCCAATAAAATGAGAACGTAGCCAAAGTGTTAGCAGAGCTTTTACAATTACCTGTCAGATTTCCTTCATCCAGCTTCTGTTTCTTCCATACTCCAGTTCCAGTAGCACCGTTAGCCTTCCATGTATGGGAATTACCCAGGACCAAGGTCACATGCGTTGCTTTCAGCACACAAGATTTAATGTGTGATGAAAATGCATCAATTCATCATCAAAAGACCTTCTAGAGAGAAAAACAAAAACTAGAGAAAGTGCGAGGGAGTTGGAACAGCATGGGGCACAGACCCCGGTGATCATGTACCAGCCAGCGCAGAAATTCCTCAACAGGCAAAGGAGCTTCAGTCTGAGCTGAAATGAATCGACTTCTGGCTGGAATATTCTCACACTAAAGATGTACTAATATAAAAATATATATTATACAACATATTGTCTTACACTTTAATGATCAGAAGTGTCTGTAGTCAGAATATGAAGCTTGAAATGTTCTTTATAGTGTTTTTTTTTGTGTATTTTCTACAAATTTAATAATATATAAACTCAAAATTTCCACAGCAACAACATGTCTTTGAGAAAATATTGTCTTCATTGTCTCCCTTTGAGCAAACATTGCATCTACTGGCAGTTTTTTTTTTTTTTTTTTTTTTTTTTTTACGCCACTTTTAAATGTTTGTATTTAGAACGGCAACATGTGTTTGTCCCTTCAGTTGTGGTTGGAAATTTTTTTTTTTTTAGTGCACTGTCACCTTAAGTCATTATCACAGAAACTACAGACAAAACAAAACCTGCAAATAGGCAGGTAAAAGAGAAAAAAGAGAATTTTTTTTTTTTTTGTAGTTTTCAAGAATATAAGTCAGAAAATACAGAAGAAGTCGAGACAGGAGCTTAAAGGAAAATGTGAAATTATGTGCTTTTCAGAGTAAACGCTGCTCTGTACATCTCATGCCCTACGATTTAAGACATGCCAGAAATTATTCAAAATGACTGTGGCCCATACTGCACCTCACAATGAGTGGTGAAGGTTGAGAAATGTAGGGCAGCGATCCCACCCTTTCTTATAGAGCTGGGGGGTAGAAATGGCTGCTCAGTCAGTTGGAGGTCAGACATGGACTGCCTGAATAGATTTTTTTATTTCAGACACATGTAGTGTAGCAGAGTCCCTCTCTCCCATCTCCCCTGGGCTTCATGTTGCCTGTTAAAGTGGTGAAGGCGAAAGGCAGACACACATGAACACATGCATGTGCTCACACATGCACACATCACAGCATTGCTCAGAGCCTCCTCTGATTTCCCAAGCCGTCCCTCCTCTATCTTAACAGGTATCTGCGCATGTGAGCATGTGCGATGATAGTATTGTCTTCCAGGTGAAGCCTTCATTGTTTTCCTCTTCTCCACTTCGTGCCCTTGGCCACTCCCTGTCTCTGATCTCGAAAAAACAAATGTTTTCCTCTCCTCTCTCACCTTTCCGTCTCTCTTCTTCTCCTTTGCTCCCCCCATCCCACCTCTGAGTGCTGCCCACTCCACCTCTCTGTTGACCTCCCTTCACTAACTCAACTGTCTTTGTTTTTCTCTCTTTCTACCCATTCAACCTTTCTCTCTTTGCATCCCCATATCCTCACTTTTTCTTTTATTTTCTCTCATTTACTCTCTTTTTTCTCACCCTCTCCCTGTTTCTTGCCTGTGAATGTTTTCTCTCACCTTGCTGACAATTCTAGTCAATAATCTCAGGATATACCATGTGCTTTGAATCTAAAAAGGTTTCCTATTTTCCACAGCTTGCTTCAGTCTGGCTCTTGCAGTATCTTTCTCTCCCCGCCAGTTTCTTATGTCCATTTCCTATTTCCCCCTCCACTTCTGCTTTCTGTGAATACTCTTCTAAAAAGTTTGCTGGCAATGTCAATTCTTTTCACCCACCTCACCATCTCCCTCCTCCCGTCTCTTCCTTTCACTGTGTGAAGGAGCCTTTGTTAAATGTGAGAGAGGAGCAAAGGGAGAACTTGGCAGAATAAGAATTCAATCAGTGAATGCCACCAAAAAATAAACACAAAAGGTGAATATCAAGAGACAATAAAGCCATGAGCACTTTGAAAAACAGAAGTGTTGTTTTCAAAGTATCCCAGTAGTTTGCAGTGATAGTGTTATGGATGTTTCATTGTCAAGACATTGGCCATGGTGGTACACCAACAGCATTCACAATTACACACTTTCTCTGGGTTATGAATTATCCAACTCTACCTGTTCAGCTGAATGTTAACTGAATATCTATGGGTAAGATTTTGGGCCAGTAAATGAAATATTAACTCACAACCTATTGCTGTGTTTCCTCATATATCAACATCCACAGTTTGTTGTCATAAGCAAGGATGATTAGTTGCAAAGAAAAGAACAGTTTAAAGGAGTAAAACAAATCTTCTACCAAAAAAAGGAAGTATTTTGGAACTGAAATTGGGATGGAAAGCCAAGAAAAAAAAAAAATCCCTGGCTGGAGTCAAATTGGCAATGACACGATTACATGGTCAGCATCTTAAACCAGGACACCCCAAAATACTCATTTGAAAGGTTTGTAAATGGCAATGGATATTTTTTCTTCCTAAACTAATTCAAATAAACTAAGGTACAGTGATACAATACTCCTGTATGAATGCAAAACAGAAAAACCACCACCACTCAAGGGTTTTTGTGAAAAATAACTTGAATTACTCCATGAGTAAGGCATGTTCTCCCTGTGCCTGCCTGTGTTTTCCTTCAGGTAGTCCTGTTTACTCCCTCAATCATACAGTTTAGGTTAAAGGTTAATTGCCACTAGTTGAAAATGAAAGGTTGTTTGTATATGTTAGCCCTGTCTCAGTTTATTCAACTCCCCCTTCACCCTATGTCTGCTGGGATTGGCTCCAACTGGCCCCTGCGACCCTAAAAGGGTAAGTGTGGCCAATAAATGAATGAATACCCCGTAAATGGATTTGGTGATTTGACTTGTTCAACATTAAACCTCTACACCATGACACCTCTTGGCTAAAAGCACCAATGCCTGCTTGTCAAAAAGGAAAAAGAGTACTCCTCTAAGTATTTAAGCATTTAAATGTTAAATATTGTTGTGTAGGAGTTGTGTCTCTAGCTGCCTTACTAAAGGGCAAAGCCAAAAAGGGTTATTTTATTTAAAAGTCTGTTTTGATTGAGCACATCCACATAAACACCACTGTTAATAGCATCACTTTGCAACCACAGCAAATAAAGACTTATTTCCCATTGCTAGTCTTATGCTGACATTTTGTATGATATTAGATGACTACTCTCTTGTTTACTTTGGATGTCTCTTCAACTTTCTCTTTTTTAAAAGTTTTTGTTGAGTCAGGAATGTTGGAAATTTCATAAAATAATCAATACCTTCTCTAACTCGAACTTTAATTTGTTTTCAGACAGGTTTTTAACTCTGACTCAGCTTACATTTTTGGGGAGCTTCTTCAATATTGGATTTTTTTTTTCTTGTATGTTGTCATATCTCAGAGGACCAGGCCGAATGGTAAACTGTTCGTACAACCAACACAGTCATGAGGACCTACTGAAAAATTCAGATCTGAGTTCTTTTCTGTCTGTTTCCCCAATAACGTTCACTCATACTGTGGTCTCTGCCTGTAGGCTTCACTTCACACTGTCGCATGCTATGAAAGCTTGTGATGAATGTGTTTTTATTCATCTTCCACTGTTGCTGCTCTGCTGATATTCTTTATGTAAGTCCAAGATGGATCCTTGTCAATGTTTTTTCTGCACATACCCCATGAATATGTTTACAGTTGAATGTGCATAGGTAGGGGATTGTGTGAGCCTGGCTCTATCTGCCGTGTTTAATGCCACGCTTTGTTGATGTTTCTTTCGTTTTTGATTTACCTGACGTGTCTGTTTGAATTTCTGTGCAGGCATGCTGTTGTCTCTCAGTGACTTTCTCCCTCCCTCTCCTCGTCCTACATCTTTTATATTGCCCTCAACCTCCCCTTTTGCTCTCTTTCAGCATCCTATTTCCTTCTCTCTGTGATATTTCCTTTCTTTTGTGGTGCCTGTCATGTGTTTAGCTGCTGTGCTGTCAGTTCAGTCGGTCTGTGGCCTATGCCACTGTATGCATACGCAATTTCATTACCAATACGCCCCACTGACAGCAAGTTCAGCTCTGCGTGGCCCTCTGCTTCTTTCTATCCCTGGAGATATTGTCTTGTGTAGTAGTTGTGGTGTATGACATTAGAATGTATGCATTTGTAGAGATTGTACACTGTAAGCAGGTGGCTTTTTTGATTGATTGATTAAGATCAATCAACAATTTATATGAGAAAGTACATATTCAGTTTTAGAGACCATGTGCTGAGGAAACAATGTTTCAGGAGCTGTGTTCATCCATTTGAGCAGAGTTTGACAGACAGGCAATGAGAGGGCAAAGGAGAGCAGGCACATGGACAAAAAGGCACTCAGTAAGGGACAGTCCTAATCTTGCCATACACAGATGGGTCGTCACTCGTAAGACAGCCAAGGCAAAAGGCGAAATTAAACTTGAAAGTTATACTTGCTGGCAGCGGGCATCCATTTGCATTTAAATGCGTTTGACCTTCCCACTAGCATGGCCCGGCTTCGTCAGACGGGTTGGCAGTAATTACACACAGTTACAAGTATCTGTTTTGCCTTTTCTTTTAATTTCCATGTCGCTCATGCGTGAGGAGGAGGAGGAGGACTCATGTTAAAAGGCTGTCATTTCAAACAGACAAAACACAGCCCACCCTGGTGAGCCAAACATCTCGTTTCTCCTTTCATGTCTGCATTCTAGCGCGCACATCACAAACTCAACAGTACTGGGTTCGTAGAAGCCAAATCAGTCGCTAAGTCATATGGTCTTAGGAAGACCTTGAGTAGGTGAGTGGCTTTCCCAGTTAGAAATTCTACGGGCTGTGCTTGTACACCCCGAGTTGAATAATTCAATTCAGACTCATATATCCTCTCCTGTCTTTCCTCTGCCTTCTCATAAGTCTATACCAGAACCTTGACTTGATCTTACCTACCTAGAAAAAGTGCAATCTCTCTGTCTAAAGTACTCAAGCTGTTCATTTAGTTCCAAGCAAAGAGACAACATGCAAAGATCTAGCTGCCATGCAGGATCTATCTCTCCAGCAATGGGGATGTAGCATTCCCTTTTTAAAGGGATAGTTGGCTATTTATGCTTGGTATATAGGCTGCTATATTTTCACCACTTTATCTTTTGCTTTGGCACTGTGTTTCCTCATCTGTTGAATTTCTGTATCCCTATGTACTAACGCTGCACACTGTACACTGCATAGTCTAGTGGTCCAGTGGTTTGTAGAGTAGACAACAAATAAAACAGTTGGTCTTTTTACATATGTTTTAACATTTTATCTGATGACCCCATCTACAGCAATGCATTCAGTGCTGTTAGTCATGCCTGCTTCTTCAAACTGGGAGTGTACCAACCAAATTCGACTGCAGGTAATACAATCAATTTAAAACAACATACCCAGTAGGAGTTTTATACGCATTGCTTTATGTGGATCAATATGCTGCATCTCTCCACTGTTGTCTACTAAATTCTGGGGTGTCTGGATCATGGTATCTTCACATAAGCAAAGAGCAGCCATTAAAACACCACCTTGTGCTAGCTGGTGATGAAAACAAATGAACCTTTCTCTGCAGCAGAGTCAGCAAAATACAGACTGACTGGTTCTGTTGCTGCAGGGCAAACTGAGGACACTGCTGAGCACAAAGTATAGACACCAATGGTATTTGAAATAGGCTGCATTTAACCACACACTACAACCTAAAACAACATGGAATAACATTTCTTTTCACAGCAAAAGATTTCCTAATCAGCGAGGTTAGGTCATATTTTTAACCACAGTTTATGGCAAAACAATTCTCACCAGCCCCAGCTACAATGTTAGTATTGTTATCATATGCATGTTAGCATGCTGCAGTTTGCATTACCAGCATTAGTTCAAAGCACCACTGCTAAAAGTACAGCCTCACAGAACCAGTGGTGAGGCTGTAGACTCTTAATCATATTTTTGTTTTGAAGCATGTTGACCTAAGAAGAGGAGTTTATTAGCTGGTGGGTGGGCAACATGATCAAAACTTGAGGTAGATCTGATACCAATAAAATATGAGGCCAGAATCAGCAGTAGTAATACTTTTTATTACTAAAAGCAGTTGACGTGTAGAGGATGAGAGGTGTCACGAGTTGTGATGTGAATGCAGCAAAAATCAAGCATTTATTTTGTATGATATATTATGTATGAACACAGAATGTGCAGTGGAAAAGTGTGCACCTAATGAACTCTTATGACCAGGAGTATACATGTTTTTTTAGAGTGAGCCAAATTAGATAAAGTGAAGTAAATATGCATAAAACAAAATAGACCTTCTCTGAGCTTGCATTCATTATTATCAGTAATTAATTATTGATAATAATTATGAATATGATAATAATGAATAATAGCAAATTATTTTTGCTAATTACACAACAAAAACTATAATTACTGTGTTTGGGTGCTCACTGTTTCCTTTAGCATAGTTTGATATTATATCATTATTTATTGTTATGCAGTTTCAATAATACTTGAATATTTATTAACCACAATTTGGGACACCTAATTAAGACATCTCTAGTCCCGACAAATGAAGTTTACCGACGAGCTATAAAATGTGCTTTTTTCGTTGTTCTTTTCTGTGCCATGCCAAATAACTTGTGGCACAGGTAATGTCTGCAACCTGACAGATTAAAGGAGCACCTTCATCCATTTATGGTCACTTGGGGTAGTGGAAATCAGGACAGTGAAAGTGCGCCCAATCTCTCAATTCTCAATGAGTGAAATTTATAAAACAGGCTTATGAGAACGCACACCTTTATAATTTGAGAAGAATATACAATATGCTTTTTTTTTTTTTTTTTGGTTTTGTGCGTACACATAGTTTTAGTCATGAATCTACACAGTTTTATGCATCTGGATCCTGGTGTAATCTAATGTTTTTTGTTTTTTGATTGTTTGTATAAGTACTACTGATGGTGGCAACACTGAACCATTTCATAGGCCCAGGATCTTCATACAGTATATCACATGGGAAAACACACAGATATTGTTAATGCTAAATTGATCATTTCTGAGCTGATAATTAACAATAATCAGCCCATGCTCTGCTTTATATGACACTGAGGCGTCAGCTGGAATCCATGAGATCTCAGGTAAGTATTTCATTGTGATGAGCCCCACCCTTAGACCCTGTATTTAGATTAAATATAGCTCCATCACTGCCCCCCATGTCAGCCTGGTTCATTTTGGTTTTAAATTACTACTGTTTTCATATTAGTCATACATCAACTAATGATACAGGCCAATTTTGGCCATGTTAGCCTTGACACAGCTAATGTCTCAGCTCATTTGATTCTAGCTTTCCCAATGCTTTTGTTGTCATTACCACTCCATCAGCTAATGACTCTTCTGATCAGGCTTTTGCATTAAGTTCCCATTTTACCCTGTTGAAAATTTCATTGCGCGGATGGCTGCAGCTTTAACTGACACTGAATTTATCAACCTTTAACTTTCTGAATCGTTATTTTTACATCTTGGTTCTCTCCTGGTAGTTCATAAATGTGTGCTCTCTGAGCTTTCCATGACACACACTTGATCTTTTTATATACTGCGACCCATTTTGTTTGGGTTAGAGGGGTTTCAATCAAAACCCAATTATAGTCACATTCACAGGCGCACACACATAACAGAATGAAAATCCTCTGGCCTATAGTTATTGGATTCTTTGCCCCCAACTGCACAGAGTATCATCAGCCGTATAAATATTTTTCATTATATCAAATAATTGACTAGAATCTGTTGAGCTGTCTGTACATCGCCCCTCACCTGAGGATTGCCACTTCATTTGGTGGCTTTTTCTGTGGGCGTTTCTGTATATGTGTATGTGTGTTTGTGAATGTGTGCACTCACAAAACAGCAAAGCAGCAGAGATAGAGGATCTTCCCATTTCCTCATGTAAATAGAATCTTGGTTTCATTTATGAAGGCTTTCTGAAAGCTAAGGGATCAAGGGCTGATATCCCGCAGATTTTATACACCCACACACAGACTCACAAACAAATGCAAGAAGACACACACACATACACATAGGCAGGTACCTTGATAGATCTTTTAAATTGGACTTTATGGGTAGAGTTTTTATTTGCGTGTGACAGTTGGTCACAAACACGAACAAGTGTTGCATATGTAGAACAGCGTTTTATAGGGTGGTAGATACAGCGGCGATTAGCAGTAATTATGAGTGAGTGAGCAAAAGGCCCATTCACTTGTTACTTACACACCAAAGAACACAAACAACAGAGCACTGATGGCAAAAAGAAGAGGCAGCTCTGTTTGTCCGAGTGACACACAGGCTTCATCTTTTGAGAATTTTGTTTTTGTGTAGCAGCTGTAGTGCACTTGCATTTGTCCTTCCCTGCACAACAGTGAGGCAGAAAGAAGAGCTTTTGCATTTATTTCCACTGTGTGACAAAGAAAATCTTCTGTGATAAAGACAAAAAAAAAAAAAAAAAAAAAACGAAGCAAGAGTCCGATAATCTACACATGTGGTCAAAAAAACAGAAAAGCTGAGTGGGGGCGGGTGAGATGGAAAAACCTTGGGAGGCCTGTGAAAACATCTCTAAAAACAAACAAAACAAGAGCAAAATTCAAGATGACAGGCAAAGACAAAACTGCACTGTCTAACAGAATCTAATTGACAGCATGAAACAACATGGACAATAACAAGACCCATGAAATGACCAGGAGGGAAATAAACAATAATTAAAGTAGCCACATTGCAGAGAAACAGTGTAAATCCCAAGGGACAGTTGTGTGGTAATGAGTGGTGTATATATAGGCTATGGGTGGGAAATAATATTGCATTGTGACAAATTACAAACACTTCCTCATCAAGTGGATTACTGTCAAAATATCTTATATCTAATTTATGTTTAGAGAATATTAAAACCCCAACAACAGAAAACAATGACACTTGGAACTCTGCTGCAACAGATTTCTGTCAGCACACCATAAAAAATAAGCTAAATTGTATCTCAGTTGTATAAATTTAGAAGAAAAGTGTTTATATTTTCTATTAGGGCATTTATTCTTATTGTTTGCTGCTTGGAAG
This sequence comes from Rachycentron canadum, assembly GCA_038496675.1. Classification (NCBI taxonomy): domain Eukaryota; kingdom Metazoa; phylum Chordata; class Actinopteri; order Carangiformes; family Rachycentridae; genus Rachycentron; species Rachycentron canadum. The sequence goes on from CM076665.1 coordinate 9,801,029, forward strand.
CAGAGAAAATACATAGAATTTTAAACTGACAAGAGCAGATTATTACCGACAAACACTGGTAACTGAGATCCTTTAGGATTTACGTTTGAAAAATGCAAAGAAAAACAACCTGCAGAACAAGAAAAGTACAGACAAAGAACAAATTATAGAAGATTTAGGGAGGAAATTTATGTCTTTCTGTCTAAGGCCATGTTGTTCCTCAATTGGTTTGACTAGAGATGTGTTTATTTTCAGTGACACTGACAAAATTCTTTTACTTACCTTGAAATTATTGCAGTGGCAATGAATATTCCGAAGGAGAAACTCTTGCACACAGCAACAGCTAGACATCCTCTGACTGGTCTAATCCTTGTAGAGACAATGACCCTCTGTGACAATGTTTTTATTTATTTATTCTTTTGAAGTAGAAGTGAATGCTGCTTCTAAGAGACACCACAACTCATCCCTGGCTGGAAGACCTGCTGATCCATAAATAAGATCCTTTCAGTAAAGATACAATATAGCCGTTTTGTCAAATGATGGTAAATAATAACACCAGCACCCAGTCTTACCCATGACTCTGTAGAAGATACTATTTGATATCAGTGCCAATGCAGGATCTAAAATGCTATAGGGAATAACCTCATATATTCTCATAAATTCCACGCAATTTTTAAAGAGCAAGAATAATTTTGCATAAAATGCATGAAGAGGTCCTTCCACGCTCCATATCCTCATTTCCCATAATCCATGCTCAAGTGTCCTCATAACTGCAAGTAAGCCTACCTCTGTCCCTCTATGTTTTTATTTACTGAAATAAAATCTTACAGTGAGGAGGAAATGCTGCAATTTCTGCAGTTATTTATAAATCCCAGTCTTGCGATGAATCAATTTTGTTACCACTTGTTTAATTGTAATTTAGTACAATGAGAGAGTTTTAAGCAACCAGTAACCACATATGATCATGTGACAGTTATAAGCAATCACGCAGTCATAACATCATATAACAAAAGAAAACTACTATTTTTTCGATATTACAAGATTGCAATAATATGAGGGACAAACATACAGACATACCGCTCTTAAACTGTAATGTTTCCACAAATGATAAAACACTGGACTTTTTTTTCATATTAATATGACATCAAACCACTTTTAATCATAACCTAAACTTTAATATAACTATATGTGCAATACTTTTCTCAAGATGCTTCATTTTAGGCGAGATCCACTTTTCTTTTGAAACTTTTCTCAATTGTAAAGTGTGCCTCCAGTCTAAAATGTATCTTTCCTATTGTTATTTCACTTAGATGTTTGAGCTGCCGAATGATGTATGTGCATATGTGCAGAGTTTGGCACTTTTCATTTTCATCTGCTAAGGGGGGAAAGTTTCTCTGTGCTCACCTTAAATCAAAGTTGAACTCGTACATGAATGAATATAACCTTGTGACATCACAAATTGGAAGCCAATCACGGTGAAGTTAGAAAAAAAAAAAAAAACGTGTGAGGCTTGAAGCTTCCAGAGCACATGCACTGCAGATGAAGCAGCAGACATCCTGAGTCCAGCAGTTACATTTTTGAAGCCAATCATATTTTTATGTACCAGAAAATTTGAACTTTATTGTAGTAAGTGTTTTTCTGATGTTTTTCTGCACATTGTAAAGTATATTATGATCTTATGCAAAACTCATTGCCAAAGCAAAGGCAAAGGCAGTACAGTAAAGTAAAGGAGTGATATTGCTAAAAGACAGCTGCACTAACCACATTACTGCTGGCTTTTGTCTTTCTGTCTGTCATTTAAAAACACTTTAGTTATGACAAAGGACTTTGGTTTCTATTGTGTTTTTTGATTGATTTAATATCTGTACACATTTTGTCTCTTTCATGATTTGAATCTACTCTATTTGTATTTGATTTACACTCTCCTGATAGGCCTTTCGTGGAGAATGAAGCACTCAACTCTACACAATGTACACTATTCATAAATGGAAAAACAGCGGGATGAGGGGAATCGTAGCCGTAGTGATCGATAAAAAGAGGATAGAAGAAATGGGGAAATAAAAATCTTGCTTGAGGATATGTGTATGTTGTGCTGCATGCGTGTGTGCTCTTTAGCGTGCTCACACACATAGTCAGGGACATTACCCATTCATGGTTTCAGACTCCCAGACCCTGCTGCATATCAAAATAATATACATGAGGCCTGCTTCCCCCATAATGTGTGTGAGCGTACACTAACCACTTGATGCAAAGCTTCCAGTATTGATTACTGTAGCAGTTAGTGAAGTGCTTGCCCAAGAATGCTTACAAGTGCTCATTGTGTTTTCCCCTACTCCTTGTCTCTTTTGCGCGCACGCACAAACACACACACACACACGCACACACGCACGCACGCACGCACGCACACACACACGGTTGTACTATTTGCACAGTAGAGGCAGGGCTCATATATTTGCACGCTGCTCCCTGTTGAACCTGCTTTATGGAAAGTTCTTCTCACTGCCACAACCTCAGGCACAGGAGGACAAGGAGAAACAGATAATGGGCTTGTTGATGAGACGATAGAGGGGATGACGAACATAACTTTGAAATGTGTAGAGATTGGAAGACAGCGAGAAAAGAGAAGGGGAGTGGTGGTGGAGGGGGTGAAGTGAGAGAGAAAGGTTACAGAGGTGGCTGCTACATCCTGGATGATGAAAATTAAAATGAGGATTAGAAAGACAGGGAGGGCAGAGAGACGGAGAGAGATGAGGAATGGTGTCAGAAGACTGCCCTCACCTTCTTTCCCTCCGTGTCAGGTAATATTTCTTTCTCTCTCCTTCCCTCCCTCCTCTGCAGTGAAAGAAAACCTGCAGCCTGTGTGCTGGTCATGCCCTCAGTGCCTGATGCTCATCCTACTGAAGCATTACATTAACTGGGGACTGTGTGTATGTGTATGTGTATTGAATGTGTGTGAGAGAGAGAGAGACAGACAAAGAAAGAGAGAGAGAGAGCTTTGAGGGGGTTTAAGTCAGATGGAGGATGTCTTCCTTCATGGACACAGATCTGGGAACAGCTTTCCCTTAAACCAAATCCTTATGCTAACCATCCAAGCTGAAACGAACTAGACTTATAGCCAGAGCGTACAAGCAGCTTCGCCCTCAGCTTGTGGGAAGCAGCTGGAAGACATACACACACACACACACGCACACACACAGTCTAGACACATACACGCGACTGTGTTCCCTTTCTATATCAGAAAGTTCCATCTTTGATGTTATTTTTCTCATGGTTGACCACACTGACTGCTCACTGTGCCTGGCAATTTTTCCCTTTTCTGTCATTTTGTGTGAGTGAGTGTGTGTGTGTGTGTGTGTGTGTGTGTGTGTGTGTGTGTGTGTGTGTGTGTGTGTGTGTGTGTGTGTGTGTGAGAGATGTAGCTGACTGTACAGTGTGTACAGAATATCTCAATGCTATCACTGTGCTCTGTGCATATGGCAAAACAACTTGAAGAAGGCAAGATTAGCATTTTCCGCCCACTTTAACCAGTTAATGTTCAGGTTGAGTGAGCAGTTAGTCAGTGTGAATGTTCAACAGCCCAAATGTACACTACACTATAGGACATAGAAATGTATGTGTTTGTTTGTGTGGTCAGTCGGATCATTTGGGTGCTGCCCACCTTTCTCTCTCTCATCTCATTTATCCGTACACTGTGTGCTCAGAACATCTTTCACTGTCATCATTAATACATAACACCCTTCCCCATAAAGTGGAGGTTGTGTGCAGACATGGGAAGATGTGAGGCAGTCTAATTTGCATGTGTGTACGTGTGAACTTGTCATTTCTATGAAAACGCACATATTCCTGGAGGATGTTGGTATCATACAGATGTTAATGTCCATACGTGTGTCCATATTTTTCAATGTGTGTGAGTGTATATCTGTGGACTTTTGATGTGTTTATGTGCGTTTCTGGATGGCTGGTGTGATGTATGAGGAAGCTGACCTTTGGGTTTGCTGATACTAGATGAATAGTTCATTACGGTGCTGAGGCACTAGCTAACGGTTACATTCTCAAGCAGCGGACAGGAGCTCTGAAGAGACCAATTAGGATTGATCATCAGCTCCTATTAGCGTTGTTATAGTCCAACGTGGTGCGATCGCTTAATGAGAGGAGTCTCAGGAGAGATGAGAGGATAAATGAAAGAGAGATATAGTGTATCAACCTCCTTTGGGAAGACTTTTTCCAATGCTTCTCTGGATGATATTTTGTAGGGGGTGATGGGGAAGGAGGAAATGGATTGGACTTCTGATTCTCTTACCACAGTCATTTTAACATATACTGCATATTTATATGCTTTATCCATTACAAAGAATGGGACAAGGTACTGGTTTTATGTTTACCATTACATATTCCAGTTTTAAAGTTTTCCTTTAATGATATTAAATAATCAAATATATTCAACAGTTTTATATGTTTATGTTTATTACAAGAAACAATTTGGAAAATAGCTCTTAATACTATTGTTTTGATCAAGTCACCAAGAGGAGTTGTTGGCAAGTTGGGAGTTCAGTACCCATTATCTGAGTCTGAGTCCAAGTCATCTAGGTCTGAATTGAGTTGGGTCGAGACGGGCTCCAGCACTCCACTCAGTCAAAGAGCTCACATACAAATAGGAAAGCTCAACATTAACACAAATGACTTTTTAAAGGGAGCTAATTTACTGCACGTGCACACAATAAAACTAATTTAAGTTCTTGTGTCGTAATATTAAGTCCTAATGTAGTCAGTGGTGGAGGCCAAGCCCAGGTCCAAGTCATCAGCGCTGAATTCAAAGTCGAGTCACAAATGCTAAAACTCAGGACTTACTATTTTCTCACCAGATTATTTGACCTAGCAGTGTAGATATATGTAGATTTGAGTAACAGAAAATGTAACTGATAAGTTAAGCATAAAAGAAAAATCCAATAACTGAAAAAACTGCAACTTTTATTTTTGTGGAGTGAGTGTGCATTGGGGGACTATTTAAAAAAAAAAAAAATCCTGGCTTCCTGCTTTTACCTTAGTCTTTTTTTTTTCTTACTTAAAAGAAGATTTTCTTGCACAGCTGTTCAACTTTAGGACTGATGATTCAACCCAGAGAGTTTCATGCCCATCTAAGCCTTGGAAGAGCTCCAACTGCCAGTCACCTATGCAGCAAATGAATGTAAATCGTTCACCTGGATTTAAAAAATAACTCATCCTGAACAGAACAATATGAGTTACAGTGCCACAGGGCAGTGGTATAAGGGGCACAGTAAAGAGACAAATGGGATGAGTGTTTGTCTCATCTCTGAATCCCAGTCCATCCCAATCCGAAAGACATAAAAGAACTCATCAATGCGACTGGAGATCCACATTTACATTTAAGTTTAATATCACATTTCACAAGGCAGTGCTGTTTTCATGCCAAATTTTAAACCACCAAAGCATGCCTCACAGCTATGCTTGGATAATTCAGTTAGCAAGCCAGTGGCGGGATGAAAAAAGAAACTCCCTTTGAATGTCTTTTATGAAGAGGGTGAAAATGGGAAACAATAATGCAGATGCAAGAGGTTTTCCATTATCATGCCATCACAAATGACACCTTGAGAACCAATTGGGAGTGAATCATCAACAAGTAATGAGTCTGTGTGATGTATGTGCAGGCTTTTTGGTCAGGGAAGGTATGATTTCTGATGAGTGTTAGCCCTGTCTTTATTGCTCTTGGCCCCCTTTATCCTCTCTCTGCTGCTTTCTCTCTTTCTCTCTCTCTCCACCTTAGTCCTCTTCCCCCTCCATCCATCCTCCCTGGTGTTATGGTGATGGAGCCGAGTGGCACGGCTTATCCTGGCATACCGGAGCAGCTCTCCGGATCATCAGCCTCTGTGCTGCTAAGACCCGGAGATGAGAGACGGAGCGGAGGGACTTTTTTCTTTTTCCCCTCTTTCCAACACAATAGAAAGCTATTATTCCCCCCTGTGCTTTGTTCTTTTGTTCCCGTAATAGTGAGCACTCATGGCTCCCACGACTGCTCCTTTGACTCTGAGAAGCGACTTTGGCACCTATATTGACTCACAAGCCTTTGTGTTAATGTCTTTAACAAGAATGTGGAAAAAAATATTCTATTTGCCAGCATTATTATTTTCAAATAATTGTTTTGCTTTTTCCAAGATAGCATTCAAATGTGGAAGCTATGGGGACCTGTTTTGTATTCAGAAGAAGAACTTTGGAAGTTAAAAAAGTAGGTAAAAAGGCATTTAGTAAGTTGATACCAACACATGCAGTAAATACAAATGTAGGTCACGTGATTCTTTTCAAAGCTATGGTTTCCTTTCATTTCAGCTCTACCCTCATAAAACAATCAATAAATTATAAACTGCTCATGTATTAAATAATTAAATACACTGTCAGATGATGGTCAATCTAAAGATGTATTTCTAACTCAAATGATCACTGGATGAAGGTTAAGGACAGTGTTTGTTGGTGGGAGTATTATATGTCTTTAGGGAATCAAAGTGAAGCTCAGTGGCATTTCAGCAGGACACCTGACTTTTGTGAGGATTGATCTTGCGTTTCATGTGAATCGAGGAGTGTGAAGGTAATTCGAAACTAAGAGTGAAAACATTTCATATTGGTCCAATCTTGCTTTATGTTCAGTGTTTCTGCATCATGTGTTTGTACATGGGTCAAATTTCTAGTTTTTTAGTTCCTATATTGTCAGAGACCAAATGCCTGACTTTATCTTGGCTGTGAAAGTGCCAAAGGCAATGGAAGTCTTAGAAGTTGGTTTTGGAATCAATAAAGAAAATCAAATTTGTGATTGCAATATTGTTGTATTGTATATATTCATCAAAGGGAGGCCATGAGCCATGAGCAGTTTGTCCACTGATCTCTGCCTTGGCAGTTCAATCTCTGGCCTCCTGAACCCAGGTTGTGTCAGGAAGGGCATCTGGTGTAAAACCTATGCCAAATCCAATAAGTGAATGACCCCTCATGGGGGCAACAACAAACAACATCTGGAATGTGTGAATATATAGAATGTATGTTTGCCATTCATACATTGCTCTTCTATGTTTCTTCTTTAAATCCTTTAACATTTGACATTTTCAACTTCCCATCCTGAAATAATATCAGCGAAGGATAGCTCTCCTTAAACCATTATGCCTTCAGACAGGTCACAGGTATTAAATTTAGCAATAAAGTTAGTCCATTATTAAGGGCTGCTCCCTACTTGTCAGCTGGGTCACCTAGAGGTTTGCTTCTGGTTTCCTCTTTAAAGAAGACAGAGAGACCCCCCCTCAACGATGCAAGAGCCCTAATTAATTTTTCATATTAGTTACTTTTTAAATCTAACTCTAGCCAATAGGCCCTGGGCGGTGCTTTGAATGTGCGCACTAATGTTTTTACGCTCTCCCTCACCACTGGCTATGATTTAATAACATCTTCCTCAGCGCTATGTCCAGGGCTCTTCTTTCTTTTCTTTTTTTTATTAGAGAGTCTTAATTAGCTACAACTTGGAGCAGATCTCCATCTATCCGCTCTACTCACCCTGCCTCTCTGTTTCTTACAGCCAGAAGACAACTACTGCCTGTCACTCCTATTCCCTTCCTCTCCTTGTTTTTGTCCTCTTCACACCCTCTAGTCACTCTCATATATAAGACATGTCCTGCTGTGGGCCATCATAGTCTGAGCTATATCTGTGTGTCTGTGTTTGTCTGAAGCTGTGTTTGCATGACTGTGTGTGTGTGTGTGTGTGTCTGTGTGTGTGCATGTCTGTCTGTTGCTATGTGCAACTAATCTAATATATTCACATGTCCTCTCTTTAACCTGTACACGTAGCATACCACAGGGGACAGCCAAAAAATGTTTTGCGAGTCTGTACGCACGCATGCACACACACACACACACACACACACATATATACACACACACACACACACACAGGCACACACACACACACACGTGATGCATCTTAAACTTGGTAAACATGTAACTTTACAGCCTTTAGACAGCAGGGAAAAATGAGGATGGAGGAGAGTTAAGACAACTACAAACATACAAACAAACAGACAGACAGACAGATAACACAGACAGACAGACAGACAGACAGATTGATAAACAGACAGACACAGACATATTCTCTTCAAGCTCTTGTTTTTACTGCAGGATTTGCTGAAATTGCACATTTTTACACACCTCCAATACAGAGCACGCTATATTGAAGTATGATATTGAATGAGACAGAGAGAGTGTGTGTGTGTGTGTGTGTGTGTGTGTGTGTGTGTGTGTGTGTGTGTGTGTGTGTGTGTCTACGCACACATAAATTTTGCTAGACAGCTGCAGATTACTGTAGGTAATGTCACCATATTGTGGTTGTAGACAGAGTAAAGTAGTAAATGCAATATTGGAATAGAGAGCGACTGCATGTGGGTGGGAATGTGTGGGGGAGAGTAGGGATGCATAAGTGTGTATTACTGTAGCTTGCTTATACATAAGAGTCATGTGTTATGTGTTAAATAACCCTTTATATGCCACAGATACACTCTCATAGCAATCAGGGTGACTGTCAGAGCACGTAGGCCACTTTGCTATGACTTGATTAGGATGATTATTGATGATAAATGAACGCACAGCAGACACACACACAGACACACACACACCCACACACACACTGATTGAATCCGCTGAAAAACAATTACACCCTGTAGTGAAGCCACTTTGTGCTGGTGGAAGAATAGGGGAAAATTAACAGTCAAAGGGTGCAGCCTGCAATTTCACAGAAGGCTTTTGGTCTAATTTGAAATAATTCTAATGTAGCGCGAGTCCTGTGGCCGGCATGTTTCGTCCCACGATGCTTTGGTGCCTGGAGAACACTCCACTAATCAGGATTTGAGTAAAGTGTGTTTCTGCCTGCACAGACCTAGGGAGTAAAGCAGAAGAACTATTTTAGCCCACTCATACAGCCCCTCAGCCCTGCCATAATGGTGACTCCTTGAGGGTGTTAGCCAGACTTTGGAGTTTGCATAAACTAGAAGTTTTACTCAGGAAACTTAGGTGAAGGAAAAGTATTTGTGACATACACTCTACACCAGTGCCTCTTGAAGGAAGGCTGATATCGAAGGCAGATTGGATTTACTGCATCAAAGCTGAATTTCTGTTGGTTTTATACCTTGCAGTGTTGCCGCTTGTTCTGAACTTGAAAGAGTATTTTTTTTTCTTTTCTGTGTTGTTGAATACATAAGACTGCAGCTCTTAATCTCTGAGTTTGGTTTGACTTTATTACTCTCAATGCATTCAGTGACCCCTCAGTGTTTTATTTTTGTGTCCCAGCATGCACATACACAAAGAATATGGTGGAAAGTGTTCAGATCCTTCACTTAAATATAACTGATGTAAAATAATATGGTAAATGTACAAATAGTCCATTAGGGGGCCTGCGATCACAAACCTGCTGTTAAAGTATAGCCATAATTAATATTTTCATAATAACTGGGTATCAATGTGAAATGTGTGATAAAACAATGTGAAAAGAGTTACACAAAGAAAACCTGCATCAGTTCACTGTCACTGCTCTAATAATGCAGTGGGCAGCAGTTTGACAAACTCACTGTACAGCCAAAGAACCAGGAGTTGGTTGGGACGGAAAAAAAAAACAGAGCTAAAAGGGATGTAAATATTGGACTTTCATTGCCAGGTGACCAGAAACACCCATCACAATGAATGATGATGTTGCTCCATAACCACTGGGTGTGTAAACAGGCAACTGTTCTCCATAACAATTTAAAAAGGTGATGATGTTGTGTTCACAACTTGTTTCTGCTGCTCTCTAGTGACAAAAATATAAGCTGGTACAGGTTTAAGTAAATGTGCCAATACAGCAGAACTGAAAGTAGTGCATTGCGCCATCAATGGTGTCATTTAAACTACTTTAAATACAGTCAAGTAGTTTGGACCAGTGGTTCTCAATGTAGGGGTGAAAACTACAATATTTTATTTTGAAATGTAGTGGAGTAGGAGTAAAAGTACCTCAGAATTGTACCTAAGTGCAGTACTGCTCCACCACTGCACACAGAGCTCCATGCAGACTCACACACACACACACATACACACACAAATACAGTCCCACAGTCCTATTATTCAAAAGGTTCTGTCTTGCCTCTTATCTTCAGCCACAGCAGCGGGGTGGCTTTAGCGAAGGTCTTTGTGAGAAAGGAAAAGTTTGGACTTAGTTTGAGGGACCTCTGAAGGCGTCAATACTTTCTCAGCACAGATAGGAAACACAAAACAGAAGGGAAACGGCTTATATCAGCTAAAGATTTCACTGAATTCAAAATGAAAAGCGGGAAATGTATTGAAATATGTCTAATCTTTTGACTAGTTATCTCTTTTCTGTCTCTCACATGCAATGGCTGACTTCCTTACTTTATTTCCCTTTACATATCTGTATTATCTCATCAGTGGCCACAGGTGTGCCAGAACATCTTTCTCTGGAGGCCCATTTCTGTCCTGACTCATCCCTCTTCTCCCTTCCCATTAAGTCCAAACTCTGAATTCAGTCCATCCCTTGGTCTAGCCGCCTCCGCTTGTCTCTGACCAAAACAGTTGCAGCTACGGCCATTTTGACCTACTTCTATACAATATACCCAGCCACCATTCCTCCACCCTACGTTTTTACTTTCTCTCTCACAGACACTGGTTTTTCTTTGCAGCTGCAGTTAAGGAAACACTCATGGGGAAGTCAGTGTTCCCCTGTGTCTGAATGCCTGAGCGGTAACCTATTTAGAGAGCAGAGAGAAAAGGAGGGATGGTGGGGTTGAATATCAATGCAGATTCAGTTTATTGGGTCAAAACTATTTAGTGTGTGTCAGAAACAACATAGAAAACAATGGAGGAAAGATATGAGTGAGGCGTGCTCACTGTTATTGCCAACTTCTCTCCTCAGTGCAGTCACTGACAGTACAGTATATGGATGTTTTCAGATTTATAGCAAAATCAATAGCAGTGCATGGATCATATTCAGTGACTCCATACAGAGTGATGTAAGGGACCTCCCTCCAGCAGTTTCTTCTCACTTTACATCAAATCTACTGTGATCAAGATTTTTTCTCAACAGCAGAAAGTCCAGACAGGGAGTCTGGCTGCTCACTGCTCATTTACTACTTAGTGTAGAATAAATTTCATGCTAAATGTTGCACCTTTGATAGAGACAGTGTCACTCCATTTCCTTTGCTTTTAAGTAGAATACAATGTGTTCCATATGTTGTAAAATATCTATTACAGCAAGTGATTTCATATAGAAATTGCTCATTAAATTTTAGATTTCATACAAGAAAAAAATATCTGCAAATAGATTTAATTAATTTCAATCAAGTGAAGCACAAATGAGCTTCTTTCAAGTTGTTTCTTCAAGTGTGATTTTTCATCATGATACTAAAGTGATTTGCCTTTGCCTGACTTTTTTTATATTTCCTGAAGGTTCAGCCACACTGGAAAGTCGAGGAACTATCTCATTCCAGTGGCAGAACTTTTCATATTTTGAGGGAAAAAGAGATTTTAAGTTCGAATATGAGACTTAATGACTTGTATAGCTCTGTAACCATTGCAGTAAAATTGAGTTTTATTGCACTGTGAAACTAATTCCAGACTGCAGGAGAAGAGATAAAATGCCGGAGTGTATCTCAGGCCAGCACGAGCCCCTAAGAAGAGTTTTATCCCCTGCATCATCTCTTCACACAGTCTGCATATCTCGTTACTATAAAAGTATATTTTTTTCCTCCATACTACCCACTGACAGTCTTTCACTTGGTGTTCCAGATGGTGCAGTTGGCAGACAACACTTTTGACAGTGGAGGCATAACATTTCCTCTGAAAGCCTAACAAAATACAACTTTCATCAGATGTACAGAAGTATATACTATATATATTAAAGTACATTTACACCATGGTGCTACATTGTGAGAGTTACTTTGTTTATGCTTGAACACCAATGAAGGTCATCCAGGTAACATCAGAGGAAATATTCTTTCAAGACATAACAAATATACTGTGCATTTTTATGTCTTGATTCATCTTATTAGAGAGGTGTGGTTGATGTTTGCTAGATGTGTTTCCATGTCTGCAATGTCTAATTTCTGATGGTTCAACCAACCCATCTGATGGTATTGATCCATGCAACACGTACACCTGAGGGAGCTATCCAGGACACACAGCAGGCTAACAAGCAGCATATAACAGTGCACGGTCATCTCAGAGAAAAAAAGACAACAAACTCAGTTCATGTAACTCATTTTTTTTAACAGCATTGGTGATGCTAGAAGACATGCAAGAGACTTGCAAGAGACTTGCAGATACTTGAACTCTCTGTTGTGGATATTGTTCTGTACATTAGTAGTAAGATTAAGTAGTTAAAGACAAAGATGTTTTTCTCTCCGCCCTTTTCTTAAAATTGATTGAGTCAGCATGGCCCAGGCAAGTCAAGTGTGTTCAGCAAAAGGGAAAATTAATAAGATACAGTAAACATTAAACATTCATTTCCTTCAGGGCATCTGCTACATTCCATTATTCATCTAAGAGCATGCTATATGTAAATGAACAAATTCTGCTTGACTGCGACATGAAACATAAACACTTGTATCCCTTAAATGAAGGATTTGAAATGAGATGTCATACATATTCATAGTTTTAAGCCCTTCCTTCAGTGCCAGTAGGTATTGTAAAGGGTGTTTTTATGGGTTTTGTGGGTTTGTAACCACATGTGTTTGTTTTTTGGAGCGCATCACTGTGTAGCTTAAGTTCAACCCTGCAGGCTCGCAGCTGGCCACCAACGTCGTTAGAAATTGATATTTGGTTGAATGTTTATGAGCTGCAGTTTTGAAGCCTCAAGTTTGTAATTTGGCCATCACATCATGGTTTTTCGAAAACAGAAGAAACCATATTTGGAGGAGAAAGAGGAGCTGAGCAGGAGTGAGGGGTGCATCTGACGTGCTCTGTACTCTAGTCTGACAGTCTGTCAATCACAGGATAGATATGACCTAATGCATACCCTGCTTTATGGTCTATTTTCCTCCAAATGGGATCATATTCTAAAAAATGAACATTGTGTTGTATTAAAGAAGACTTGAAACTAGTGACTGAGAACATAAACTCATTATCAAAATGTTTACTGAGGTAATAGATCAAGTGAGAAGCAGAGACATTTCCCTATAGATGTCAATACAATTTGACTTCTTTTTGCAAACAGTGGAGTCACACCCTGATGGTTATTACTTAGACTTCAGGTTTAAGGCTGTTCCATGTTGGCTTCACTTTTCAGCCACGGAGTCAATGTCCACTTTTGAATATAGTGTATGGGTAGAATACTTATCACAGATTTGAAGTTGTGTTGTAAGGTAACCAAACTGTAACACCTTCCAAATGTGTCATGCACCATCTTGATATATAAAATACTGGCGTTCAAGTTGTGAGCAAAACCCATTGTCTGCTAAATCTCACAATGTCAATGGTTAATCATTAATTTCCAATAAAAATCTAACAGCTGTTCAACATTAGCTCAACGTCTTTCTGACTTTACAGTGACATTCAGTGCCTGCTGGGGAGTAAGGTGTGTTTGGTTAATGTAACATTTTAGAAAACATTTTATTTCTCTTATACTTTTTTTTTTATACCTTAGCAAGTGTACCCAGTGTAGTGCAGCCATAGCAGACTAAGGTGTTACGGCTCAAGAGTAACTTAACATGAATTACTATGTGAGAACAAACTGCTTTCAAGTCCTTTTGCCTTTTATTTAGTGTTCTTTTGGTAAGCCTGTCTTTTAAAAATTATGTTGTCTTTTTTTTTTTTTTACACACAAAATGAGAAATGTTCATGTCAAACATATCCGCAAATTGTTCACTGTCAATCTAAAATGTTCTCACTGAAAGCATCTACAAAACTTGATGAGTCTCCCTACACCACATCCACTCCTGGAAATTAAAGCATGATCATTGCTTTAATTCTTAGCAATACAGTGATGTACTCCAAGGTTTATCTGTCCACTACAGCCATCACTGTTGAGTGTAGTTTAAGGTGTAAAGAAGCCAGAGAAGGATGTTTTCAGTTTGATAAGCCAATCAATAGTCTTAGTTAAATATTGACATATTCACAAGTAACTAGACTTTTAAAGATTTGACAAACATTCTGATATATTTCCCTGACATTAATAACCCAAACCTAACAACACGTGGGACATAGAAGACAAACCCCAGTCTCAGGATTTCCTGTAGTTAAACCACAGTTCATAGAAAACATAATTATATATATATATATATATATATATATATATATATATATATATATATATATATCGGGTACCATCACAAACACAACCTATATTAGATGTTTTAGCCCCTGCTCTGATATATGTAGGATGATTCAATCCCTGCAGTAATACAGGGATGGATGTTTCAATCCCCTCATATGGAGCGCTTATGGAGCTCATATGGAGCTGAAGTCATGGCCCTGAGGGGAACATACACCAAAAATACATCCACCAGCCTGTGAGACTCTGACACCAAATCTGACTGTTATCTCCAGCTTTGATTCCAGACGAGCAGTGACCCCTGTGCAGCATACAGCTCTCAACACTGTAGGAAAGAAATGCTGCTTTGCCTTTGGCTGTTTATTATGCTGCTTTAATCTAAAGCTGCCTGTGTCTTTACCAGCTGCAAATGTTCATCTGCTTGTGCAGAAACCCACTTAAGTGGCTCATAGCACAAAGTGACATCGGGCACATTTCCGCCGCCACGCACTCTGTCAATGTACCTGGCAGCACATCCACTCTAACCATTTACATTTCAAAGTCAAACACATTTTCACAAACACGCACACAGACACACATAGTTACCATCTGGTATTTCTGGTTTCTGTCACCTCTGTTTATTGGTCCCCAGACTGAACAAGTAAAACCTGGTGTTTACAGTTGGTCAAAACTACACACATTCAGAAAGACACTATCACCTATGTCACATTTTTGTTGCAGGCTTATTTATTTTATTTATAAAATAATTTATAATAGTTTATTTATAAATGAATATGAAATGAATATTTCCCCCCATTAGTCTGCATTCAGTACCCCATAATGATAATAATAAAAAAAAAAGAAGCAAACTCAGTGAAATACACTTGAAAGCAGCTTGGAGTTTTCAAAGTAAGGAGGAGTAAGGAAGAGTTAGGAGTCTCACCTGCCCAATACCATCAGAACAATGAAACATAATGGTGGCAACGTCATGCTGTGGGGGGATTTTTCAGCGGCAGGAAGAGTAGTCAGGCATGGGGTAGCGCTCAGTAGAGGGAAAGTACAGAAAAATCCTAAATAAAAAACCTGGTCCTGATCGTTCAAGACCCCAAACTGGGCTGAAGGTTACCTTCCTGTAGGACAGCGGGCCCTGACTTGCACCCAACCAAACATCTCTGGAGAGAGCAGATAATGACTGGCCACTGACAAGCCCCATCCAACCTGACAGACCTTCAAAATCCTTTATTTGTCCCACAGTGGGGAAATTGCAATTGAGAGAAGCTACAGATGAAGAAAAAAATCCACAAATTCAGGTGTGTGAAACTAGTCACATCATACCCAAGAGAACTTGAAGCTGATAAAAGGGTCAGAATTTTCACTTCATCTTTATAGGGTTTTACATGTAGTGAATAATTTCACCATAAGACTCTAACATAACAAAATGTGAAAAAGTTTAGCAGTGTAAATACTCTCTGAATGCACTATAAAATCTCATGTTAATGCAAGTTGGAGCACAGCGGTAGGAGTAGATGTTCCTGCATGTATTTCTTTAAATTAAGGCTGTGTTTGTGTGTGTCACAACCCATGGCTATGTATGAGTGTTTAAGCACCTGTTTATTCAGTCCACAGTTTATACGCATCGAGCTGTGCATGTCACCAGCTCTTTCCTATGTGTTCTGAATATGCACGTGGGTGTTGTGCAGGTCTGTGTATGTGTGTCTAAGAGTGTATGTCTGTTTGCTGGCTTACGCTTGAGGCTGTGGCATTGAGGAGGCCTTATCTGTCGTGTTCAGAGAGGTAGCTCTTTTAGGAGATAGAGCTCTCAGCCGGAAGCATGGGCGCCGCTGAAAAGACTTCTGACACACACCTACAGGTCTGGCTCACACAGCAAAAGAATAAACTGCAGGGAGACATGGTGAAAATATCGAGAAACAAATTTCACAGTCAGAGGTGGGAGGGTGTATGGTTGAAGGGTGTTTGCGTGTGAGTCGCTGTGTGTGCGTGCATAATCTCTGTAATGTATGAATCTAATGTAAATTGTCTCCAATCAGAAAAAAAATCTGCAGATGTGTGCATCTGCATTAAAGTGGCAATAGGCAACTTTAAACCCTCCACTTTTCGCTCTCTCTCAGAGCCTTCCAACTACGCAGGACACGAAATGATCAACACTTGTTTGTACGGATGAACTCTGGAAATAAGAGAGAAGAGAGAAGCATTCACTAAAGAGGTTGAATGAGCTTTAGCAACATGGCTACTGCAATCCAGAGCAAAGATTTCAAAGGAAAGAACAGCTGTTAGGATCCCAATTTAAACAAGAAACACTGATCTCTGTACTGTAATAAAGGCACTAAGAAGATCTAGTTGTATTGATAAGTCAGCAGGTTACACTCACCAAAAGTATAAACTATTTTGGTTTTGTGCCCATTTTTCATCAGTTGAAATAAAAGTAGTGAAGGCTCCTGAGTCTTAAATTTTGTTGACAAATCTGTTTAAATCTGTGTTAGTGAGTCTATGACATATCAACATACTGATTACACAGCATCATTATTGCACAGGTGTGGTCACAATGAAAGCCACTAGAAAATGCTATAAAACGCTCGGCCACTATAAATACTTTTATTTTGATATAAGGTATTTATTAGACACTGAACTACAGATTTCACATGACTTGGCATCAGATGCGCATCTGGTGCGACCACCACGGCAAACAGTGGTCACAGCCCTGTTTGTGGTTGTTGGTGGTTGAATGAGGCCTGTGGGATCTTGGCTCACTTCTCCTCAATTGCTGTGCAAAGTTGCAAAGTTGCACAGCTTTTGTCTCTGGCTCAGGCAGAAAAACCTGCAGTCTACCATCCGTCATTTCTGCTGCTTGAGAAAAGCTACCAAGAGCTACTTTGCGCAATTGCAGACACACTTTGTGCTGTAAATCAAGCCTTCATTTTCCCAGGATATTTTGTACACAGTGGCAGAGAGAATTGCATTCTGAAAGTGAGGTTTATTGGGAACCGATTGAAACACAGATGAAGTCATTACTCTATACCCATTACACTGTGCAATCAACATTTACTTCATGATGATAAGTTAAAGCAAAAAAACTTCTCTATGGCCACTTTAATGTCTGTTTGCCCTTGTGGGATCTTGCTTGAATATATATTGTTTCAATTTTATGCATTTTATTTATGAATGCACTTCCATCAAGTCTGCCCTCCAGAGGTGGTGTGTGCATAATTTATCCTGCAACATGTGACACTCTTGTGTCGTGTGTCTATGTGCGGGCACGTGCGTGTTTGTGTACCAGTGCCCATGCACCTTTGGGGTGTCCACAAGGCTGAATATGATTTTGGGTTAATGTGCTCACCCCTGGGCAGACGAAGCAGCTCTCACTCTCTATTAAACTGTCCTTCACGTGGGAGAAGACGAGCCTCATTATATTAGAGTCCCCTGCTAATAACCACTAATCCCTTCCTACTGAAGAAAAGGAGAGAGAGAGAGGAAGTTTGGTTGAGAAAGCTAAGCTCTGCAATGTAATGAAAGATGGATTGAAAGTTAGAGAAGGAGGGAAAGAAGAGGAGGAAAGTATGACTAGAGGCTGTCATTAATATTCTAATGTTTGGCTGTTATTGACCTCTCCCTCTCCTTGCACTTCTTCCTGTCAGTTTCAGTTGTAGACACGCACGCACGCACGCACACACACCTCCCATCCCTGTCCCCTCGTTTCGTCATGCAGAGATCAGTGTGAGGGAAACGGACTGTGAACGCATTAGTGTCATCATCATCATCAGGGGACACAAGGCTTCATCTGTCATCATCCTGCGACAGCTAGGGCACTTCTCCACAGGGTAAGCTATTACTCTCCATTACTCGTCCCACACACACACACACACACACACACACACACACTTGGATGGGTAATGACGGGGTACATCAGTGGGCGTCCTCGCCCTCCAAAATCTGATACATAATGTTTTTTCATCACTGTCTGGTTAAAAATGTATAAATCAATTTCCCTCCCAAAATACTATGCCATCGACCAGAGGCCTTAATGTTTTTCTTTTTTACCAGACTCCCGCCTCGGCTGATCCAGACTGAAATGAAATCGTCTCCTCCCAGCAATACCCAGCCTACACAGTTACTGTTATCAGAGATGGAAAAATACACACACACACACACACACACACACACACACATACACCATGATGAAGATGAAGGAAAGATGGGAGAGAAAGGCATGGTGGGGGAGATGAGAGCGTGAGGATGGCAGAGTAAGAGGAGATTTTTCAGTAACCGGTATGATCAATATTTCTCTATTCTTCATTCTATTAGAGTGGCTCAGAAACAATTTTCTGTTAGCCCTCACAGACTGGAATAAAATCTTCTTTCTTTCCGCCTTCATTTTCACTCTCCAGCAGAGGTGACAGATGTGAAATCCTTACAGCGATTTTTGGTTATTATTTCTAACTGTACAGTGTATCTTGGTAAAAGTGCAGTCAAACAGTCAAATCAACATTGTGTGTATTATAAGTGTGTATTATATACTGCCTATGCATCAGCTTTGTTTTTGAGATTTTGTAGGGGGAAATAAAAGAATTTGAGATGAGTCTCAATTCAGGTCAGTCTTGAATCATTAAGGCCCAGAGTCAGAGTCAGGCCCCAGTCATTCAGAGCATGTCCAAGTCAAGTTGCAAGTCCTTAAGGTCAAGTCTCACAGTGCATCAACACAGAAGGTGTAAGCTGAACAAAACGCAGTATGAAGTTGTAGGTGACATATAGAATGGCATTTACGCCACTCTATATATTAGATTAAAATGTGTGTTAACACGTAGACTTAAGTCATGTTAAGAAGCAATACTGATCAGCATGATAAAACTTGATACATTAATATCTCTTTCTGGTTGTGGCCAGTAGGGAAGTGTGTGATTAGTCAACTCAACAATTAAACGTTGCTAGCTTTGCTTGTCAGCACCAGAAAGAGTAGTCAGTTAAATTCATTTGTGATGTTTCATAGATGTATAATGCCAGTTAACTGCTGTGTTTAAGATGTCAGCCTGCTGACAGCAGCACCTCTGCTGATGCTCATAAATAAAGTGAAGGAGGAAGAGCGCTGTCCCCCAGCACTTCCCAAACCTCTTCCCTAGGTTCTCTTTACTCAATTACAAATCCAAACTCCCAAACTGTTAGGTCTTGTCTCAGTTTTAAGTCTTTCAAGTCAAGGTTTGTCCTTTGCAGGATAAGTCATCATCAAGTCTTTCTGGTCCAGTCTCAAGTCCTTTAGGGCCAAATCAAATCTTCTGCATAATCAAGTTCTGTAGTGTAAGTCCAAGTTAAGTCCCTTTGGTCTATGTCCACGTCAAGTCTCTAGCTGTTCAAGACATCTCAAGTGTTCCAAGTGACCTTTAAGACATGTTCAAATCAAGTCTCAAGACAATTAGGACAAGTTTAAATCTTGCAGGTCAAATCACAAGGTCTGTATGTCAACTCCAAGCCAAGCCTCACATCACAGGTCATAGTCTTTACTTGCCAAGTAATAGTTTCACCATCACTTTAAGTTGTTTTAACAAATCGAAGTCTAGAGTGATTGTGTGACTTTGGCCAGACTAAGGCCCAGTCTTATGTCTGCAGCTCTGCTCTGTAATCTATTCTACACCTGGTAAGACCACAACCCGTTTCATTGCAAGATGTTGTCAGCTGCTGTGTAGCAGCTGTCAGCTGCCAGCTGTTACACAGCAGACAGGCCCTGTAAGGAGCTGACGTTCAGATACACAGCGACAAACATTTTATATAATCTGTAAACTAAATCCAAGTAACTATGTCTTATTTCTGTCAAAGAGTGACAAGTAGTATTCAGGCTTAGTGTGCTGCATGTACCCACTTTCTCATGTGTACAGCTGACTTGAAGCTGTCTTATCTTACATCAGTTGTCATGGCCCTGATGGGGGCAACCTCCTCTGTCAGCAATGACACTAAAATATCACAATAACTCAAACAGTCCGAGGGGAAGATTACATGGTGCATCGTTCCATGACAGTAAAAGACTCTGAAAGGCAGCTCTTATTAGCTACACGCACTGCAGACTGTATTCACTCAGAGAGTGGGTGTTGAGTTCACTTTACAAATGGTTTTGGTTTTTTGATGGACCCATAAACTTTTTGTTGGGATGGTTGGAATTTTTTAAACCCACCATGTTACCCTGCCCACCAGCTGTCCAGTCATATGAAGCACACTTAAACTGGTGAACGTGGCTTAGATACATGGGTTTATAAAGATAGAAATATTGTGGCTAGAAATGTGGCAGGCTAGAAATATTGTGTAACAAGATTTGATGGATTGCTATGGGATTTTTGTACCTCCCTAAAGGGTGAATTTTAATGATGAATTTATAATCTATTACAACCAGCAAGTGATTCACTGTCCTTTAATGGCAGGTATACACTGAACTATTTTGATCTATCCAAGAAAAAAATGACCAAAATGTAGTGGCTCCAAAATGTTGCAGAATGAGTCAGGTTCAAAGATGGCCATGGTCTTGGAACCAAAGATAGTTAGTATACCATCTCACAAGGTGACAAGGCTGCCACAACCTACATCTGCTAACCAACCAATAGGAATGCAGCATGATATGACTCATACTTAGGTTTATGTACGCTAAAAAAATAAATATTTTTTTTTTCCACATTCTCCTGTTCTTTTTTGTATTTTTTTCCATACACATAAATATTGCAGCACATATGGATGGTGCACACTGATGACATTTTATTGTTGTATATATCAACTTGCATTGTGAGCCTATGATGACATTTAAATTTATTATTCCAGTCCCATTAGCCTAAGCTGTACTTTGTGTTCAATGCTAATCAGCAAATGTTATGCATTATAAAACGCTAAACTAAGATTGTGATCAAGATTAAGTTATGCCTTAGCATCAGTATGATAACTTTGTTACTGTGTTTGCACGCTGACTTTATTGCATTGTTCACAAAGTGCTGTTGGGACACAGCTGCTAGCATGGCTGCAGCCTGTTTTTTTAGACCTGAATGTTGCTGTAACTGGACCATCTTAATTATTTCACAGTTTTACTGCATAAATGTCACACAGGAAAGAAAAATTATTCACATGCAAAATTGAAAATTGTACGGATATTACTGCAAGAAACACTTTTAAAACAACTTTTTAAAAGATGTCCTTTGACATGGACATTGAAGCATTATCTTGAATCCAAGAATATCACTTACCAGGGGTAACCCTCACAGTAAGTGTACTGAAATGTTTAGTATCATCTCATCTCATTTACTTGCTTCAAGAAATATAATCTAAGTGTTTCAAAGAAGTTAAAATATGATGGTAAAACGAATATTTCTGTTGTGCACACATACTCGTATCTTAACCAACTCATTCAAGGGCATGTCACTTCATGACTCATGAAGTAAGAACAGCAATTTTCTGTAACGATTACCCAAAACCAATCACACAGGTGCTGATTAGCACTTCAGAGCCTGCTTTGGTTGGTCGTGCTCATTTCCAGGAATGAGGAGGCCATCTCTGCGAAAATGACACAGAGAACACACATGTACACTCACTCCAATCACACTCATATACACAACCTATATCATAACAAACAGAGGAGCACTGTTTCACTATAAATTTTTATTACACTGAGTGATATCAGTCGAGGTGTCAGAAGTTTAGTGAGAGCACCAATGCACCACACAATTATTGAATACCAATTTTATTTTAGCAGGAGAACAAATGAGTCAAAGAATAAGGGACAAAACTGAAGATCCGTTTCTAATTAGAAACCATGCTTTCCTGTTATCTGTGTGCCATTAAGAAAATGTTAATTCTTCAATCAATGAAGCTGACTGAAATGATCTGCTAAGAGAGGGTAGAGCAGTTAATGTAAAAGAGGAGGAAGAAAAAGTCTGTATGTGAGTGAAAAAGATGAATAAAGATACAGACAGTGGGAATGTGAGTGACGGGGTGGATTTGCACAGTATTGATCTGTTGACCCGATGATCACTTTGATTTAGTGTCGCTCAGCCAGTTTCCATGATTTATTCGAGAGCACTGAAGTGATGGTATGTGACGTTGCAGATCAGAGTATCCCTCTCCTTTCAAATTCCTCCTTTTGCAAAGCAGTCATCCGGCCATACTCCATTCAGTTTAGGTCAACAGCCCTATTCAAAACAACCATGCCATCATTAAATCTGCAAAGTGCATCCAGGATAAAGTTTTCTGAGTCAGAAGCTCGGTGGATGGGGTTTTTTTTTAATCTCACCAAGTGAGAATCTGGGAGTTTGACACTGTTGTAAGAAACTGTTTTTTGCAGAAGAGGTTTTGGAATTTTGAGATTATTGGTTTTACATTTCGTCTTTTTTCACTTTCTTCTATTTTCCCAGAAGAGAATGTTTTAGTACACTCTAAATGATGTCTGGTAAATTTTAGCAACTTCTATCATTTACAGGAGTTATTTCTTGGTCTGGTAATGTCACTCAAATGTCCTAATCCTCCTGGATGCAATGACCTGTACCAGCAGTCTGGGGCTCAAAAGTGGATGGGCAGATGGATGGATGTGCACAAGGATGCATGAAAGAAGGTGCCCTGAAAATTGGATTTCTCTCACCTCGGCATCTTAGACGAAGGGGGCTAGGAAACAACAGGAAAATAGAAAGGAACGTGAGAATGGAGAGGGAACGGCGATGGAGGGTTATCGCCAGGAGCCTTGTCAGAAAAAGCGCTGAATTGTGGAGTGGGTCTTTTTCCCCTGCCCAAATTCCACACCCCATTACTCCCCCATTGCTACACCTGCCCTTAGCCACAAAGGTGGAGGGGTGGCTTCTGGTGTAAGAGGCGGAGGGTGGTCACGCATACGCACACACCCAACCACACCTTCCTCTTGAGACAAGCTGTAACGGTGAGGCAGCAACGTCAAGATGAGGTCCCGGTCCACCAGATGTAGGATGCAGTCGGAGCTACTGAAGTGAGCCAGAGAGGGGAAAGAGGGATGGAGGGAGGAAGAGAAGGAAGGAAGGATTGGAATGGGATACACAATTCATGATAAACACATCCATCCTCATTATTGTAATAACCCGCCTGCCACGCACCAGTGCAGCCTCTCTCTTTCCCCTATCTCTGTCTCTCACCATCGGTTGCTTCTTCTCCTTCATGCACGCGCACACACACACACACACACACACACAAACACACACACACACAGCCGGCAATACATTTCAAATAGATGTATCCGAGCACAGAAAATCCTGAATTCCAGTTTTATACACCGCTCTTCCTCTGCCATCCATGCAGACAAACTATCTAATCTCAAAACTGCAGAACAAAATCACTTTTTGGTGCAATATTGTCAGTCAGGAGAGGTTCCACACCAATACCTCTGTTAGATTACGAATGAATGTTTCCTGTGGCTTCCGCATCGTAAGCTCATCACCTATTCCCGCTCTGTCCGTGGTCCATGAGAAAAGCTGAGGGAAGCACGAGTAGGATTAGTGCACTAGCCATGGGGCTTAAGGCACTAAAACACACACACACACACACACACACACACAGAGACACACACACACACACGGATATACAACTTCCTGTAAATTCATCCTCTCTTCCCCGCTTGGAATTATTTGGTGCACCATAGTCACCAAAATGTCTCACAATGTAATTAAAAGGTACTAAAATATTCTCCAAAAATTGGCTTCAAATATTACTATATTAATTTTTTGTGACTGTACTTAACGTGAGAACCACATTGTGCAGAAAGCTTCTGATTTTGGTGTAAGTAACATTTGCTGGAGTCAAATTGTTTTGAAAATTCACACTGATCAGTCCAGTAAACAAACTAAGAGAATATTGTGTACCTGATAAATTTGTTTGTCTCTTTCCCAGACTGCTTTGGCTCGGTTACGCTTTAGTTGGTTCATCAGAGAGTGACACAGAGTCAGTGGAGGTTAGAGGGGGAGAATAATCAATTTCTCATCCTAGCACATCTCTATCACCTGTGTTATTAATAAATAGATTGATACGAGTGTGTAGAAGC
This sequence comes from Rachycentron canadum, assembly GCA_038496675.1. NCBI lineage: Eukaryota > Metazoa > Chordata > Actinopteri > Carangiformes > Rachycentridae > Rachycentron > Rachycentron canadum. The sequence goes on from CM076665.1 coordinate 9,825,319, forward strand.
CTCAGGGAAGACCTGGTCTATTGACCCCAGCAACAGACAGAGCAAGAAAAACAAAGATGGGGGCGAGAGTGGAGAAGTTGGAGGGATGAAAAGCAAGGAGGGCTAAACAAACAGATTCTTAGAAAAGGGCTGAATGTTGTAAAAAAAAACTATACTTTATCTTGGTGACTTGATCAAATTAAAAGAGAGACGGACAACAAAAAGTTCAACGAGATCAGCACCTTGGCACGTCAAGGTGGCAGTCAGCTATTGGGGCACCCTACGACAAATTATTGAGGTTCTGTGGTTGAACACTGCCAGTGTGTCCAGCACCTTTGACACAAGTCTGCACTTATTTTTCTTCTTTGGGCCTTATTGGCTCCTCTCAGCAGCTATTCAGGATTGATTGTTTTCACATGTTTTTTTGGACTGTCACGGCTGACTAGATATTGTATTTACATTACACTGGTAATTGGCTTAATTCTGAGAGATGTGTTGTGTTAGAGATGAGAGAATTACAACTTTTAAGAAAAGATATGAAGCCCAACAAAGTCAGTGATCAGTGATCTCTCTGTTGGGGGTAACTGACAGTCTGACAGCTGGTATAGATCCAATCTAGCCACAGTCCATCTGGCAGCTTTAGTAGTTCATATACAACCCAGCTAAAACAAGGAGTGTGTGTGTGTGTATTTGTGTGCCCTGATGCTCTTTGGATACCTGTGCAGAGCACATGGAAGCTCGACAGGGAGGCTGCCCTCTGGTTTCAACCGGTGCCAGTTGTTGGAAATCACCTGCTGCTTTGTGCACAGGTTGCAAGAAAAGACTCAATACTCATAAGCTCACATAACTCTAATGTACACATGCCAACAGTCACTTGCCAAAAAGAGGATTATTATTTAGCATTTTTGGAAGGGTAATGGTATTCCCATAAAACGTCCTCATAATACTAAGTTACAGCTCCTTTTGTAAAAAGTTTTAAATCAATCTTTAGGTTGTATGCTTATATTTATACATTATCTTGTGAAAGATCACAACAAAAAAACTCAATACGCATACTGTGTCAGTGTGTACGATTCTCTAGAAGTTTTGTGCATCCAGACCATGGATATATTGTGAAATGTATTATATTGTAAGCTGAGTAACCCAGTGAAGACTCACAGTATTGCGGCAGAAACTCCCCTGCAGCCCAAAAAGCCTTTCCCCTGTAGACCACAACTGTAAACGAGAAGCTTAAAGAAACTGTTGACAGGACATCTCTGGATATAAACATTGTTGATTATCAGTCTTTGCAGTTTAAATTTTTAAGCAATGAGGTTTTAATGTTTGTAAAACTTGAAAGAAATTAATTTTCTTTCAATGATGTCACCACTGTCACATCATGGCCAAAAACAATCAAAGTTTTGTATTATATTCTGCACTATAAATAAGTAAATGGCAAATTAAGTCATGACAAGCAAAAAAGTGGAGGGAGGGGACATCTCAGGAGAAGACAATTTGCTTGTAATAGTTGAACAGTCTCGGAGCTCAGCCAAGACCTTATAATATATCCATGAGCTCAACTCATGGCTCAGCTCCACTCCTAACTGTAGCATATGGCTGTGGAGAACAGTGAGAAATAGACAGAGGCCCAAGTACATAATAATGCATAATTATAGCACTGCACAGATATGAAAAAAAAAAAAAAATGACATTGATGACAATTGATCATATGTTATAGTTATTGTTTAGATCCAGCAGCCTCATAATACATCCATGATCTAGACTGTACATATGTATGTATCTACTAAAATAAAATAAAAATACAAGCACTCATCAGTGTCAACAGTCTTTAAATACAAGGGTGTTAAACATTCACAGTTTCTGGGTATTCTTACATTACTAGACCATAATAATAAATCATCAAAAATATCAAAAGTAAGGAAAGCAATGATCAAAATGAAACTTTCATAATTTTTCTTTCTATGACAGATATGCTGGCTTTCCATGAGGACTATTTAACATTCGTTAAGGCAAAGACAGATAACTGACAGGAAGTAGAAGACCACTTAAAACAGATAGTGCTTCTTCACTGCATGGTACCAGCTCAACTCCTCTCAAAAAGAGAGACTCGAAGGAAGGAGAGTTACCTGGAAGGCTGCAGGAGGGTTTCTCCTAGTGTTTAGCATAATCATTTGGAGTTACAGACCACTAGACATTTCTACCCTAGAATCACTCCTTGCAAGTGGAAAAATGCAAACGATATGGTAAACTGTGCCGAGACAGAGTGTAAAGACCACCCAGCTCCTGATGGCAGCTTTTAAGTTAGCAGGAAAGGGTCAGTTCATTCTTGAATCACAGGACAAGAATGTATTTCAAATGAAAACTGTGTACAAAAATGTTATCCAACTCTTTGATAAAAGGGGTAATATTTATGTTTTTGACACAAAAAAGTCCACAAAAAAATACCAGGATTTTACTGCTGCTTGGAATCCACTGGTATAATTTTGCATCACATTTAGTCAACCCAGGAGGAGAACAGTGTTTTTTGGACCCTGCTAATGTATTCAGTGTGATTCCAAATAATATTTGCAGGAACTTTTTCAAGTTCCAACACAAAACTAGAATTGCCACATTGTAGTTGTATTCCTCAGCAAACCAGTCATGTCAAAATGTACACCCATGTCTCTTCAGAGTCATATAGAATATGCATTGAGGCGTTTTGAGGGAATTTGATGACAGATATGAAGTGTATGTCAATTCATCCGTGAATTCTTGGGTTATGGCCAAAAATGTGTTTTGTGAAGTTGCGTTAACCTTGATCATTGACCACCAAATTCTAATCAATTCATACTTAAGTCAAAGAGGAGGTTTGCACTAAATAAGAGGAAATTTCCTTTAGATGTTTCTAACACACTGTGTTAACGAGAATAGGACGTAATGCTTTTGGCCACAGATGCCACAATCACAAAGGCATACAAATGTGGTCAGAGGACCTGTTTAGCATAATCAAATTGGCTTCACAACACAACAGAGTGTAGCAGATATAATAACATGGTGCATACAGTCCCCCACATGCTTCCTCTGTGGTACTAGTGGTAATCATTAGGCCATCAAACTGATTTGATGGTAGTGTAGGTGGAGAGCACCAGCTTGGACACTTGTGCCTCCAACCAATCCAACAGATGCAAACAACATGAATACTGCTGCATCTTGAATTCAGAGCTTAGTGAAGAAATTTAATGATTTGATGACTTTGTTTTGGCTATAATTAATTGCACTGAGTAAATACAAGAGTTTCTCAGGGGGAAAATGGCACGGTAGGTTTTCAAGAGATGATAAAATAAATCCTGCAGTAACACAAAAGGGGGAAAAAGTGGTGCTACAGTCTGTTGCAGCTTTGAAATACAAGCTGACACAATCTTAAGACTCATCGAAGTGTAAAGAGAAACTCGTTGGTATGGTCAGACACAGTAATATTGCTCGAGTGATGCAATAAAGAGTGGAGAAGCTTAAGGCCCTGAATACAGCAAACTTAATGGAAAAAATCTGTTCAGGATAAAAAAAAAAGATGGCCATGAAAAAAAATAGATAAGCAGGTAAAGAGAAACAGTGGGACTGAGCTTGTGACAAGCAAAACAGGGTCACTGCATGACCTGATGAAGTATAGCAAAGAAAAAGTCGAAAAAAGTTGTGGGTTATATTGTAAGAGAAAGATTGGTAATGAGTAGAGACCCAGGCTAAGAGATTTCTTAGAGAATGAACATGCACCCTGTAGTGATATGTCCAATATAAATTGCTACAAATATATAAAGAAATATTCAGTCTAATTCTAAAGCTTACTCTTATAGGAACTGAAAAAATATTAGTCAGTAGTTTGAATTAAGTAGAAAATCACTGCACAAGCATCTCTGCCAAGCAAGTGAACATCAAGGCAATGGAGGGAGGCTGGAAAACAACTACTGATGCCTTGTTATAAAAACTGGTGAGCGCAATGGTGCCATCAGTGGAGATGTGTCAGACTGGTACTTTTCCAGATGGAGGAAACAACATAAAGCCTTACAGCGACACTATTCACCAGCCAACACAGTGAAAAGAACAGATGTCAGACAGTTGACCGGTGCACAAATGCCTTTCCCCCTGGAGATCAGTTGTTTCCAAATTGGTGGAGAATTTGCAATGTTTGAGTTCTTTTTGAAACTAAGAGGTAGAGTTTGTGCAAAGAGATAATCCCACAGGAAAGAAAGAGCACCACCTTAAAGACAGACCCCTTGTTGTTGTGGTCAGAAGTTCAGCAGACTGTATATTTTGTGGAGCTCAAAGTACCATGAAAGGACACAATAGATGAGCTATATGAAAGGATATTCTTAGCACTACTGAGTCTGCAAAAACTGGCATGCAAACAGCATGGTTTGAAAGCTACAGTGTTGTTTGGTGAGATTGGATTGTTGTAAAATCATCAACGGGAGCAGATAAAGCAGCAATGGGAGCTGATGAAATGCCAATGAAGAAACTCACAGAGGCAGTGAAGACTTGGTTCTCCTGTCTACAGGCAAGTTATCAACCTGGAATGGGAGGATGGTAGATATCTGGGATGTCTGCAGAAATATTGTTTACGTTACCTAATGTTTACAGAGGATGAATGATGTTTTGCTGTTACGTCTGAGCAAAAGGTCACTTGATTACTGGTGTCCCCTCCTCTTTGTTTAAAAGGGGCATCGCCAGGGAAACTATTATTCAGCTTTTGACAACAGTATCAACACTGATAACACCTTTCATTGCAGCTTGGACTTGGATCTTTTCTTTTAGCAAAAAGCATGCTGGTGGGTGTGAAAATGAAGTCTTGAGAATTTACTATGTAGGGGACATGTAACTATACTGTATACTAGGATCCGGTTTTAGAGGCATAATACTATATATATATATACTATAGATATTCAAATAATAAAACAACTTTATAGTGCAAAGTAATACTAAATTGCTGAAGCAGCCCTTTTTGTCAGCTCCATATTGTTGATGAAATCCTGTTAAGACTGAATAGTTTGATGATGAGGAGGAGCATCATGTTACAGTGTAGATAGATAGATAGATAGATAGATAGATAGATAGATAGATAGATAGATAGATAGATAGATAGATAGATAGATAGATAGATAGATAGATAGATAGATAGATAGATAGATAGATAGATAGATAGATAGATAGATAGATAGATAGATAGATAGATAGATAGATAGATAGATAGATAGATAGATAGATAGATAGATAGATAGTGTTTTTGAGTATTGAGTGTTCTTTCAGGGCATGGGACTGCACAACACACAAATAATGAAAATGCTGGTTGATCAAATCAAGTTGAAATAAAACAATATGCTTCATTATCCTCTAAAAATATTACACTGTGGACTACTTAAAGCTGACAGCTTATGAAATCATAAGTTTTAATTAGCTTACTGTGAGGATTGTGTTAATAATAGATGTGGGTTTTTTTTTTTTTTTTTTACAGTAAATAAAAAAATGTATCATGACAATAGCATAAATTTAAAAAATTAAGTGGGACAATAAAAGTTTTCAAATCAAAATTCAAAACAATTATTAACACCAACTGGCACTAAAAGTTGTGTAACTTTCACTAAACTGCAGCAGCAAGTCTCTTGCTCAGCCCAAAGTGCGCAGACAGCAGGAATCAGGAATAATATCCACAGGCTAACACACTAACAATAAGCATGGAGTCTACAGTCTGACTCGGTACACGATCGAATCCGGTAAGCTCCCAAGTGTCTCCTCAGTATTCTTTGGCGTACAGGTTGGAGTGTGCAGGAAGTGCCAAGGGCAGGGAGTCTGCACAAGAGCTGGTATCAGCAGCAGCAGAGTCGAGTTGAGGACAAGGTTTGCACAAGTATGTAGCACTGAGCACTGCTTAAAACAAACTACACGGGTTATTGTTCACTACTTAGGGTTGTAATGCATGTCATTCATGTTGTGGACAGTTTGATAAAAAGTAGGTGAGAGAAGGTGAAAGCTGTTGGACTTAGACTATGGGTATGCAGCTATTTGCTGAAGAACACTATGTACCAATGTATACTCAATTAAAATCAAACTTGCACAAAATCCCTAGTAGAAAATAACAGTTAGTCCATTTTTGGCCACCATCATAATCAAAACTAAAATATATTTAATCAAAAATATTTTTGCAGTAGACCTCCTGAGACTCCAGAGATCATCTATGGCAAGGAGCCTTGGAGTTGTTCTGAGGGCTCATGGTGGAACGACACATAACCAAGTTTTTCCTTTAATTCGTCACCCATTTGTAAATTACTGGCAGCTGACAGCTCTTAGCTTTGTATTTCCTAATAGATTTTGGTTTTCAAATGGCTGAGTTGGCTTTTTCAATCAGCAGGGTCAGCCATCCAATTAGCCTGTTGTCGAGACCAATAGTGACTTCAGAAATTACTGAGTTTTGTGTGAGTAAGCTATAAGTCAATGTGAAGGGCAGTGACCGTGATTATTGAAGAGGGGGCTATTTCTGGGACTGGAGCCTGCAGTTGGTGTCATTGGTGTATCTCAGTGAAATATTGGTCAGGATGTGTTCCTACTTGATAAAACCACTGACAAATGCACACTTCCAGCCAGCATTTTTAGATTAGGTGGTAAATGAATGGTGCTGTTTGCCATATGGTCTTGTAGATCTGTATCAACATAGCCAGGTGTCTTCCACCACAACCTTATAGGATAGTACATCATTCTGAATAGAGTCCTGGCTGCTTATTGGGCCAGGAATTGTTACAAGAGGAAATAGAATGACAAATCTTTCACAAGTCTTTCAAAATAAATGCGTACATGTGTCTCCAACTCACCTGCACTCATGACAACATGAGATAAAGCTGCATGCCCATAGGCTGATAGTGTTTTACGTTACTGAGTGAATTCCAACACGAACAGATGGGCCTAGTTTTCCTGCTCACCCTGCAGAACAGATAGCACGAATCATAAAAGTAATAAACGAACATGTCAAACGTATGTCTCCACTCAGGGTGGCTGTTGTACACCGGGCATGTTCTCTGTAAAGCCCATTACATCCACAAAGATATTACTTACTTTGAGGGCACACATTATTCATGTGTGTGAGATAGTTGTACACAAGTGTGAAAATTGGATTCACATTTAATGGACCATGAAAAAGAGGTGATAGAGAAATGGCACAGTTCCAAACACTGATATTGGATAAATATCATTGACTGAGACATGCTATGCTGCATCATGGTAACACAAGTTGTAGAGATACACACTTTACCCATTTACATACTCATAGAATATGCTTTCTGCCCCATTTACAACGCTTTAGTTGGAATTAAAGAGGCAGACAAGGATACTCAGAGAGGAGACAGGAAGTCTACATGAGGGACACAATAAAAGCCAGCCAGCATTTACCAGTCACAGTTACAAGCATTCATTTCCTGATTTAACATGGCAGGTGCACCAAAAGGAGGGGATATGATTTGTAAGAAATACAGCAATTTTCTAGAAAACATTTCCCAGTACAACTTTTTATTATGTACGTCTATGAATAATACAAGTATTACAACTTTCTTCTCAAGGCTGGTTCACCCACTCTGATGAATCAGATTTCTTATGTGACCTGGATGAGGTCAAACACCCTCAGACTGTGAGCGTTTAGCTATGTACTTTACTGTCAAACATTTTATGACTCTTGGATTCCACTAGGCACAGGTCCATGACGCAGCATCCGTGATGTTTTATTCCATCCTCCGCACAGCTTCATACCCTGCTGGGAGTTTTTCAGTGGCAGAGCACTGTGTCTGCTTAATTTTGTTGACTTGTGACTGGGTTATTTTTCCTTGACTTTTGTGCTTTTACCATGGGTACCATGGTGAAATAGCGTTGATCTGTTGCCTTTTGGCCTGGTAAGGACGGTGATACGGTGATATGATACACACTCAAGAGTGTTCAATTTTGAAGATTGAAGAAACACTGCCATTTCTGTATCTGACCTCCTACCCACCTCAACCTGCTCTGTGCAGCTTTATACGGCTTCTATCAAACAAAGACCAGGCGCACATAGTTGCTGGAGCAGAACAAAGAGCTACTTCTGGGACACTGAGATGTGCACGTCTGGTGGAATCACAAGTTTTCTCTGGAGAGACCAGGATAAGCTCTGGTGGACATGTCGTAGCCTTGACACAACATAGTTCCAGGGGTCAGACTGAGGGTTGATATATTTCACTACACTGCATGATTAACCCCCCCCCCCAAAAAAAACCTTAGAGAAGCTTTAAAGCTGCATTAATTCAATATTTATATATCAACAACAAGTAAAACTGTTTCTCTTGCTAATAAGTGGCCAAAAATCTACAAATTTAAGATGAATATACAAATGAATTAATTCCAGAAGTTTTCTAAGTGTGTTTTGGGTGGCCTAATTTGAGCTATACATTTGCTCAGTAACAACTTAAAAAATATCACAGTTAAGGCAAAAGGATATTTGTTAGCATGATAGTGATCCTTCACAAACCTGGTCTGATCGTATCATTTCACAAGCGAGGGAACAGATTCAATTACAATTTGCTCATATTACTGTTTTAGTATCAGTTGTAACAGTGCCATATAATAGCTACCACTGAGGACACCGAAGTCCAGTCATGTCTAGTGCTGGCAACAAATTAACAAACTAATCTTTTCCACCAGTATTTTTGCTCAAAGTTCGATACAAGTTGAGTTTATACTGGTACCTGCTGTCTGCAGGAAACTGCCCTTTACTGCACTCGTATGTTGCAGGTATGCTGTGTGCTGTACTGTGATAAAGATGCTAGGGGAGTCTGGTGGTTAAGGTGTATACCACATAACTCCAACCTCCACTGTTTGATTACTGGCTGGGGAACCTTTGTTGCATGTCACGCCACTACCTCTCTCTGCTCTTGTCTCCTGTCTCTCTTTAGGCTGTCAAATAAAGGCAAAAATTAAACATAAAAAAATCTCATGATTTTCTGGTAATTTAGGGATTTCATCTATGTGTAAGCTTACAGAAGTACATGTGTTGGGTATATTAATTATGATTAATATTTGGACTGTTGACTAGAAATAAATTAATAATTGGCAGCTGGGTTGTGGGCTATTCCATCCCACAAACTCATTATTTTGAAAAACTTTTATTTTGAAAAGACTTTCCTTTTTCATAGTGCATAGCTGGAAGCTTCTGATAGCCAAAGAAGACAAGAAGTCACGTTTAACTGGATAGCAAGAGAACAGTTGTGGTGACTGTTGCCAAGTCTGAGAGCCGCAGTTAACACACATTTAGGAAGTGAAGAATCCTTCACTAAGGCAATCTGTTGTGTCTTGCCACACATCTGTTCCCGCCATGATGGTTCTGTAGACACAGCACACATAAAAACAGTCATTGTCTAACCTTGCCAGACTTCTCTTGACACCCCCTATTTTATCCTCTGTCTCTGTCTGCTCTGCTGTCCTTTAACTATAGCTCCCTTTTAGGGGGCCAGCGAGAGCACGGAGAAATGGGTCTAAATTCCATTTCACATGCTATGAAGTCGAAGCTGAGCATTGACCAAGTCTCACCCCGGGGACTCACGGGTCACACAGAATCAGAAAGAAGGATAGGCGGGCTTGAAGAGGCTACTGATGGATGGAGAAAAGTTTGCACTGCAATGTCTAATCTTGGTCTGAGCCTGTTTTAAGCCTGGTTAAGTATAGCTGCCTGCATCAGGAAGTAGATGTGTGTCTGTGTAAGTGCAAACAGAGACTGGAGACTGCATCTGTTACTACATGAGCACATCTGTGATTATATACATATGAGAACGTGGGTGCTTTCAAATCAGATACATTACACAGCTTTTATGTGTGTAATAAAAAAGAAAAAAGAAAAAACCAATATGAGTGTTTCCCATCTTTTAAATTGCTTCAGACAGATTCAGCCGACACACATCAAAATATCGAATCTCACCATGGGCATCTCTCTCCCTTGCTCCTCTCCTCTCCTCCTCCATTCACCCCATTCAATGTGCTGTCAGTACACAAGCACAAACTCAATCTGCTTCTAATGATTGCTTTATTGGCGAGGCGAGGGTCTATTCACTCACGCAGGCCCGCAACAACTACAGGCCAAATCAGTTGGAGAGAGGGGAAAAAGCCAGCAATGTAGAGCCAGTGGGAGAGGATTTGGGCTATATTTACTTTGGACTAAATAATTGTGAACTTGGCAGAGTTTCAATCCACAGTACTGTGAAGCCAAAATACAAAAAAAGCCTTCTATTTGAATATTGTATATAGAGGCACTCATCAGTTACAGCATTGTCTACAACTCAACAACGCATAACTGTTTAAGCATAAATGTAGCTTTAGTCTCTCATTTCAAGATAACTTCATATCAGCTTTAACACTAAATTTGAGACAAGCATTTTGGTTTTGGGGTTGGGGGAACTTCTTTGAGTCATTAAAATGCATGATGGACCATTTCTAATACTTCACTCATGTACAGAGACGTCTTTTTATTTCTCTGACATCTTTATTTTTCACATGGAATCCCTTGAGACAGTTCCTGAGCTTGGACCATTTCTCATGAGGATTTAAATCTTTTTTTTTTTTTTTTTCATGTAAACTTTCAGCGTGAGCCTACAGTGATTATCATATCTAAGAATAATTCTTGACAGTCTGCCTCAGCCACTATAACAAGATTAAATCTTCATGAGATGATGGTTAAATTAAGCTCAGAAACAAAGTGAAGCTACCATTGTCCACCTACTTGGATTACACTTAAGTATTGTGTTTCCTAACAAGCATTACAGTATTGTGTAAGATATGAATATATACACACTGTCAGAAAAGTTATTACTTCTTTCATCTTGAGACGCACACACTGGCAGTCTTAAAGAACTTTGTTCAGCAAAGCAATGTTACAACCTGCTTGATCCAAGGATCATTTGTGTTTAATTTGTATCAACTATTCCCATAAGAAAAATGGTCAATGCAGTCTGCTAAATAATACAGTTTGAATCACAAATTACATTTGTCCAAAGGACTTTTATTTTGACACCAGGAGCATGTCACATAAATATTGCATAACAGACATTAATATAAACACAGATTATTTATTCATGAATGTCTCCTAAAACATGTCTTGAACCTTTTAAGAAAGTGCTATACAAACTCGTTTCAAAAAAGTGATTCAATCTTTCATTTCAAAAGGGACTAGTAATCCCAACACTGGAAACTGAAGTGAAGCTCAGAGACACACACACACACACACACACACGAAAAAAAAATCTCAAACCATCTGATCCCTGTATCTCAGAGCCGCAAAGATCAGACAGAAGCACATCATGTTTGGCTGCAAGGATGAAAATGGTGGTGGAGAAATAAAAGTTTTTATTTATCAGTTCTGTGTATCTGTAAGATAAATGATCACTGTTTGATTTTTCCATGGAAGAAAATGCCTAGATCCCCATGTCATACAGAGAAGTTTCCAAATGAATGAAACACGATGCAGAAATTCTTTAACATCTGTTTGTTGCAGCTGCAGGACAATCCGCAATGCAGTGAATTAAAAATACATTTTTGTTGTTTTGCACCGCGAGTGAAGTGGTAAAGGTCAACATGCATATAAAATTGAAAAACTAGTTTGTCACGGATCAAAAGATGTAATTGTTGCAGTGGATGTTTCAACCAATCTGTGCCCACATTGTGTATCCACCCTCAGCTTGCACATTTGAATAATGACTAAGCATCAGAAAATCACTATCATTTCTCTGCACCATTTTCCTGCAGATGCTCCTCTGAACACATCCCCATGTGATCACTGTACAATATAGGGACCAGGCAAAGTCCTTACCAACAAAATCATGGAGCCAAGACTCTACAGATTGTTCCTTTACACCTGAGACAAAGAAATCAAAGTGTAGACAGAGAATGTGTGTGTATGTGTGTGTGTGTGTGTGTGTATGTGTGTGTATGCCGGCATGTGTCACTGCTGTAGAGCATCACTGAGGCTAGAAAGAATGAAGTTGCTGACTGGTGCTGGAACAGGCTTTGTAAATCTGCTTTTATTCCCTTCCTCCACCTCCTCTTTCTCTTTGTCTCATTTCAGATGCGAGAGCTGTTCCAAGAGAGGATCACTGATTAAGGGTGTGTGTGTGTGTCTGTACACTGTATACATGTGTTTATGTGCGTTAGACAGAAAGAGGTTGGGAAATAGGTGTGTTTTTGCCTCTCAGTGTGTGTGCGTGTTTATGAGTGCAATTCAGCTTGAGCAAATAAAGCCCTCATACATGCTGTTGTCTATGTGTGTTTGCGTGGGTATTTGTGGTGTTTTGTAAGAGCAAGAGGATCACAAATTCCTCTCAAAAGCTTCCCTCCCTCTTTCCCTTTGCAGTTTTCATTTTGACGCCAAGTGCCAGCACTGCCAACAGATCCTCTTTGTACTGTATGTCTTTGTGTAGAAACGCACACCCAGAGTTTGCCCATTACGCTGCAACTTCAGTGCACTGCATGTAAGACATTTGTCCAATTTCAATAAATATGGAAACCCTGTATTTCCTTGGGGCTTTTAGTGATCACTGTGTGGATGGTCAAAGCCAACGGGACTCATTTAAACAACTTTGATACAAGTGAGTGAGTGATAAAAGGAAAAAACATCCTGATAAGGTGGAGGCCACCATGAGCCGCAAGAATGTCTTTGATGTGTCTTGCCATTGATTCTCTGTGTCACTGAATGTTTACTGGATAGAACAACCTTCTTCTTATTCCCTCATTTTGAGTTTTGATGATGGTGTGAGAGAGTGCCGTGTATCCTATAGGTGTTTAACTCAGACGTGTAACTGTGTAGACTATGAGCATGTTATTTAAATCATTTCCTTACTCATCAAACTAGTCAATGACCCCCATGCCCAGTAGGGATTCATCTGTATTTATTTATTCATATTTTGCTTCAATTTGTCATCAGTTGACTCATAGGTAGTTAAGGAGACCGTAAGGGCACAGAAGGCCGGCACAAAGAGGTGGCAGAAGTATAAAGAACTGTGAGGATAACTCACCCCAAGCAACTGACAACAGGAACTGAGGACATCTGACATATGCATGCCAAAGGCTACCCATTTGCCATTTGTCAGCTGGGTCATTTTAACTTTATTTTAAATATAACATTTTACTCTTGATTTATTGAAGGGTGGGGAAGATTTGGCACACATTTGTCAACTTGTCACCATCAAGGCAAAGTGGTCACTCACTTTTGATCGACTGAGCACTTGCTCACGTGTTTCTAATCATAATTGTTTGCGTGCTTTATCAGTGCAGAGCGGTGTAAATATCTTGTTTATGTGCTTCCGATGGCTGGCTAATGTTTGGTGAGAGCTACATGACCACTGTTTATGTTTTGATATTTGCACTTTGACTGGTCTCTTCATCATGATGGATAGGCAGATAGAGCAGCAGAGCAGCAGAACAGACACTGTCTTTGTTGAACTGTTACAGTGAATGCAATTTTAGATTGTGTCAAGTCTACCCTGCAGCTTTTGTGTGCGTACTATGTGTTTATGAGTAAGAAGGTATGGAGGGAAAGAGAGAACATGGAAACACTGGTTTTGTACTTTGGTTCAGGTTCAGCCTTAGCCGAGCCAGGCATGTATGGATTGGGGGAGGTTGGCCTGGAGCTGAAATTTAAGGTCTGAGCGGGTCTCTCATGTTGGTACATGAAGACTAATGAGGTGTCAGAGGCTTGTTGGATGTGCACTGGCTGTTAAGGATTCTGTATGTAGGAACATTTGTGTTGTGTTGATTGCAACTGGATTGACAGATAAGTGTGTGTACATATGTGTACCTAGAGTAGACTGAGGTACATAAAAGCACTGCATAAACAATCCCATCCCCTCCCATTTGTTTGATGTAGCTTATCGGATCGGCCTTGCTGCAGCACTGCTGAGAGGCTGACTTTGTTCAGTGGGAATGACAGCATGCATTTATCACAAGTCTCTGCAAATTAGCATGCTAGCTTACACAGAGCAGCTAGCGCCTGCTCCAGGGGCACCTGAGTTGTTATTGTGCATTGAGTGAAGGCATTATCACTGCCCTGACTTGGCGCTCTGACACAGGTTAGGGCTAATCATCCCCTGCGGGAGAATCAATAGCGGAGCAATTCACCGGGAGGGGGCAGGGGGAGAGAAGAAAGCAAAGAGAGGAGAGAAGGATAAACAGGTTTGAGCACAAGGTGTTGTTAAAGCAATAGAGTGATAGTTTTGATGTTTAAGCCAATTACAGTATGCAACAAAACACCTTCGGTCAATACCACTACAATATTAAGTATTTATATATTCTGGTATTTTAGTACAATTTTATTTGTTTTTACCAAAAGCCCAAAAAAAAGGTCCATATTACAGAACAAAAGTCCATCTTTCATTAGTAAAATTCTTTTATTTATGAAATATTCTAAAGGTGCTCTATTGGATTTCAGTGCGAGTTTTTCAGTGCATCACAGATCACTGTCCTATTGAAAAAAAAAATTTTTTTCAGTAAGTATTTGGGTATACAAACTTTTCACAAAGCATTCATAGCTTTTTCATGTTCTTTAGCAAAGCTTAATCTTGAAGTTGATGGCAATTCGTGAGCAATGGTTTTCTTCTTGGATGCTGTTCGTATAGGCTGACTGCATGCAGTAGCTTTCACACTGTCTGATCAGTTACTGAAACACCAATTATGATAAGTTAATTGTTGTGTAAATAACTAATTGTGCATGGCATTTTGTTTTGTTTTTTGAGGACAGCCACTTTGTTACTGTTCCTCCTAATCACTGTTGCAATTGTTTTTTGGCCTATGTTCAGTGCTCTCTTCCAATTCTTTGGTCTCAATCTGTTTTCTAAACTATTCAGTGGCTTTTAATGTGGAGTTTTGTTGCATTAGATACGACTTATATATATAAGGTCAAATACCCTACACCTCAACATGAATAACACAATTATGGTAAGATGATAGTTTTGAATCATTTGATATTTTAGCAATATTTTATTACTGCCATTTTCTAAAATGCATTTTAAGATTGGTTTCCATATCTTCCTATGACCATTCCACAAAGTTAAACACATATAATATTGTAACCATGACAAAGATGGTCTATATAGAGTAAGTACTTACTTGAACTTGAATCACTTTTCCTAAGCCTGACCAAGCGATGACAGTTTTTATTCTAACTACCTCTGTACAGTCCACATGTTTATTATTGTAACCAATGACAAAGTATGGCTGCTACCTTAGGAGCACAATTTCAGAGTCACATAAAAGGGTTGAAAAAAGGTTGGTGGACTTTTTGTGTTTTTTTGTCAGAGAATGTTTCACACTTAAAATGCTGAAGAATGCAGCAAAATGCATGCTTCAATTATTCTGTGATTCAGGCCTCAGTAGATATGAATGGAAGACAGCAAATATCTGTTTACCAAAAATGTAATGTGACCGAGTGTCAAGCCAAAAACTGCTATGACAACGATCAAAGTACTGCTTTTCAACAGAACACTTTTTTTTAACCCATTTTTATTAAAACTTTAAGAATACACTGAGGTAAATTGCTGTAGAAATGGCTTCAAATAAACCTGAATTTTAAATTGAGTATGTCTGACTGTAGCCAATTAACAGCCTCATAAATGTCACAATCATGGTGCGAAACTGACATTTAGAAATGAATCTGTACAAGCCATTATACTTACCATTCAAAGGCAAGAGAGGAGATTATGGTAAACAGTATTGTAAGAGTTGATTCTTTTCAATGACAAAAAGGTAAAACAGTCTTGTCTTCAACAATTTTAGTCAAACAGAAAAGAACTGTGTTTTTCTTATTCAAAGCAAATATTCAACAAAAGGATGTTTCTGTCTCCCAGTGCAAAGGTGTTTACCAGATTTACCCATGTGTGATGTCAGCTCTGACATCACGAGCATCCCAATCTGCCAAAATATGTTACCGCCCAATGTTCAGCTATTACATATTAGAGTTAATTGCAATTCTGCTTGTTTCTATTCAACAGGTTTTATACATTTAGGAGCATCGTCCAACACTCAGCAGTATTTAGCAGAATATCCAACCCCCTCTGTTACATGCTTTAGTCAGGTACTGAAGATCACTCGTGTAACTACAGTTTTGTGGCTTTATTATCAGGTTGCATTTAGTGCGTACAGGTGTAGCTTTCATTTAGATCTAATTCCTATATCTCACTTTCTGTAACTGATGTTTTTTAATACTACAAGGCTTCCTGGCTCTACTGTGACAACAACATGTATATAACTTTAGTTTTACTTTCAATATAGTATTCACCACCTGTTCATACCCATGTTGTTGGACCTATGTGCTAGCCATTTGTTATTGGCCATAAACACAATGCCCAAGCATAAGGTGGTGCCAAGGTTACTTTATTCGTTATATCGTGCACATGTCTTGGACACCCGGATGGGGAGATATCCAGAGCTGTCATCTGATCACCATCTGGTGGTGAGCTGGATCTGATGGTGGGTAGGTGCCAGGACAGACCTGGTCAACCCAAACAAGTACAGAGGGTGAACTGGGAACATCTGGCTGTGGGACTTCTATATGCACCCCACGCATGGTTGGACACATGTAATCTTAGTGGGCCGTGTTCAAAGCCTCTATGGTGGACGAGGCTGCCAGGAGTTGTAGCCAAAGGGTAGCCAGAGCCAGATGTGGCAAACTGAGAACCACTGGTGGACAGCAGTGTTGAGGGACACTGTCAAGCTGAAGGAGGAGGCCTCCCAGTCCTAGTTGGCCCAGAGATCTCCTAAAAAGATCTCCTGTGGCTGCACATGCTAAAACCCGAGTGAGAAAGGTTTAGGCACACATAGAGAATGCCTTTTGGTTGGCCTCAAGGAAGTAACTGCCAAATTCAGCATCTCAGGAAGGAGAAGCAGGGTTTAGCCCAGTTTGTTTTCAGGGGAGAAAAACTCCCTTCTTCAATGAAACAAACTGTCTGGACCCAAGTCTGCAAAATTATTAATCAATGAATCCATGTATTTTATTGTCAGTGAATTATTGGACCAGAAAGAAAACCCACTGGGCTTGCCAAAGTACAAACACAGTCACTGTCACACATGCCCAAACATTCAAAAACAGACAAGAAAGCCAAGACAGTAACCGCCACCCCCCCCTAATCTTTTTTTCCTGTCTATCTAACTGCATTTGGGCAAAGTGCCTGAACCAAAGCAAATTAATTAGGCAAACAAAATGCATACTGGGGGAAAATTAGACCCCCACTTCTGCGGTGCATTCATCATTTACTCCTTTGTCTTTTTTTGGGGTGCTGCTCTGGTGCTTGATGTTGCAGGCGGCACCCCTCACCTCTAGGGAGAAGAATAGTCTGCAGTGTGTTGGTGAATATTTTGTTATGCCTCATCAGTAGTTTGTCAGCGGAAATTTCGAAAAGAGCCTATTGAAATATTGGCTATATTAGGAATAAAACACTCCAAATATTCGAACAGTAGAGCTATTGTTTGGAACTGTCTGATGGTGATGATGATGTGCCAGGGAATGAAAACCATTTAAGTTTAATGATTTTATTCAAAACAGATTGTTTTTTGCAATAGATTTACATAATTTTTACATCTGAAACTGCAGAAACACCTGGAACTGTTAAGGGCCTTTCACGTTGAGGCAGGAACAAAAAAGATGAATACAAAACAAAAGTTTGAACCAGATGAACTTATATCCTACATTATCACTGCTCATGCTCTTTTGCCTCCTGACACACGCATACACACGTGCTGGTAATAGTGGCGTGAGTGAGGAAACAGCCTGAATGTGACAGCTAATAGAAAGCTCACATATTAGAATGAAGACATCTTGCTAATCCTGGTTTGGCAGTCTCAGAGGAACCCAATCAAACTGTGGCAGGGCTGGCCTATATGCCCATGTCAATATTGAAATAGAAATGTAAAAGTGAATATATGATAAGGGGCACACTGAGCCATGTAATTACTATGCATAACTCCACACAGCACTCTCCTGAGAAATCCCAGTGGGCACTGGTATTTCTTGAGCTGACATATCAAATCTGTGTGTATTCATATGTGTGTGTTTCATATGTACGACGTGACAGCTCTTCTTCATACATGCTCAGTGAATGATGCTATTTGTGATTAGCCTCCTCTGCAAGTCGTCTGCCATCTCAGAGAAATAAATCAATGTAAACAAACACTGCATGAAAAAACGAAAACAAAGCCAATCCTGGATTAAGTGGATTTAGCTGTAAATACCACAATCATGCAAATTGATAAATCAACAGCTGAGAAAATGTGAGGTGAGTAAAAGGACCAAATTCTTGACAGAAATTAAATGAATGGTTAGTCTTTTCCTCCTATTTAACCCTAAATATAATCATGCTTACTTGCTTTTTTTTTGCCCAGAATTAGAAATAGACGCAACTCACACTGCTGCACGGAAAGATAATGCCAGCAGCTGGTTAGCTTAAGTTAGTTAACATGAAGAGTGGAAATGAGAAAACAGAAAGTTTCTAAAACACAAGCTCCATCACTTTTCAGGTGTCCGAGCTGCATAAACATTTAACTCACACCCAATATGTTCTTGGCTTTGAAACTATCGCTCCAGAACATAAGTGTTGCTGTGGCTAAGAAGTGGCTAAGTACAGTTACAATAAAACTTTTATGGGAGCCCTTAAACCTCAAGAATCAGTCAACTGGCTTTCATATTGATTGCATCACATAAATTAATGTCCATGACTATGGTGTATGGAAATGGAAATACGCAATGGAGATCAGGAGTGTGTGAATAAGAGGCTTTCAAGTTTGTCCATTAAAGTTATAGAACACTTACCAAAATTAAGGACATTAAAGCAGATTTCAATCATGGAAATATCTTAAGATATTTGACATGCTTTAAGATGAAACACATACACAGGTATTCAAATTGATTCAGCCCCTGTAGAAAATTGAGACACTCTCCCACTCATTAGCTCTTTGATCATAATTTTAAAAGACGACCATTTGAGAAACATTTTCCTTTTTTTTCCCCCTTGACTCACATTAGCGCAATCCCTTCCCCTTGACACTAAAAAGATTAAGCTAACGGAAAAAAAATGTACCACATGCAGATGCGTACAAATGACCTCTCTGCATTTGTATATTAAACATGTGCATATACATTATGGCAGACTTATTAGACTCTAATGGGCCCATGCTGATATTCAGCATAATGAATGAAAGTGGTATCACTTGCTAATTGCATATAAAATATATAACCACCAAACTAATTTAGATAATGGTGACCTGAAGAGAACTGCAACACATTACTGATGTGCTCAACATGAAAAGACAGCTCCACTTATCTCACACCAACACCTTTAAGCTCCTTGAGTATGGAGACAAACAAGATGACTGTTGCTCAAGTGACAGTATTGATAGGCATGCCTAAGCTCACGTACTTTCTTGTGAAAATCAGGACAAACTGTAATAGTCTGCAATATTAAGCACAGTGATAGAGCCTTAACTTTTCAGAGTTTTCGTGAGAGACGATGTTTACAGGAATTCAGCCGGATAATCTGTCTTCATTTCATTATCCAGACAGCCAGAAAGACACTTGTATTGTTGGGACTTGAAGGACTGAGGCTTGCAGACTTTCAGGCAGTGTAGCAGGAGGATGTGTCACTCACTGAAGTAAGGCTGTGCCATATCAAAGCTGAAACATCAGGAAGCTAATGCAATCCAAGTAACAAGAAGCCTTTGATGCCACATTTGATGGCAAGCAGATGTTCTGCAGATGATATAGACTATGTGTGTACAGTAGCTGTGTATGTGCCTTTGTGTGCATGCATCTCCAATTTTTCACTAAAAGCATAACACTTCCTCTCTTTCCTCTTTGTCTACAGGTGTAAGTGCTGCAGGAGAACAGGATCATGGAGTCAGAAATGTAAGATCAAAGGTAAAGGAAAGAGGGACAGAAGATGAAAGAGGGCAATAAGGTGGCCAAGGTTGAAATGAGTAGGTTTCTGCATCCTTTTCTGCCACAGCAGGGAGGCATTATCAACTTCTGGCTCCAGTGTTCATCATCCAGCAATGGAGCTGTGATAACAACTATCAGACATTTTGTACAACACCATTAAAAGTTATGATTTGTGAATCTGTTAACAAAGCCAAAGTGGGTGCAAAGTGTGTTCATCCCCCTGGCAAACACAATAATGTTTGAGTGTAATTACACATTCAATTAAACTGCAAATTCTGTCAAATTTTAGGATAAATGTGCAAGGATGATTATGATCAACCTTTTATCTCTCCAAAATGGATTGCCCTCAAGGTCCAAGTTCAGATTGCTTTGGCTTTACAAATTGCCCGAATTAAGGAAATGTATTTGAGTGGCGTCTCATGTGAATGTTGCCAGGTAACCACATAAGGGATACAAAATGTTTTTGTGAGGATTTCATTAAGTTGGCATTATTTATCACTCTCTCAAATGTATCCTAGCTGAAATTCATTCTTGCCTAATTCCCTATTAAGCAGAACTGAAAGTGCTTTGCTTTATTACCATCAGGACCATCAGAGGGCTTACTGCGTGAAGCGGATTGGAAGGGAAAAATACCTTTTTAAAAGGTTGATTAAATCATTAACCAAAGGACTGATTACACTGTCAGTACTGTGGTGAAACAGAGAGCAAGAAAAAGAAGGAGCTGAATGCCAAAATCCATTTATTTACCCAGAGGCTCATTAATTCTATTTTCCCCTTCTATATGCACCACTGACCCAGCTAAACAGTGACAGAAACAAGTGGCAAGAAACAACAAAACAGTGGGATGTGGAGGGTAAATATAAAACTGATATTAAAAGGAGCAGAGATTAGTGGTAATATTGTACCTCTCTTAGATATGCAGATTGTGTAACAAATTTTTTACCATTTTTAAGCAGTTTTATTACCAGTTATTTCTACCCATTTATTTATATTTATTAAAACCAGCGAGAATTTACAGTCCAATATGACACCATTATTATCACTATAGTCACTACAATTTCAGTGAGAGGTAATTTGAACACCTTGCCTTAAGTTCGGTGATTAACAAATCTATTCGTACTAAAGTTCAAGCTAAACAAGAAACTATCCAACTAATTTATTTTTTTTACAACACTTGCAAGCGTAGCAACCAATTTTGTTCTTTGTTAGAATGAATCAATGTGAACAACATTTTGATCCATCGTGGCCTTTAGCACACGGACTAGAAAAAAAGGCCCTGCCACTGCAGAAAAACTGGTACCAATCTTCCCATTTACTCGCTTATCAATACTTATACAGCAAAGTTTCTTTGTTTGTGAGTGGATCACCAAGGATGGTGGAAGGATCTAAGAGTTTGAAAAAGGACTGATGGAGGTGCAATAAGTAATACTGCAGTGTTGCTAGGGTTCTCAAAGAAAGCAATCCCTGAGGTGTACAATAAATGGACCACAACACAAACATCTCATCTCAACATTTGCTATGGGAGGTGGGAATTGGCGAATGAACACTGGAGACCTGTTTGTTCAGACCATAAGAGGTTCACAATACAAGAGTGGACATCACAATTCAATTACAGGGTACAATGACCTATTTTGGACCATGCTATGTATCACACTCAGACCTTTGTGGAGGAATAACAGCAGTCGGTCACATAGGATATATAACCAGTCATTGATAGAGCATTTTTAAGGCCTAATGATGGCTTAAACAGGGTTTGCGGTATCCCTCTTTCTACTGGACTATTGCAATGCTTGACTTAGACTGTGGTGTGAACATCATTTATAACAAAATCTAAGGTCTACTTACTAAAATTTTTCTTTTTTGGTTGATTAGCTGATCTTTGAGCTTATTTAACTCACATTGTTCCCCAAAGGTCAAGGGAGAATTTAAGTTGATTAATTAATTTCATAAAAGGTACAAATTGTACTGTGTAGGGTCGGGATGGGAAGGTGCAGCTAGTCTGGTGTCAAAAGCACAAAAAAAGACAAAAGCACCTATTGCAGGAAACTAATTATAAATTAATAATTATGTCTGAATAGATTAATTATTTAATTCTGGCCCCTTGGTGAGTCGGTTATTTTTATTTAATTATTATTATTCCAATGATTCACCTTTCCTTTTATGTCATCAATCATCATTCAATTTTTGGTTTTGTGGTTTGGAAAGTACCACATACACACCTCCCTTTTCCCTTCCTTTCAACTTTAATGTAGGTCCAAACTTTACAATTCTTAATACCGTAATTGGCATGTTTTTACAGGAGCGTGTGTCTACCACATCTAGTGAAACAATCAGCATATTTATTACCAACTTTGTAAATATCCTTAATGGCACTGTAAGAAAACACTGCCAAGAGTAAAATAATATTTATCTCTAGAAGAAGAAAATGTAACACTTCAGGTTATAAAGTTTAGGGTATGTAGTTCAGATCCATTAGACATTACGAGGGTGGAGAATGGTGTCATGATTAATAAATAATTAAATCACTAGAATCCTTTCTGGCCCTAAAAGGCTGTGATCACATATTGACAGGAACATTTTCTTCTAGGTCTCCTTTCTTGCTAAATAAAAACAGAAAATGCAGTAGACTCCCTTAAGTAATAATAACAATAATCATAACACAATACTTTATTGATCTACACTGTAAAATTCTCTTTCAGCTAACACCTCACCACAGGCCATCTCACAGCCTCAAGTGAAAAAAAGCAGAAAAGTAAAAGAGGGATCATTTCATTTTTGTCTAAGGCCTTAGATGACACTAAGATGCTCAGTGTTCATTCAAAGACACTTGACAGTTCTGAGTGCAGGAGATAAAGGGCCGTTCAGGGCTTTGATTAGGTGTTTGGGTGTATATGTGAAGCAAAGCAAATGTGACATAGATTATTTTCTGCAGTAAATGGAGCACAATTAAGGCCCTCCACTCCATGAAGTGGCATTATGAGGAATGCTGTATAGAAATGTTGTTTGTTCTCGCTGTAATTGCCAGGGTGCTTAATGTGATTGCAGCCATTTACTTTCAGGTTGCATACCAACAGGGTAGCTCTGTGCATGTGCATATACTTCCATACGTGTGTGCAACAGTTTCATTTTGGGACTTAATTAAGATGCACTTTAGATTCACTCTAGACACACAAATTGCTGCTAGGTGAGACTTGTGGGTCGCATCAGCAAGTTGTAAACCCAGCCCATCCCTCAATTCATTTCACTTTCAGGAAGAGAATGGTGCAGAACTCAATAATGACAATATGCAAAAAACCCTAGAATCTAATTTCTACTCTATCCATCTGAATTACAATGCCATCATTATTATTCCAATGTTGGAATTATACACTCCATCGGCTGGAATAAGCATTTTCCACTGACTGTGTGTGCATATTGCCCTTGTTGAAACTGTGTGTGTGTGTGTGTGTGTGTGTGTGTGTGTGTGTGTGTGTGTGTGTGTGTGTGTGTGTGTGTGTGTGTGTGTGTGATGTTTATGAGGAAAAACACAAACTGAGCTTTCATATATCCTGTAGATATGCATATTCTTGTTTTCCTTTTTTTGGTCAGTACCACAGTAATTATAGGAAGGTTATTGGCCATGTCAAAATGTTAGAGGAATAATTGCAAAAATGTATAACATGACAAATACAGAATACACTAAATATGATGATTTTCCTTTGGGAGCAAATGTGTGTTTAGATCTTAAATTAATTTGAATCAAGTTGATGGTGGACACCATACTCAGATCGTTTCTGTCTTTGGCCAGCTGTGTTTAAATATGGACAGTGACTGGTGCTGTCAACCTGTCCTCAAATTAGATTTGCATGTGGATTGTAAGGATTGTGCAATAATGCTACTGACTGCTCCATGAATTAATGAAGCAAATGGTGGCCTACAAAAGAGACACATTATGGTTTTGCAGTAGTCTTTCCTGGTAGCCTGGCAACAGACATGTGCTAAGTTAAGATAATCAACTGCTGCCTGTATTTTTACATTTACTGGACATATATAAGATCAATAGTAGTAGAGAGGTAATGCTTCAACTTGGTTAAATTCATTTTTTGCATCACCAGTGACGTTTAAATGTCTTATATGACCTTTCCTATAGCGTCAGTAACCTTAACCCAAAAGAGTACAGAAGACCTCCATGGAAATCTGAAAATTGTTGGTGTGATTGTCACTCTGTGTGTACATGGTCAGTCTGAAGTGAAATTCACAACTGTGTCATTCGAGTGGCTCTCAAGTTGTGTGCATTTTTATATATACCGTCTCATTTGTTTTCTCCAGTCTGCATTTTAAGCTGCTTAATGGCTTTCACAGAAGAACATGTTTGTGCTCTCATTTAAATATAGCCTAGATCTCAGCTAATAGAAAAAGTTTAGGCTGGTGTTGAAATTCAAGATGTCAATGTTAAGTATATGTTAAGTCTGGGTTGTTGACAGTTGTAACCTCGCCTAGAAAACTTCAAAATCAGGTGGTCACCACTGATAACTCCATTAAGTTAGCTAATGCTTGCATATTAGTAAGGCGGTTTCAAACAGCTGTTGGCCATGGCTACTGTGCCATTACCGGTACTTTATCTGCTCAAGTAATGAAACGCATTGTAACCTCTCACCACAGACAGACATTCTTGCATAATTCACCATAGCCAAAGTAAAGAAAATGCCAAATGTGATACGTCCAAACATGACAAGAGTGACAATGCATGTTAATATTTGCTCCAAAAAAAAAAAGAAAAAAAAAAAAAGCTTAAGGTTACCAAGGTTTGATCTCCATGTTCACCGTTCTGAGGCAAGAGGGCGTCTTCAACAAGACATCATGTTATAACATAGTTACACAGAGATTAAACTAGATCAAGTTCTGATTGGCCTATAGGAATATCACAGAACAACAACACGACGTTCCTATAAAGTTGGCGGTAACCTGAATGAACATAAGGGATTTACAATAGTAAAGACAGGCAGTCATTTTCTCCTCAATCATGAATAACAAGGTAGAAACAAAAACTAATTGGAGCTGAAAGGTCTAAAGGACTAATTTGCAGGTATGGCTGGGACAGTGTATGGGTTATGCAGTGCTTTTTTTAGTAGTTAGAATATATGTAAGAACACAACACATTTTTGGAGACCTATAGATAGGAAAAAAAAAAATAATTGACTGTAAAATGCTTTTGGGGTAAATGTGGTTCTGTTTTAAAGTTTAAAGCATGTGGCCCTTACATT
The DNA here is from genome assembly GCA_038496675.1 of Rachycentron canadum. Taxonomy (NCBI): domain Eukaryota; kingdom Metazoa; phylum Chordata; class Actinopteri; order Carangiformes; family Rachycentridae; genus Rachycentron; species Rachycentron canadum. The sequence continues at coordinate 9,850,486 of CM076665.1, forward strand.
TTTTTACATCACAAGTGATGGGCATAAGCAACACACTCCCTTGAGTGTGCCCAGATTGTTCAAATATACTAAAAACAGAGTGATGAGAGGATGAGAGTGTGGCTCTGTATATAGTTCAATGCTACATCTGCCGTTCATTTGATGCTTTTATCCAGAGCTTCTTGAATGCATCCATTTAGCGCTCCCAGTGGGAAATGATGCTCTAACCCTGCAGAGCTACCACCACACTGTACCCATTACACCACACAAAACAACAGTTTGACAGAAAAGAGAAAGATCCTGCTTGTCTAAGCAAAAAAAAAAAAAACTTCAATGGTAATCAAACGCCTTAACCAAACTATTCACTGATTTAAGTAACCAAAGTGCTGCATAATCACCCTTTTTAGAGATTACTCAAAGCTGCACAACCCAATATTTTTATAGTGATAATGGTGAAGTGACCACTTTATCTTTCCCATGTGGGACAATTAGGTATGTGGCAGTAGGATATATACATAAATATATAAAAATACAAAGTGCACAAACACAGCACCAACAGCAAAGGACTGATTATGTAATGCATGGGTGAACTGTGAATATTAGAGCTAGGCATTCAGCCAACAAACCAAACAGAAACAAAACACCACAAAACAGGCTCAATAAGTTTAAAAACACACTGACAGAAGTGTCTCACACAGAGGCTAAGACACTTTACAGGAACACACACAACCTGGGAATGAGATGAGATGCATCCGCAATCTTTTCATCCATTTTGCCAGCGACCAGCTTCAAGCATGGCATGCTACACCTCGTTAGCTCAGACAAATTCTCCACAATTATGCACACTATAACAATTAGGCCCAATTCAGATTTCCCAACAAGATGGCGAAATGGTGACTCCCTACCTTTGAAGTCCAATTGTCTTCTTTTTTCTTGATTATTTACATTCCTTTCATCTGTAGGATCCATCAATGAATGGAATTAAAAGGGTTTTTCATAAAAGTATTTCAAATTGTGAATGTTGTCATGTGAAGCCTGTTGCAGAAAGTCTATTACAACTATGTCGTCTGTACTGTGACTGCTGTACTCTATACCACTGTCCATCGCTGCCATCTTCTCCCACCTGGTTGGGATCTGTCTTATTTGTGTATTATCACCACCTTTTCCTCTGGAGTGTGGATCAGACGATAGATTTAATCTCCAAGGTCATCCTATCCAGGCCTGGACCTGTAAACCTATGAACAGTAAATTAAATTAATTTTAATCATAAGATGTGAAATAGTGTTCTGTTTTGTAGGCCTCATTTTCCTTGAAATGAGAAAAGAACATGATTAGAGTTAAATTTATTTTTGTAATCCCTCTAGATTTGAGGAAATTTTATCCAACTGGATCTCTTTGAATTTTAAATGTATATCCCTGGTCCCACCCACTATAAAACAATAGTGCTTTCAATTCTGAAGCAAACTTGATAGAAAATAACCCTAAAATTATAATTGGAAGAAAATAATTTTTAAATGAAAGACATAAAACTTAAGATTTAAAATGCTAATATATTTGGCCTTCTCTAAAAGCCTAGAAGGCCCTGAGAGTTTCCCACCAGTGTAATATGAGAGAGAAGATTACACTCTCGGGCTCCATTGAGCTATTTTGAATCCTTCATTATGTGTAAATGGACACTGTTTGCTAAAAGGGTTAATCATGTCAACAGCTTGTTGCACTACACAAACTTTTCATTTGAGATTTAAGGTCAAAGAGAAAAGTGGTAAGAGTGTCATGAAGGTGGCCTTTTGATGCAATAGTAAATTAGACAAATGAGAGCTCTATAAGTCAGAAATAAATTTTGGGTTACTAGGTGACAGGTAAAGCAAGCTGTGTGCTGAAGGAGGATCTAAATCACTTGTGGGGAATTCTCACAAACAGGCAACCCAAATGGTTTGTGTTAATGGCTGACTGATCTGCAAAGTATTACAGTATATTTCTGATAAAGCATGGGGGCAGCTGATTGCCATGTCAAAGGGTCTTATAGGACCCTGGACTCCAAAGTCCTCCCAATTTGTTTTTGTGTTTGGGATATGGAAAAAATGTAAATCTCCTTGGACAAAATTTTAAATTAATGTAATGTAATGAATAGTTAAATGATTTATCTACGATTACTGCGGAAGCTGAAACAATGTGAAAGGAAAAAAAAGACAATTCTTCTTGTGGACTACTTTAAATAAAGATATTAGATTGATTATTTGGCATCAAGAAAAACGCCTTTTGGAGGTTATAAGACGTTTTATTGAGATCTCCCTGTATATAGTCAATTTCTCTTTTCAACAGAATTGAGGGGTTGCTGTTCTCTTCCTTTACATAAGACTCATGGAAAAAATTCATCTCAATACTTATGAGACAAGTTCCTAGTCATCCATAAACATGTAGGTATGTGAGCATGTTATATTGTATTGCACTGGATTGAAGCTTAGGATAATAAGCTCAGGCATGTACTTACAATATGTATATTCACATTTGTGTATACTCATACAATGTTTAGATTTGGATGTGAATGATGAAAAGCATTAAGAAGCATGTTTTTCTGCCCTGTTACACATAAATGCACCTTTTCTTCAGTGTAGGTGCAAATTGACTAATAAAAAAAGATTACTTTGCACAAAGGTGTACACGCATCTTTAGCTGCATGTTCCTTAGATATAATTATGTGTTTAAGTGGGCTTTTTACCACAAGATATTTTACAGTAGGAAAGCACAGCTGTAAATAAGATTCATAATGGTTAAAAACCAGTTATCTTCGCTTTATATAACATTTGATGCAAACATTTATGTATGCCCTCAGGATGAACTGTGATGACTTTGGTGATTAATCCAGCAGCTCAACTTGGTCAAACTTTTAAAGCAACCAACATTTTGGTTTGTAACCAAATGCGCACTCCTTCTCATCAACCTCAACCATCACAATGAAGGAAAGCAGGGTGCAAAATGCAGACAACTCTAAAGGGTGTTAGTGGAAAAAAATAGTTTACAGTTATAGTAGCAAACAAGAAACTTACCCAACTGGTGAAACTGCTAAGAATGCAAAATCCAAAATGTGGGTAAACAAGAGCAAGACTGGGGTACAACACGAATCAACAGGGGAAAGCTGGAGCAAAGAGAAAATCCAAAAGATGTGCGAAAAACCAAGGAACTACCAGAAAGTAAACCAAAGCAAACAGACCGAACAGGGAACACACAGACTAAATGCTCTGGATGGGGAAGACCATTAGACACAGGTGCTACACATTAGGGGCGGGCACACAGGCAAAAAGGAGGAAACACAAGACAAAGACAGGAAGTAGAAAACAAAAAGAGATACACAAGGAAAAGTCCTTCAGCATAAAACAATAGAGTAACCAAAAAGAGTCCAAACATAAAGACCAAAAGTTCGAATAGAGAGTCAACAAGGTCCAGAAGTGTAAACATAAACTGTCATCAGAGCAAACCATGACATCAGCTGTACTTTGCAAGTACAGTACTGAGTGTTATTTAGCATATATGAGCATGCTCACACAGATTTGATGGTGATTATGGTTAACATGGTAGACATCACATTATATCTGCTCAACAACAGCCTGTTAACTTTGTCATTGTGGGAATATTAATGTTAGCAACTAGCTCATAGCAGTGTTGTGCTGCTAAAATGGCTGTAAAATCTAGTCTTGTTTTTTTCTAAAAGCACCATTACTAGCAGAAGCCTTTCATTATTTCTATGTTCACGCTATCTTTTACACTGTGTAAATCTTGTCTTATTTCCTCCTCTGAACCCTTTCCTCTTCTTCTTCTTCTTCTCCGCTCCCCTATTTGCAGTCACCCAATAGCCAGAGGGCACAATCACACAACCAGTAAGCCAATCAGGAAGCTTATTAAACATGACACTCACTGAGCACACTCAATATAAGCGAAGGACATAGGCTCTGAGGTCTACGTGCCAATTAGGAAAATCAGATCAATCACAGCAGTCAATGTGAACTCTATCTCACTTTTGCACATTATCTCCTCTATTGCCTGTCCTTCTCGTCTGTCTTGAAAACCCTTCTCAGATATGTGCTCCAGCACTGCTGTTGCACACAATCACGCACAGCTTGTTGCAAAATAAAAGGGAATAGACAGTTGCTGTCTACACATTCAAACACACACACAACACACTCCAGCAAGCTATTCATCACAATTTAGCCACTGCATTAGACACTGAGGGACCAATAACACCCTCCCTACCCTAAAAAAAAAGACACAAACACACACCTCTCCTCCCTTGACACTAATTTTCCCCTCCATTTGTCAACACACTCGCTCACGCTTTTTAATTCCTACTAAGCTGCCTGTCATCCCTCTTTTTTATCCTTAAAAACTAGGCTATACCATTCATGTGAATTTAAGGAGAGGACACATATGTGAATAAATTGCACATTGTAGCTATAATCTGTTGACCATTTGTAGATATTTATTTAGATATCAATTTAGTTTTGTTTTTATATATATATATATATATGTATATGTATGTATATATATATTATATTTTTAAAGATATAAATGATCAGTTTTATGACCTAGCCTGTTGGAATGACTGTTGGTACGGCTGTAATGTATGTTATGTTGTGTTCTGTTATGTTGTTGGGTTGTGTGAGGACAAGCATTTCTACAATCAGGAATAGTGCAAAGAAAAAAAATATTTCTGTAGTTTGTTTTTCAGCACTCACAGATACACCAGCTCATAGCTGTTTTGCACTTTGCTATGTACACTTAAATATGATATGTGCAAATCGTAGGAGGAGGTGAAGCTTAGTACATATTCTTTGTATTTATCTTTCATCTTAACTTCTCCTGAACCCTCTCCAGTACCCTCTACATCTTCTTTCTCATCAAGCCACTGATGGAGTGCTACAGGAAGGGGGCCTTCTTAAGGTCTTGTCAGAAGCTTGTTGAGAGGTAGTAATAGGTCTGCTCAACTGGTGATGATGAAAAAAAGAGATCTGTTCACAAGATCTAATTTCAGAGCCACTGACTAGAATGCTATGGGCAAAAACTTGTTTTGTGTGCATAGTTTGTGAAAGTGCACCAGCACCACCTATAGACAGGCAGTGTATGCACACAATTCAAGTCAATAAAAATCATGAGGAGCCACTGTGTGAATATGTATGCATAACTTTATATTCCTTAAGTATAAATTAAATTCAAGTAACAACATATATCACTGAACGTGACAGTTCATCCATCACCTTGGAAAAAGTTGCTTATCAAATGGATATATCAGGATGACCAACAGCATCTCACAGTCAGAGGTGGCTGAAAGCCCCCCAAAAAGAGCTAGTAAGTGGACTTAAAATTGGACTTAAGGTGAATTATGGTGTTAATGTAATATTTTATTATTGTATAATATAGCAGTTATTGCGGTGAAGATGTCATCAAGGCTTTTTTTTTAAAATACAAGTTAGACAAGTCAAAAAAATTATATGGACCTGTCATATCCATGTCTAATGTCAATGACTTAGGTGTCTGACAGCCCACAGTGAAGTTGTGATGCTTACTTTCACCCAGCAGATGGCACTGTCACGCAAAGAAAAACTGCTCAAGTCTGAAAACGCTGGGCTTTCAAATTAATCAGTGGTAACCAGTCAGCCAGGAGGGTCACACCCACCTGTAATGAAGTAGAACTGAAGATTTTTTTGTGGTAAATTAAACTATATTTATGGAGCAGAGCAAAGCACTTTACAATCCCTCACATTCCCCATGATGACACACACATTTGTCACAAATACACATTAATACATCAGTGGTAGTGTTGTGTTTTGAAGTTAAGCATCAAGGCATTTAGCTAATTTATCTGTCACCTCTACAGGTTCTGGACACAAATAATATTATTTCGATCACTTCATACATTTTAAACTCTTGAAGCATCTTCAATGTGTGAGATGTTGACTTGACAGGAAAACTCAACAGTGACACCTGAAAGCTGTAACCTCATTATCAAATAGTGGTTTTCCAAATATAAAAAACATCATAGTAAGATAAACATGAAAAAAAAAACAACTATCGTTTATTTGACCAGATATGAAACAGATACAGACTACGAGATGGAAAACACAGAAGACAAAGTTTGCATGTTCTTCCATATTATCCGTAGGCAGACAAGATGCTGGTGTGTCTTGGTAATGGTTGTATTTCCAAACAACATAGTTAGTATCAAGTCAAATCCTAGGCGTAGTAGGAGAATACAGGTAGTGCAGGACACAGGTACATCATGTTAAGGTCTCTTCTCCACAGCGACAGATCCAGGATCCAGCAACCTCAACATCCATCCAAAGACAAGAGCCTCAAATCTGGCAAGTAGAGGACAGCACAATGATTAAACACTGCTCATGGTGGAAAATACTGAGATTCATTAAAGCACTGAGCCTCATACTGAAACAAGTTGCCCCAAACATCAGACCTATGCTTAAGAAAATAAAGATCAAACATGGATTATTTGGCCATAATTTACATCTCGTTGAGGATTTACTGAGCAATGCCTGACTTTTACCTCTTCCACAGACGCGCCAAAAGATCACAGGCCAGTTACACTCACCTAATCATTCAAGCTAAATCCAGCTTCTTCTGTGTCTCGGACAGTTTATCTTGGAGCCGTTTCTTCCTCCAGTCCAGGAACTTCCTCCTCATTCTGTTGGCCTGCCAGCCCGCCAGGAAGCCGGCGGCGAAAGAGACCACGACGGCCACTTGTAGCGTCCTCTCCGAGACGTCTGCCATGTTCACCTCTGCCTGACAGATGCGCACAGTTGCGCGAGCCGCATGAAAATCTCGCCCCCACTCATACAGGAAGTAAATCGTTTGTACTCACGCGATACCACAGCGATGTTAATCTCGCGGTTTTCGAAATAAGAGCCCGGGACACTGTCATGCGTGCAACAATTTATGAATAGATTCAAAAAATGATGAAATAGGTGTTAAAAATGAGTAATAATAAATTATATATGAATAAACAAACGAATAAATAATACTTTCACACCGTTTTATATTGACAGACGATACAAAATCTAATGTAGCCAGGGTTAATTTAAAAACAACTTTATTTTGCTTGCACTTTATATATAAAAAGCACTAAAGTAAAAAGAAAGGAAGGTCAAAAGGGGCTTGGTATTTACTGAATACAGGTCACAGGTGTGATAAAAACTTGTGAAAAACATTTGAAAATGTTTTCATTTTGGGGAAACAGCACCAATTTTTTTGCAAATCACTAAATTTAGATAAGATCAGATACATTTATTCTGAAAATGAAAAGGGGAAGTTTAATACAGCCCAAAGCTCAAAAGATATGAGGACAGTCATGAAATACAGAAAAAATTCATACACAGACAGACATACATGCTGTACATTACATGAGTCTGTGGCACACAGACTTTAACAAATTTAAGTAAAACATATAGAAAACAAAAAGAGGCATTGTTTTTTGTTTGTTTTTACAGTTTTAAATCTCAAAACTGTGGCTTTAAGAACTGTTATTATTAATCCTCAAGACATTTCACGTGTCACCTTTTAGAGTTTGGAGATGAACTATTCATCTGGCAGAACAAAACAGACCTTGGTGAACTCCCTGTTTAAAATGACAAAAGAGGTATTGTGTGAGAGGAATGTAGGCTGTGGAATTATCTTTAAGTCCCACAGAGATAGACATGAAGTGTATGAAGAGTTATTAAGTGTTGTGGTTGTAGTGGCAGTAATGGTTTCAGTGAGCACCAAGTTATACTGTATGTGTTTGCTACAAGATGCTATCGCTCATACCATTTTGCAGCTCTCTTAAATACTAGGAAGGTTGCAAAGTGGCCTGCAACTAACTATTGTCATTTTAAAACCAGTGAGTGTGTCATGATATGCAATCAGTAAGAAGATGGCAAAAATCCCCCACATGTTTATCTGTGTTTGTCTCCTGTCATGTTAATAGTTACAGTGTGATCTTAAGCACCAGTACTTCGTGATATACCTCACGGCCTCGCTGTTTCTTCACTACTGCACTGTGGTTTGCGGTAAAAATATTCAAATCATTTTGTTTCACTTTTCTTGGGGGTGAGATAGATCAGTATAAAGATAAACATAAAATCAAATGAACAATGAATTTTTCACTTATTATTAAGAATAATTCCTTAATATTTATCCAGCTTTATGCTCAGTGTATTAACTCAAGAACAGATCTAAGGATCACTGGTTTAGAAAACCTCTGCTTTGCCAGCTGACACATTTTTTAGGCTTGATAGCCGTGCCCTCACAGTTAAAGCATAACATTTTTGAAAACAGTAGCTTGCATTAGCTGCTCTTTGGGAGTTTGAAAGCTATCTGCATAACATTCTCACCAGTTAAAAACAAAAGATTATCTTAAAAGACAGCAGCAATACTTATTTAAGTATAAATATGCAACTAAGGCAATGCACCATACAAGTTTGTAAAGATCCCTGTCTGTGTAGATCATCAGAGGTGTTGATACAGTGTCCATGATTAAGAGCTGCACAAATTCATGCTGCTGAAAGTCAGATATAGTTAAGTTATTACAGGTCACATTTCAGTATACAGTAGCTGCCATCAGTGTGGAGCCCAAGTATTTACAATCTAAAGCCATTTGATCTCCAGTAATCAAAAAAGAAAAATTAAATAATAGCTTCAGCTGTAAATAGTCTTAATATGTACAGTCAACAGGTCCAATTTGTTGACAAAATCTTGCTACCGTCAAGTATGCAATCCGAATCCTAAGGCGCTCATGATCTATTGCTGATGGTTGAGGAAGTCTGACAGAATCAACACTGGTTCAATCTTAGTGATCTTCAGTTCCTCTTCAGAAAATCACAAGCGATTCTGTTTAAGCCTGTCGATGTGGTAACAGAGTTTGAGCGCAGGGCCCAGCTTCAGTCCCAGGTACTTCATCATCATCTCACTTTTCAACAGGAGCAGTGCATCTCCATCTATCTCCTGAAATAAATCAGAGAGCCACATTACTGGTAGAATCTACAATATACCACACATTTGATCATATCTTACATTTCAATTATATCCTGAATATATGAGTGTATGAATATATATATATATATATATATATATATATATATAGAGAGAGAGAGAGAGAGAGAGAGAGAGAGAGAGAGAGAGAGAGAGAGAGAGAGAGAGAGAGAGAGAAGAGAGAGAGAGAGAGAGAGAGTAGTATCACAACATAGAGCAGTCTGGACTCACATGCTTCCTGAAGGCATCAGCGTGAGGTCCTAGAGCTTGGGGGTCAGCATCTTTAATAAACCAAACTACCTCCTCCACACCCCAGCTAGATGGGTCCTTACCAGCAGGACGCTTGCACTCTCCAGAGTCTGGAATTGGCATGTAACCTTAAAGCACAGGGAAAGAGCCAGAATGGAGATTTTACCCTCAACAGTATGGGGATCCAAATGAGGATATTTGTTTTCTTGCAGAGTTAGATGAAAAAAATCGATCCAGCTTGTGTCTGTCTGCTTAATATGAAGCTACAGCTGGGAAATGGTTAGTGTAACTTTGCACAAAAACTGGAAAGACCCTCTTCCACCTGGCTCACTCTGATGGTAACACAATGATCGAAAGGCATCACTAATTAACAGCTGTAATCATGTTTGTTTATTGTGTACAAAAGCAACTATTTGTGGTTTTGTGATGTGTTAATTGGGTAATTGCACTCTTTTATGTGTTTTCTCTTTATCTTAAGGTTGCCAGGCAACCCATGGGTGCTCTAGTCACACTTTAGCCATTAGCATGGCTGTATGCCACTCACGCAAACAAAGGCAATCAGTAAAGTTTCAACACTTCAAGAGTTCCCACCTTTACTGTTCATGCTTCAGAAGTCAAAAGTACAGCGACCTTGGGGGTTTACCAGATCAAGGGCTCTGCTCATGTTTTTATTCAGCCTGACTAATTGGGCTTCTGTTCCTGGGCAGAACTATGATGGGAATCCTATTTCAACACACCAGTAACAATGATAAAAATGTATTTTGCAAATTTTTGCTATGTGAGCAATAAAGGACTTTTTAATGTATTAATTAATAATAGTAATTAACTGGATTAGACATGTGAAAATACCTGTGCAGGTAGACCAGAGTTGTCCCTTCAAAAGCTTTGGTACAAAGCAGATTAACCTTTTTAAAATATGTAAATGGAAGATTATTATATGTATAAAACAGCATTGTAATTATGGTGTAGTATATAACACCACTTGTGCACTTGTATTGTACATGGGACACTAACACATAGCCTCACCATTCCTGTTTCCGTCCTGGAAGCTTCCAGGGCTCAAAGCTTTTCTACAAACACCCATTGGAGTAGAGCAACTGCTCCCACGATAAGCATAAAGGTGCTTTGTTGGATACTGCGATGTCATGACATTGAAGGCAGAGTCGCTGGGATCGACAGCATAACGCTTTGAGTCCACAGGTGGGTCACATAAGAAGTCATCAGGCATTGGTGTCTCTGCTGAACGAGGAAAGAGAGAAAGTGGCATCATTAAAGTCGAGCACATGTGGAAAATGTTGTCTTTTTTAGTATGGTGATGTCAGTCTGTCAGAAGGTCATGTTTCACTTATCCTGAAATATCTCAACATTGATTCTGTATGTGATGTTCACACAATGTAACCCTGTGACTGTAGGGACTTTTCCCGTCAACAACTATTGATCAGGTACACATATTCATTTCCCATATTACGATTAATTGCAATTACTTTAGAAGCACTTGACTTTTGTCATTCATCAGGTCAACATTTCAGCTCATTAAAAAATTTAATTAAATTAATAAATAAAACAGTGTCAGCTCAGCTTTGTGTTTTGTGCTAATTAGCAAACCTGCTAACGTGAGCCTGCTATCTGTTTAAATATAAACATTTAACCTTGCTTTTGGGTCAAATCATTATTTATGATTAGACAGCAGTTATATTTTCTGCGTCCTTTAAATACTGAGCATTATATACATGGCTAATCTTTGCATTAGCTATGTTAAAACCCCCTCAGCCTGTTATTGTATGGCTGTGAAACAGCTGAAAGGTCAGCCTTCTTCTGATTCTGCTCCCTTTGTGACAACAGTCTAACTTAGATGCTTGCTGATTATGCTAGAGCTCTGTAGTTATGGATTTACCTGATGACAGGTAATGATTGATGATTTATAAAATGGAAATACTCCACTGAGATGATTTTACTATGTACAACACAAAGGCTAAATGCATTTTATTGTCTTCTGAAAAATCAATTATATGATAAGATCAGCATGTGTGATTTTTTTGGAGTCTGTACTGACAGACAGATATACAGAGTACTGAGCTGCCCTTGTATCCTACCTGATCCTACAGTACATGCTTAATAGCTACTATGCTATAATGAAGATACAGATATACTTATTGTAAACTTTAAAACATAAACACAATCTTCAAAATTCATGACTAAAACATCAAGTAAAATAAATTCTGAAAAAATTATAATAATAATGAGCCAGACAAATTAATACAAATGTATTTGAAGGGAAATTTATGCAGTTTAAATAGTATCCGAAATTGAATCTCTAAAATACAGGGACTATTTTTGAAATGTTTCTCTATTTCGCCAGAGAAATGATTTACATATCTTTCTGGGTGGCAGCACGGCAAGAAAACTGGTGTGGTGGTTTTAGTGTGTGTGCATGTGTGTGTGCGTGTATGTGTGTGTGTGCAAGCTTTGCTTCAGTATGTCTACAGTGTGACATCAAACACTTTTCATGATTTGCAAGAACAAAGAGCAAACGCGTGGTCCTTGACACATGAGATTCCCCTTCCCACCTCGAATACACTAAAGGCAATCTTTAAATATTTGCTTATTCAGAGCAGGACAGACAGTGGGGAAAAGAAAATAAAAAAGAGTACGACAGCAAGGATGGTTGAATGAAATGTTTTTTTCTGTGAAATATTAAAATATGTCTTTCTCCAGAGGCAAAGCAGGAGAGGAAAGCTAACTGTTGAGACTGAAAGAGAATATGAAAGATACATTTCTCATTTTAAAGCATGTAAACATTCACACTAAACCCTCAGACAGCAGTGCTGTTTTGATTCAACATGCACACATGCATAAGAGTCTGTGTTTTACATCTGAAAGCATAACTTGACAGAGAACAAGTGACTGGTGTATTTAGAGAACAAAGAAGAAGAACACACAGCACTGACACGGTGAAGCCTGTATTTAGTGCTGAATTAAAGTCACAGTCAGAGCAGGGTAACAGGGATAATTAGATCAGATACAAATTTTATGCTCATTTTTTTACCAGATAGAATCATAAAGTTTAAGTACAGTGGTGTTACCTGTTAGGACCTGCGGTGTGGCAGAGTGGGGGACAATAGCAGCGTCCTGTGGGATGGAGCCCATCTCAGGCTCTGGTGTACTGTTGGGAGGAGAGTTGGCCAGTGGGGACATCACCATCCTGGGCTTCAGCTACAAAACGCACACATAAGTACACACAGACACACACAATGGTGTTCCTCTTTAGTTATACAGCTGATTACACATCAGAAAACAACACATTGGACTGATGTAGATAGATCATTTTCACTGGAGAAAAAGTGGTACATTTGGCATTTATTATTTACCAATACTAACACTTTAATTATTAGCACTCGCAATAAAAGCAGTCATTCTAGTAATGATATCCTAGTAATGTAGTAATAAATATAATAATATGTTTAAGATAATTAATGGTGCCCTGTGAAGTTTTTGCCATTAGTAGTGCTTGAAGAAAATGTTTTGATGAATCCTTGTTTTGTTTGCATCCCTAAAATTTATATGAACACAAACACTTTCATATCAATAGTTTAACACTATTTCACTAACCAGCAGTTGGTGAAAATAGCCTACCAACAAAGCTATTAATATGTCAGTAAAAAGGAAGGAAAGAAAAAGAAAGCTGCTAGCTGATGTAAATATGGACACGAATATGCAGGTTTTCAAGTTATTCATGAATCCAATGATTTATGAGGAGAGAAACGCTTTCAAGCAGTCAAATAACTGTTTACAAATAAACAACACTGGATACCTTTAATGTGCTAGAAATAGTCTGTCTAGACAGGAGGTGTTTTTCAGTCATCCACCTCACGTGTGTCAAATGGAAAAGATTTCTGTTTTAATCAGAACAGCTGTCGACACAGGCCAAAATGTCTTAGGTTTTGAGTGTATTCCATTTTACACGCAACTCCACTGATTAGATGTTGGGCCCTGAACACTCTCAAAACAGAGGTGATCTACACTCAATAATGAACTTGAGAGCGTCCTAGATACAAACAGTACAATGCAGCCACATTTTCAGACACTATTTAACTCATAGCAAAGCAATAGTAATTTCAAGGATTAAAATACAAATGAAACAATGATTGACCCACCTTAAAGCCAGGTTTCCTGCCTCTCTTCTTTGGGACCTTGAGGGTCGACAGAGGCTCTACATAGTGGGTCTGGAACTCCAGCTTACGAATGGGGGGCCGACCTCTCTTTCTGCCAGGTACTTTACCCTGGGGCCCCGCTATAAACTGTGGGCCGGGACTGGGAGTCTGCATTTCGGAGCCGTCAGACAGGGTACTCATCAGACCTGACAGAGACAGAAAGATTATTAAAAAGAAAGTAACAGGAAGTGGCAGCTTTAAACTACATGCACCACTGCCTTGGCTCCAACCCAGAGCGGAAACTTAGATGTACACGGCAGACTAACCCCTCCACAAACACAGAGAGAGCGAAAGAGAGAGAGAAACTATAGGAAATAGAAACAAAGCAACATAAAGCTTTGTACTCTACCACACCCCTCCCCCTCTCCAGCTGCAAAGATTGCAATAAATATCATTACTGCACAGAGAGCAAGCGAGAGAGAGAGACAAAGCCACATACACACACGCACCCATGCACGCACACACGCACACACACACACACAAACACACAGAGGAAGTGAAAGCAAAGCATGTATACCCACAACACCCACACAATCAAACAATCAATCAATCAAGTGCATGTTCACACACACACACACACACACACACACACACACACACACACACACACACACACACACACACACAGACACACACACACACGCACACGGAGCAGTGGTTTCAAGTGTTTGTCTTGGTACCATTCATCCACATGGCCCTGACTTTCACAATACATCCTTGTTTCAAACAACCTCTCATCATTTAATTCATGCAACACAATACCTTACCTGAGATGGCCCTTGAATATGAAGCTGTGCTTTTACAGAGGTTGATGTTGTACTAATTAGCTGTCTTGAACCTATTATTCTTTTATTTCTGTCAGCTAAATAACATACACATCTGGCCCAGACTGGCAGCTGTTACAGACCGGCAGCTGTTCCAGAGTAAAAGCCTCTCTCAGGAAGATGATTTGATGGGAAACGGGAACAGAAACAGACAGAAAACATGAATATGCATGATCCCTTCCATCCTCTTTCTCTTACTCAGAGCAAATCACATAGAAAAGGCGTCAAGATGAGCACAAATTTATCATTCCTACCATGCACACAGCCGTCTGGTAATCAATGTCTGTGTGACGCTTTACTCCAGCAGCAGGTTTCTGGATATTCCCCTGATGAATCTCCAGCAGTCTGCCTCTACTGTTCTTTGCTGCTACACACTTTCAAGACACCGGCAACTCTGCACATCTCTCTCTTTCTCTTTCTCTCTCTCTCGCTCTCTCTGTTCCTCCGAAACCTCCCTCCGAAACAACCCCCTCCTCCCCTTCCACCCTATCCCCCTTCCTCTGTGTCCCCTTTCAGTCGTCATAGCAACACGCCTCTAACATCCCGCGGCAGCCGGCAGACGTGCTGAGCTCAGAGCAACGTCTGTGTGTGTGTGTGTGTGTGTGTGTGTGTGTGTGGGACTGTAATGTAATTACAGTTGCCGCAGCTCAGGATTTTTCTTGTCTGTCTTCAAAAAAAGGCTTAGAGAGAGTGACAAGGTATTCAAACTGTGCAGTGTTCTGCTCTACTAGCGTTTGTAATCTGTCCTGAAGTCATTTCTGAAGAAATTAAAATTTCAACACAAAATGTATGTTCTCTTAATGAGTCATATCAAAAAAACTGTAGAAAAATCTGATTATAATAAATCTTTTAAGTACTTGAAAACGCTTGAACTTTTCTTGTACTGGAGAGATCAGTTATTTTGTAGAAGAAGTAGAAGCCCTTCAGGATTACACTGCTGCTTTTGTTTGTGATAAAAGATCATATTTCTGTCAAAGCTCACTGTCTTCTTTATATTTATAGACTTCCTCAGTCTTTGTGTCAGCTCGCGCATGCAGCTTTTGTTTTATCTATAATGAAAAAAGCATACATGGAAAGCAAAGAAGACCAGCCAAAGGCAAGGTTGAGAGTGATTTCCCTGCTGTGGTGCAGGTATTAAAAGAAAAAAGCAAGCTCCAGAGTGTTTATTTGCTCACGTATGCTACAAGTGTAGAGTACAACTGGGGCTTTACCCCTCGCCACCACATATTGATTAGTTACGCTCAGGTTGCTATTCTGATTCGCATTCAAAGCCGCATTTGTTGGTTTTAACACTCAATCAAAATCAGGTTAACCTTTCAAAGGGGGGATCAAACGCCTGCATGCCCTTGCTCGCACGCACCGCCACTACCAGGGTGTAAAGAGATTTGTCAGGAGTCGGCTGTAAAGCAGTCGCTCAGAAGATGCCTTAACACTAAATGTGACAGACCGAAAAATTGTATTGTTTCATTGCTAGAAGCCTATACATGATAATAAAAGAAGTAAAATAAACAGCAAGGTCAGGACAATAAGGCTATGATACATAATGCTGGCACACATTCACACACTTAATCTGTGTTGACCGTGGTTGTAGGGGGCCTGTGTGTGTGTGTGTGTGTGTGTGTGTGTGTGTGTGTGTGTGTGTGTGTGTGTGTGTGTGTGTGTGTGTGTGTGTGTGTGTGTGTGTGTGAA
This sequence comes from Rachycentron canadum, assembly GCA_038496675.1. Taxonomy (NCBI): domain Eukaryota; kingdom Metazoa; phylum Chordata; class Actinopteri; order Carangiformes; family Rachycentridae; genus Rachycentron; species Rachycentron canadum. The sequence continues at coordinate 9,866,447 of CM076665.1, forward strand.
GGAAGGAACCCATAAATCATAAAAGTAATTACACAGTGAGATTAATCCTGATGTCCCTCCTCAATCAGTCCTGTCCCATTACAGAGCATCACGTTACAGACGGAGACAGACTGAGAGAGAACAGATAATCGTCTTTTACTTAAAAAGAATTGGATATGGGGGGGGAGGCACCCATTACCACTGACTGACAACATGAGACAACACCATTTTTTGCAGGCAAGGGGAACGCTTTGCACCACAGCACTGCACCTCAACACAATACATTTAGGACCGCAGCCTAATCTGTTTATGGCTAATTAAGCAATTAAGCAATCAGTGAACCTCTACACCCAATTTTATTTTCCAACTAAGGGATATCGTCTCCTTTTGGAAGCCAAATGTTGGAGGAAGGCATTTGAAATCTGTTGGAGCCTGATGTTATGGCCACACTAATGCAGCAATGATCAGCAATGATTAGCATAACTTAATCACTAGCTTCAGGGGCTGGAGATTTCTATCTGTTTTCACTTATGCAGAGGGGAAACTGCAATGAAGTGAGTTATGCTAATGCCTCTCTAAACTGCACACCTACACACATAAACAAATAGTCTAAACACTGTCTAACACACACACACGCCAAAATGCATCCATAAAATAACTGCATTTTAACTAGAAACTAGATGCCCTTACTTGGCTGCAGAATAGATTAGTGTGTGTGTGTGTGTGTGTGTGTGTGTGTGTGTGTGTGTGTGTGTGTGTGTGTGTTTTCTCTAATCAATGTAACAATGTAACAACCCCCCTGAATTTATTTACAGCTCAGGCAGGGCGTCACCATGGTAACAGACAGTGAAATCGGATCCTGCACCAGAGTCATGTGATAAGGTGGGAATAAATAAACGCATAAACAGCAATGTGTGTATTAAATAGAAACACTAACACACACACACACACTTACTGCCCCTCCTTATCTCCACTGAGACCCTTCATAACACAACACACTCTACAAGAAAGGGAAGGTGAGGAGCACAGCTCTTTTCATCAGCTTTAAAAAAAAAAAGGGGGGAAATTTGATAAATCACATCCTATAAAAAGGATTAAATGCCACCTTGTACAGACACATGAACTCATACACTTCTAGAAGTTTAAATAAACAGCACACATTTCAATCCAGGCTTCTTTAGTAGCTCAATTAGCCCATAATGATGTTAACAGTGGACTCATGCACTATACTTAAATTATCAATATTAAGGTAAATGTATGTTTCTTTATACTTTATACAATGTGGTCCGGCTACTTTAACTTAAATGAAGTGATAATAAATACTTGCCACCACAACTGTAACAAATAATTTAAAGTAAAGTTTTGTAATTTTTTTAAAATGCTGAAATTATTTGTTTTTAGACTCAGTTCTTACTTTGTGTGTCAGGGGTGTGGCCCCTCTGTCTCTGCCCAGCTGGCTCTGACCCCGGCTCCAAGTCAACCAGCTGCCAGCAGCTTCGTCCCCGGTTATCACGGCGATCCAGACGCAGACGCAGACGTACGCCCTTACTGAGGACGCCAGGCAACCAGGTGAGAGGCGGCGGAGGAGGGCCCAGTTCCAGGTGGGAGTCAGGTGTGAAATCCCGTCCTCGTCGCAGTCTCATGCCCTCGCAGCCGGCCAGCGCAGAGCAAGACACATCACACTGGAGAAAAAGAGAGGGAACGCTGAACAACAACAGAGCGCTGAAGGGATGATGCATTTGTGTAGGCCAACTCAAGGGTTAGCATCACCCTCAACAAAAAGCAAATTTGATTTTTACATTGGCTTTTGGATTATTGCAGAAAATAAACTCTGCTTTGTTCAGCAGGATGAGTATGAGCTTCACAAGTGAACTCCCCTTTCCTGATTTTTGAGGCCTACAATCGCCACAGATAAAAAGCTAATGCATAATTACAACATCCCCACCACTAAACTTCCAACTAGTAGTTTGATTTAGCAAATTTTGACAAGTCCATGTAAAGCTGACTGGTGAGTACATTAGTTTTTATTTCCGCTGTCCGCAACGACCTGTCATCTCATTCAGCTACTTGTTGGCAACCGCCCTTTTTTAAGACACATAAAAGCTAATTTACATGATTTCTTTTATGTCAGGGAGTAAAACATTAAAATGTTGTGAGCTTGTGTGGACCAGACCTTCAGACATCTAACCAAAAACACATTTAAAAAATATTTGGGACTTTGGGATGAAGTAAAGTGCTAATTAATTTCCAGGTTTTAGCGCCCATTCATGCAGCACTCTATAACTATAACAAATAATATATCTGTAATCTAGAGAGAACAGGTTCAAAGGCCTTCTGTCAAATGCAAATGTACATTGAGTTTTTTTTTAATGAATCTGAATTCTATAAATCAGATTTCACTTATAACAAAGTACTGATTTATTCAATTTTTCAATTTTAATCACATCTTCTAGAAATTAATGTTTTAATGGTAAAATGAATGTAAAAATGGTAGAAAACAGGCAGACGGAAGGATATAGGGAGAAAGAAAGAAAAAGACTGGGAGAGTGGAGGGAGAACTCAAAAACAAAAAGAAATTGGGGGAGGGGTATGTGTAATTATATCGCTTGTGCTCAGAGGTCAAAGAAATAAACTGGAAGCTAAAAGGAGAATATGGCTTTACTAATGATAAAAGTACTGGGCACAATGTGTCTATTGTCCTGTAATGTGAATGCAATTTGGTCTCCAGGGCACTGGATTTACTGATTAACTCCAACTAACTCAGCTTTCAGTCTCCTCTATATTAGATGGAACAAAAGCGGGTGAAGACGAGAAAGACGGAAGCTGTGGAACTTGTAATAGCTGATGGAAATGTTCGCATTATCACCCTGTTACCCTGTTCTGTAAGCAGATCTTATTTTCTGTTTGGTGCTTAGTCCTTTAGTAATTAACCTAGGCTTTATTTACCACTTTCAGGTTGAAGGTGAGTGAATGGAGAACAATGCTCAGTTTTATAGATGCTGTTGCCTATTTAAAGGTTAAATTTTGTGTTCTTGCCTTAGAAGTTTAGCATGAACTCTCATCCCAAAAGCGATCTTAATTAAAAACAGCATATGATTTATCCAAATACTTCTTCATTCCAAAGCTTGATGGATTATCAACAAATACTATTACGCAAGACAGGAGGGAGTGCCATTGTATCATAAACACCATTACTCATCTGACAAAATCCATTTATTTAAACCACATACTATGAAGTGACTGTGTTTCCTAAATGAAAATACTGTAATTAATCTTGGTCTAGTCTTGGTCTCTTGGTCTTTAAAGACAGGGTGCCTCAACAAAAAGAATCAGCTTTTTTGTCTGTAGCAAAAATCTTGTCTTCACTTAAGCATTTTAGTTATATGATGTACTGTAGCTTTATGCCACAGCCACACCAAAACTGTTACTGCACTATGTTATGGCAAGCTGACGTTAAGCAGGCAGAGTGTTCACCATCTTAACAAGCTTAGTTTATTATGTTATCATGCTAACACTTGCTAATAAGAAAAAAAACACCAGCGATACACTCTTCATCAACAGAAATTAGAAAATTGTTCAATAAAATGTCCAATACTTTCACTGTTCCTTGAACAAACCACGAGCTTGCTCCCTCCCACACAGTAGCAAAGAGCCAGTCATTTAACAGATGTGTTGTTTGCACCAACAAGAACAGAAGCATGGAGTGAGAAAACGAGAGCAGCCAGTAAAGCGTGTGAAGGAGTAATAATTATCGTGGTATATCAGGTCACTGGAACACAGTTGTGTGCTTAGTGTGCAGAAACACTGTCCTGACCAAGACCCTGAACACAACAAACTTCTTCCCTCAGGCAGCCCATGATGGAGGGGCACTGTATATACTTTTCTCCCAGGTTTTATTAATAAGTAATTAAATTAATTAATTTAATTTAATCAATTAAAATGTATCAATAATTATCAATATTGATTGATATTTTTTTAATCAATTTTTGGCCATTCCCCAGCCCTAAGCTGATGAATGTTATTAGTTTTGAAGGACTTTGTTAAAAAACAAAAATACAATTTTGACCTGATGATGACACAAGAGAAAAAAGTCAGGGAATCAGCAAAATCATTAGGATCCATCCATGTGTCACCAAAAAAGTAAAAACTTTACCCTTTTGACTGTTGTTGCACTAGATTAAGAACTGATGGAACCAAAGTCATGAGTATTCATCCTCTGGGCAACATATACCAAATTTACCCAATAATCCACCCAACCATTGCTTAAATATATCGCTAAAAAACAGAACAGGCAATAGGTGGGAAGGTCATGTGGTCACCAAAGGAATTCAAATTTATCCACTGGAGATCATGAATAATGTACAACCTGAAAACCAGAAAATCATGTAATAGACCAAATGATCTACTGAGTGACAGAATCCAACAGCAGCCACAGCACTAGCGTGTCTTAAAAAACACAAAAAGCAGTTAAAAACAATGGCTGTAGTCTGTATCGTTAACCTGACCTCTAAGTCAGGAAAGTCAAGAAACTGTGGGAAAAAAGAAAAACAGCAGATGAGAGAAAGTGAAACAACGTTGTTTCCAGATCTATCTTCCAGTGAATAAACAAAAACAGACAACATTCACTGTGTGAGGAGGAGAAAAGAATGTGGGCAAAAATTGGGGCAATGAGAAAGAGGAGCAAAAAGCAGATAACATGAGACGTTTCAATGCTGAACTGTCAGCTTCGATCAGATTGGAGATAAAATAATCTGCCCTCAACTCCAAAATATCACATTTACCAAAACATCAGAAACATCAAACGTGTTCCTGGAAAACATGAAAGAGGATGATGTCTCATACACAACCCACGGAAAACACACACACAAACACACACACTATCTGTGGCACCATGAAACAACCGGAATGATAAAAGTTAGACTTGATGAAACAGAGTGTAACCCATCACACACACACAGACACATACAGGGGGATGTTTCTGTTTCTATCTACAGGCTCTGGGTCCCGTGAGAGCAGAAAACTACTTTATCTTGCCACTTTACCAAAACACTTGTGGCCTGGAGCCCTGCCAGGAGTCTAGCTGCTAGAGAGATTTCTTTAACAAAATCAAACATGCATGGACACACACAGACACACACTCACACAGCTGTGGTTCATTCCCATAAACTGTGGAATATACAAGTAGTGAAGGAGACAGCACCTCGCCAGCTTGAGAGAAACTCGAGTCTCATGGCGTCTGTTTCCCCACTGTTGGGAGTGATTCAAGTCCTTTACTCATTCCACAACCTGCGCTTTCTCTGCAGGTTTAACATCCTGTCTCCTCTTATGTTACAGTCATTCTGCTGGTCAGATCATGGTTACTATTTACTGATGTCAATGTAAAGGTGAGAGGACTACATTTAATGGTCGGTCGCACCAGACACTATATAAATTGTACATTTAATACATTGAAATAATGTGGGCTGTTGCTTTCAGGTCTTTGGGTCTAAAACACAGTTTGTCTTGTCATTTGTCTGCAGGCTGCCGTGAGCTACATTAAAATAAGATGAATTTGAAATGTGTAAACTAAAAGAGTAGATTTCCATGGCATCGACAGCGGATTTGTATGTGAGTCTTAAGCCAACAAGTCCTCTTTTGATCACAGTGTCAGATAATTACTGGCTTTAGGGATGGAACTGACAATTATTTTCATTGTTAATTAATCTTTCAGTTTGGACAGAGAAATGTGTGAAAAGGGTTAAAAATGGCTGTTGCAATTTCACACAGCAAAAAATATTCAGTTTACAAGGGGAACAGTACTCTAAAAACAAGAAAAACAAGACTTAAATGATTATCACGTGTAAGTCATTATTTATCCTTTCGTCCCCTCAGAGTTTCGAGATATTGAGCTTCAAAGTATTTGCAGTTCATGGAGCAGAACTGATAGAATTTTTTTATTTTTTTAGATATAAATACATACAACTTGGACAAAACACATCATGTAATGTTATCAGAGAATCTAAGTATGTGAATAAGTCAATTTTGACAAAAATGTTAATCCAAACGGACGCTTTGTCTGTGTTATAGATAATAAAAGGATCCATTCTTATGTTCCTTTTGGAGAAACTCAAAACTGTTACGTCACTATTTCCCCATCCACAATATCTTAAAGGGCAGGAGAAGGGTATTTAATATAGGCTCTATATGCATACACAAATAAAGTATGAACTGTGCTTATCTTTGACCTGTTAAAATCTATTATTGCTTTGTCTTTTGTCCCTGTTCACTCGTCATATGTTCCTTTGGAAACACTTCAATTGACATATTTTGGGGTCAAAGTACAATTTCAGGCACGAAATCTGCAGAAAATGATCTGGCGTTCCACCTTCGCTGTACAGCAGTTTTGAAGAGGTGTAGCAGCTTTCTCATTGTGAACACTGACCTGACACAGTGTTGTTTGTGTGTTTGCTGTGAAAGCCTTTTCACTTAATTTTTTTTTGCCACTGCAAAAGGACCAATAACGCGGTACCTTGAAATAATTTCCCTCAGCAATTCTTTATTGGAGAGCTCACACATCGCCTTACAGGGTGAGGGAGGCTTAAACCAAACTGTCCTTGTGGCTGTGCCATAATGGCAACTGTTGGCTCTTCCTTATGTCTTGTCTTTACAAAAGACTAGGCTACCTCATGAAAAATAAGTAATGTCCGTAGTGTCCGTAGTGTTCTGTGAAGACAGTGGCTGAAAAGTCAGCTCACGGTGCAACAAAAACTCTTGTTCTGATTTTAATAATGGTCTCTGGCCTCAGTTTTTACTCTGGTATGCAGCACTTTTGATCGTAGGGAAAAAATTTTGATTTGAGCAAACTGGACAGTTAAAAAAATGACTCCTATTAAAGACTTGGCACAATTTGTGTCCTTAGCCTTTACTCTGTCTTTGTATGGAAACACACATTGTTGGAGGAAGTGCAAACCCTTTGCTAAACTTGTGTTTTTTTGGTCAGGATGTTTTGAATTCACTGACCTGGTCTGGCCTGGCTTCACGCCCAAAGTCAAAGACCAAGATGCTCTGGCAGATATGAAAGCAGCGATGGCTCTTGTAGCGTTCTTTACTATTTGCATGCTTTCCTGGCATTTATCTGTTATTCCAGCAACACACACACAGACACGCACCACCAACACCAACAAGCAAATTAAAGTCGGTTGGTGGGCAGTCAACGGTTGACTGTCAGCACATTCAAATTTATAGATTATTATTATAAAAGATTAGGAAGAAGAGAAGAGAAAAGAAGAGAAGACATTAGTATTGCATTTCATAGATAGATAGATAGATAGATAGATAGATAGATAGATAGATAGATAGATAGATAGATAGATAGATAGATAGATAGATAGATAGATAGATAGAGCAGCCCACTGCAATCAACTTTTTTGGTGTGTCATGAGAAAATAATGAATGGCTTAAATCACTAAATTATAAATGAAATAATAAGTCCAGCAATATTACAGGGTAAACGTGGAGACTAAAAAATGTGCTCAGAATGACCTTGTATTTTTATGCTCCTGGGATTGTGGTGCTCCAACAGGAACATCCTGTGACATTAACAAACAGAATATGGCATCTACTCTACAGACTTGCATTAGACTCATTTCCATTCACAAGCCTTGAAGTTCTTAATGTTATAGTCTGTGGTAGGCTACATGTCTTTACCGAGCCCGATGAGGGGAGTCAGCGGCGGGAATCCATGTCTCCACGGCGGACTTCGTTCAGACCGTGAGCCGGTGCACGGAGCAGAGACAGCGCCGGGACTCTCGGCCTGAGTCAGACCGGGTTCCTCCTCTGCAGATGCGGCGGGGAAGCGAGCGGGAGCCGCGCGGGCTGCGCCTGGAGGACTGGAGGAGGGCGGGAAGCGAAGCTGCAGTTTCCGGAGATTTTGGCAGGAGTTGCAACGTCCTCAGTTGGGGGGTTAGGGGGAGAAACCCTGTGAGTGAAACGTTAACAAGAAGAGGGGACGGTTGAAGTGGGTGATTTTCCTATCTGGCTTCTTGCGTCTCATCTACCTGCACCGGTTTGGTTGACAGAGAGGAAGCGATGGCACCGTAAATAAAACAGGAGCTGCTCAAACTGAGGAGGGTCAACCCCCTTTTGAGAACACAACGCACTCCCTCACAGACATGATGTGGCTGTTCAAGCTGAATAAAAAAATTATTTATTATTCTATTTATTATGTTTATTAGATTAACATTGGTAAATTTTGCCTCCATTTTTGACGATAATGCCGAGACAGATGTGTTATTTCCCCCTGTCAGTCCTCAGCACATCAGCCTAAAATGATGTCGCCTATTAAGGAAAGACATTTGCCTGGTCCAGGTTATCTTTCCCTAAACTTGCAAAAACTCAGTGGCAGGGAATTCCCACACCCGATCAGATAGTCCACGGTTCAACTGAAGAGTAAAGTTCTCTGGCAGCCATTGGTGTTGGGAACATGTTCAAATCCACATAATATTTGAAGCATGTAAGTATTAAGGTGGTAGTAAATAGTAGTAAAGAGCCTAAAACCAGACCTTGACACAGGGACCCTCTATGAAAAGGGGATCATGAGATTAGGTAAAAACACAGCACCAAGTTGATGTGATATGTTGCTGTAATGGTGCAACTTCCCCAACATATTTTATCACATAAAATGACAAAACACCAAAGAGACATGAAGTGGAGCCCTGGCTTTTGCTTGGGTGTAGACATATCTGCACATCTGTCCAGTTGGCACAAGTTTGAACACAAACTGATTTTGAGGATGTAACATGAAACTATTCATTACAGGTCAAATTCATATTACTGCAATGAGTATGACAGGCCTCCAAGGTAAATGGCTTCAGATCAACAAAAATATTATTTACAAAAGGGATAAAATACGTAATTTAAATTACATTTTAGTTTGTTTAGTTATTGCACTGTCTACTTTGCTGCTGTAACATTGCAAATTTCACCATTGTGGGACTGGTAAAGGATTATTAATTTTATCTTTTACATTTTCTAGCCTGTCTGCAATCAGCATCCCACAACACGAGAAAAAATAAAACCATGTCATTTAAAAGTTTTTATTTGAAATGATTTTAAATACAAATAATATATTTTTCCATTTACAATGACAGTTACTTTGTAAACAAAAGTGGCAGAAAGTCATTGGGTAGTTTGTCCAAACTGAGATGGCCTGGCGGCCAGTCACCTGGATAACGTCTGTCACGGGAGAGATGTTGTCGTATTTAACGTCACTGCAGTTTTATTTTTCCACACAGCGTAAATCACTGATGCTACATTCTATTGCAGAGCGATAAATACTCAGAGTACAATATTACCTGTTAGCATACACCTGCTTTGAACACAATTACAGGAGGGTATAGTGCCTGCGTTTGTTTGTTTGTGTGAGTTAGTGTGTGTACGTGGTGTTGGGAGAGGTCGTCCACAGATAATCAAACTGTTCTCACTCCCACACCATCATGACACCCTCAAATATGCCATAAGAATATGCCAAAGTAACAACAGATAGTGTTGTGTGGATAATCTTGGTGAAAGACTTTTTCTAGATATTTTTTCTTTGAAAAGTGAACTGTCAACATACAGTGAGAGTCCAAAGAGCCTTAAAAGGAACCTCTGATTTTCTTTTCTCCCACTCATGAGTCTAACAGATGTAAAGACAAAAGTTAGAATGAAAGAAAATAAGACACCGACCTATGTGATACATTTGTTATAACTACAGCTTAACAAAACCAAACTAAATTTAAATGAATGGGGGGGCTCTCTCTTTTAGCCAGGACTGCTTTGTATTCCCCAGATAGAGAAAAAAAAAAAAAAAAAAAAAAAGAGATTTCCATCTGAAATGGTAGTAATTATAAAACGAAACTTGTTCTGCTTTAATGACCAAAAAGAAATAAGTTCTGAACAGAATACGCTTCATATTTATGGACTTTCAACAGGTTTTTGTTCAGCTTTTCACATCATGAGAGTGTGTCAGGACCTCATACTCCAATCCCTTTAACACGGGGCCAGACACATGCCTCACTTGACTGTTGACCCTCTCTGAGTGGGGGGGCAGGGGAAAAAAAATAAAAAAATGTTACTTATTAGTGACTTCGTGATGGCAATATCAGTGATATGTATCCCACGGCTGGGGAGCTGTAGGTTACTATGATGAGACTACTTCTAAACTGAAACAAAGGAAAAAAATACTGTTGATTTGTTACAAACACAAAAAACTAAACATTTTTTTCTGCTCTCCCAAGAACCACTGGTGCATAGCACCCAAAGACGTGTATGTTGTGGTATTTCAGTTGTATTCATAAGGCCTTTTTGGACAATGAGTATACACTGGAATGTGCTACAATTGTAAAAATAAGGGGAAAAAAAAAAAAAAAAAGAGAGGAAGTCACTTCTCTGAAAAGCCACAATTATGTATATATCTATATATATAGATATATATAAATATATCTATATATATCAGTATCTGAGCCCCTTATAAAGACTGAAAACTCACAACTTTTGTGTAGTATATGAAGAAAGAAAGAAATCTTAACACTGCAAGTTTTTGTCATTTTCCCCCATTACTCTTGAGGTCATAATTCATTTCAAGAGCCACGAGCTTTCAATCAACAATTGTCTCTTTCAGAAAAATACATTTTGATGTGGATCACAGGGACTGAACAGGCATCACTGACAGAACTGATAAAGATCAGTATCTATCCATAGACATCCCCTTCAACATACAGTAAGTACAAGTACATACAAGTGACTGACTGGTGTGACAGCAGAAATAAAAAAAATAAAAAAAAGATGAGACTTGACTGTGCTCCTGTGCACTGAAAGGAGCAAACGTCCCAATGGTTGACTCAGATGTGATCCCTGATTAACAGGGCTAAAGCTCACATCTCTGCAGTTTAAGTGTACAATAGAAAGTATCATTGGTGTGGAAAACATTGGTGCTGAGTGATTTTAAAAACTAGGAGCGAGAGCAAAGTCATGATTTCCATAAGGAGGTCATGTGTTTTTGTTAATTTTGCAAACGGAATTAGCTGTTATACATCCCCTCTCCCCCTCGAGAAAAGAGCCCAGATAATAGGTCCTCCAGTCCACAGTGTGTCAATCTTCCATACCTGTACAAACACATACAAGGTTACAAACACACAGCAGACACACACACTCTCACCCTCACATGCACACCCACTCACGCACACGGGCCTGGTTTAGTATTCACAGAAATCTCTTCCGCCAGCAACGGAAATGCGAAGGAACAAGTCTCTGTAGAAAAGAGGAAATGGAAGGGGCGGGGTCTCAGTCCATGTCATTGTAAGGGCAAAATGGACAAAGAGGAGGAGGAAGGGCTCTGAGTGTATAAATTGTCCCAGATGATTCTGTGTGTGTGTGTGTGTGTGTACGTGTGGCAGGCAGGGCTTTGCTGCTCTTCGTTCATTGCTCTTGAGTGCTGTTGTGGGGTCAGGAGTGCGTGGGTGGCCAGTCCATGGGAGAAGGCTGAGCATGTGTGTATGCGCGCTTGTGTATCCGCGTTCAGTCGTTGTCCTCGTCGTCATCTTCACTCTCCTCAATGCCGTCACTGTCCTCCTGCTCCTCGTCTTCCTCCTCCGTGTCGGGGATGTCCCACTGTGGGTGGTTGTCCAGCATGGCCTTGGCTTCATGGACTTCCAGCTAGGAAACACAAGGGACACACAAAGTTTAAGATGTGGAATTAGCTTGACTTCTAAAAGTTGTATTTCACAAGAAATACTATCCTTAAATTTTGTTTTTTTTTAAATATGCTCTTTAGTAGAAGACTGATGTAGGGAGGAGTTATGAATAAAACCTTTAGAGAAACTGATCCAAAACCTATGAAATAATGATGCATCAAGACACTAACAATCCTGCAACTGTCTATGACAAACTATCACTGTGAAATGACAAGTTCATAATTCAAAATGACGTTGTTAAATTAAGTTTTACTAGGCATAATTTTCTTTTTCACAAATCCTGACAAAGAGGTTGAAAATCATGTCATTGCCAACATCTTGGTGTTTTGTGTGACAAATAGTGAACCAGACCTGAAATGTTTCACCTCACAATAGTGCAATACGTTTCTGCCATAAAACATTTAATATTTCACTACCACTCAGAAAGACTTCTCTGAACTGTCCTCAGTTGCAAGGCTTCCAAATCACAATAGAATTAAAAATCTCAACTGCAAAATGAAAGTACAGAGACATTGTACTGGTGCCAGATGGTCTAAATTAAATATCAATAGAAATTAAATAAAAAAAATAAAAATAAAAAAAAAACCCTCAGTTCTACAATAGAAATTACATTTGCCTGACACGACTTTTTAACAGTAAAAACATGCTTCTACAATTAAAACATTCAAGCCTTTACAAAAATTGTGTGATCTACGTTGAAAGATTAGATGTTTTTATACACAACATTGAAGTGACAGTATTTTAAGATATGTCCTGATTAGCTCCTCATATCTGAAGTGCACTCTAGTTAAATGTCTAACAGGTGCTAGAATTCAAAACAGATAAATGACAAAGAATTCATTCTCTGGTTTGGCTTGTAACAGAGCCCCTTATTCCCAGTGCCTTGGCAGCAATTAACACAATTGTTCAGTGAGCTTCTGTAGCTGGTGGCTCTATTGTCTCAGCTGCTTTGGCAGGAAAAGAAACCATTATATCCAGGACAATTTACACTGGTTTGGCGAAGGAAATGGCTCAGCAGACAACTCTAAGCAGTTGTGGGCATTTCTAATGAGATCTCACAAACACACACACAGCTTTTTAGTCACCTTGAGTGGCTTGATCTGGTCCAGTCCCAGGTAGGAATCAGAGCGAAGGATGACAGAATATTGGTAGTTGCCTGTTTTGGAGGGAGCTGGAAATTTAAGCTCCACCTGGAAAATGACAGACACACACAGACAAACACGTCTATTAAATGTAATCACAGAAGCACTCAAGGTGCAGACACATAGCTGAGTGACTGAGGGCACAATTGCTTGATATATAAAAGCACAGTGTTGTGTTAAAGCATGTGGAATGGTTACTGTCTGTGTCAAAATAAAATGGTCTCCATGTAAAGAAACAAGGTGGCTGCTGTCTGCATTTAACAAGGTTTGCTTTCTTTTATTCATCACAGGAACACGAATAGAAGCAGCAGAAGGAAGCAAACCTGTGAAGGACACACACTGACACTGCTGAATATGACAAATCCGTTGTTACTGATGACGCATAATCATCTAGTTCATCATGCAGAGGGACGCAGTGCGGTAGGTAATCACAAATGACCCACTACAAGATGATGATGATGGGGTCCAACTGTAAATATTAGCCCAGCATTACCTCAAGCTGTGATTACTATTCCGTACAATTACATATGGCAAACATCTAATTATCAGCACAATGAGGCTAATTGTTATTCAGTGTGTGAGCGGAGAATGAGCTGTGAACACAGCGGCAATTCACTGCCCTGCCTTGTTGATGAAAGCAGCCCTTCTGCCCCCCTCAACAACACATCTGTCAAACAGCATATGAGCAATCTCACAACACAAACACCAGAAGGAATTGTTGAAGTGACAGCATAATTGATTGCTAGACAGTGAACTGTTATCCAAGGGTGGGTCACCTCTTGCTATTACATTCCTTCAGAGCTGGGACAGCTGGTCACACACACACACACAGGCCTCATTAAGCTTTTACCTCACCGTCAAGCCTTATTGTTGCTGGAGAACAGCGGGATCAGAGTTGCAAATTATGCAAAATAAATACTCACTCACACACACACTCCTCTCAGGAAATAATGACACTAGTGCAAAAGGTTGCCTAGCAACAGAATGTGTGGCTACAGTGCACAGGAAAGAGACTTAAACACACACACCTTAACTTATTTAGATCGTTTTACTCCATGAAGGTTATGTCATAAGCTACAATTAACCCTCTGAGTATTTTACTGTAACACAATCACACAGACCTCACTTTATAATAATGTACAATACAATACACAAATAGATTAAGTGCTGAAACAAAAACTAAGTGGCTCATTTTGATATATTAGTGCTTTAATTAATTTATCAAGAAACATTTTGTTCCTGCTTCTCAGATGTGAAGATTTTCTGCTTGTTGCCTTTACATTTATTTTATTTAGATTTGAATCTGTTGGTTGGGCAACACAAGTAATCTGAAGATGTCACCTTGGTCTCTCAAAAATACACTTTAGATTTTTCTTACTTTTATTTAATAAACTAAAACATGACAGCAGAGTCATATTGTGCAAGGTGTATGCTGACCTCCAGTGGGCTGTTTTTTGTACCTGTGCAATGAAAACACACACACACGCACACTCTCACGCTCACGCTCACCTCTTCTGTGTCTTTTAGTGTGCAGACATGGTAGGGCATGGAGACGAGGGTCTGATCACGGCGATCAGCGATATAGAGCCACCACCACTCTTGCTTCTCCTCAGGGAAGTAGAGGCTGTAAACAGGGTGCGTCACCTTCGACTTGGTCTCCAGCAGGGCCCGCTCTCGCCGCTGGATGCTTTGCTGCAACGCCTCCCACTCCTGACAGGGAGATGTGGGCAATGAAGGTCTCATTTACATTATAATACATAATAAACTCTAAAAAAACATGAATGAATTTGCATTCCTAAGAGTGAGAGTTTAGAATATTTCTAGTCTGATTCCAACATATGCACCCATATAAAATTTCCTGACCTCCTCATCATCACCAGCCATCTCATCCACCTCTGTGTCGCTTTGCTTGTCGCTGTCGTCGTCCCTCTCGCTGGGAGAGTCCTTGTTGGCTTCGCCCTCATCTGACTCACTACCTTTGTCTGAGGCCTCCTCCTCCTCCTCTTTTACTGCTGCTGCTGTTGATACTGCTACAACTTCCTGCAACATCAACAATAATACAAAAATGTATTATTGAAGCAGCATAGTGTCATAGTGATAATTAACCCAAATCAGCTGTTGCTGGACACGTACATTTCCTGCCACATTGCCGTTGGCCTGTTTGGTTTTGGCAGGCGCAGGAGTGGCCTTCTTCTTTGTTAATTTTTTCTTCTTGGACTTGGCTGTCTTCTTAGCCCCTTTACTCTTGTTCTGCCATACTTTGGTTTTGGCTTTACTTGAGTCGCCTTGCTGCAAACACACACACACACACACACACACACACACACACACACACACACACACACACACACACACACACACACACACACACACACACACACACACACACACACACTAGGTGAACACTGCATGATTTTTAGAACAATTAAACTTTAAAATCATAGGACATAATTTTATCCTTACTGCTTCCTCTGTAGTGGCAGCCTCCTCTCCTGGACATGGCGTTGACTCCTGCTCTTTTTCAAACATGTCCTACACACACATCACACACATACAACGAATTCACACTTTTCAACCACGCATACAGTCAACAGTACACTCTAGTGGTCATCTGAGGGAATGCATGTGCAAGGCAGCAAGATCATAAATAAATTTGATTCACAAATTCACTATTCTCACAAGGCTATAAAATCATGTCAGTGTTTAACCTGATGTAATCATTGCTTACCGCCATCCGTTTTCTGGATAAGGTGACAGTTACTGTTACAATAGAGCCTGCTGTGATGTTATTGCTGTCTTCATCATCAAGGACTGCAGAGAGAGAATAAAAGGAACTTTAGATGTTAAGTTCTTAAACCCCATCACAAAAAAGTTTGATCAGCTTTAGCTAAAGCGTTACTTTAGAGCCAATAAAGTTCCCTTTGAACCCTCTAGATATCGAAGCTACCTTCAATACAATCTTTAGCAGCATGTACCTCAATTGCAGCTGCCAGTCTACATGTACAATATTGAAAGCTGTACTACAATGACCTTTCTTCAGCTGAGGTGACAAAAAACTATGACAACCATTTCTTTGACTGTGCAGCCAATATAATGTGTGTCAATGTGTATTTGAGGACTGACCCTGCAGTTTGGTATCCATGGTGATATGAGGAAAGCTGCCCAGCACAGCCATGACCTCATCGTACTTCTCCTCTCCCAAGAAGCGCAACATGCTGCGCCTATCAGAGTCCTTAAGACTCACCAGGTCCTGAAGGCTCCGCACTTTATACTAAAGAGGAGAGAGGACAAATGAAATATTTACTTTAAAAATCCCTCACACACAATGCATGTGTGCACATATGGACATGTTGCAGGTACCTTCTTTGAGATACAGTAGCGAAGGTGCTCCTCCTCAAAGTGGGGCAGCTGCAGCAGTGGTGACTTTGACTCCTGCAGGCCCTGCACTATCATCTGGGTCAGTTTCATACAATTCTCTATGGTTACCAGACGAGGAGCATGAAAACCTGGACAGAGGGATGGCAGTGTGCACATATTAGCATTACTGAATCTATATCAAGGCATCATGATTTTGAGCATAAAACAACACCAAGTTCAACTGCTGAAATATTACTTTTGCGTAGTGTGGATGCCCCGTAGGGTAACATATGCAACAAACAGTGTTTACTCTAGTTTTATAGATGCACAGCTTCCCTGATTTTGTACATTCACATAGACCATGTTTATTAACCACCAGCCAAACTTAATGAAAACTCTTGTAAAAACTAATAAGGTGTGTACACAATACATTTGACATAAAAAACAACACAGCAGAACAGCAATGTCTGACAAAACCATTTCTCAAAACAATCACTGTGCTACTTTTTCAGATGTGGTTCCAAAGAGAAATATGAGAACAAATATAACGTATACCTCCTCTGCTGTTGGCCATCATGGTCAGCTGACAGCCCACGTTGATCATCTCCTGCAGGAGAGCTGGACTCTTCCTCACCACAAACCTCTGATCTGGACACAGACACATACCATGTGCTGAATCACATGTTTCTGACCTGCATCATGTTTCTTAAGAAAATGAAAATCTCTACAAAAGATAGCACTAATTATGTCGATCATTTTAGATTATTGTCCAAATATAACCCATAAGGCCTGCTTGGATTTGTAGTAGTATAAGTAGTATAGTAGTAGTATGAGTATTATAAGATTTGATGGCATTATCCAAATATAATTAAAGCACAGTAATAATTCTCCAAATCAAGATACTGGTAAAGGTCATTTATTCATATCTTAAATCAGTGTATTAACTAATGCAGCCTTCTCCAGTGTTTCTTTTTACAGTAAACATACTTTAAATCCTTACTCCTTACTTTATTTCCATTTTCAGAAATCTAAAGAAGCAGTTAATGATGACTTCTGTAACTTTGGACCAGTCTGCCCTGGAGCGATACAAGCTAAGTCACTGTGATTGTGTCAACATATATACAACAGTGTTTTAATTGACATAAGGGCAAGTATGTGATGACAAAATTTGGAGTGTGCACTAAACTGTTCTTTCCAAGGAACCTTCCTGGACATGTATCTTACAGTAGTTCTGCAGAAAATATATCTGGTCAGCTATTAACAAATCCTTTACTAGACAAGTATAAAAGGTAAATATTTAGATTTTCAGTCTCCTACCTTCTTCTAATTCCTCTGATACATCCATGCGTGCGAGATGAGCAAGCACCAAGACCCTGGCCTTTAAACTGTAAGGATAACAGAAAGGAGGCTCCTTCTTCTTGACGTTGATATTTCCTAATTCACGGATCAGCTGCAGGAGAGACAGGAAACGTGCTTCAGGGATATCTGTACCTCTCAAAGTATTTCTCTTTGAACTCTGGACAATCCATCTCTTTCTCACACACACACACGCACACACACACACTACGTACATTGTGTTGATGTTCATTACCTGTGGCACTTCGATGTTGTCCGTTGGTCGTATGGTAGCTTCTTTATTGCTGCGAGGGTCAAACTCGAACGCTGCCGTCAACACCATGGCCAACCCTAGAGGTCAAATTTTGTAAAAAACAGGTCAAGGAACAGGTCAAGACGGATGACCAGAAACTAAAGATACATAAATATGTTATGTGTAAATTGGATGTTCAATCTATTGCTCGTCATAACTGTCTCACCCACCACCATATTAACCACATGAACACATTGTATTTCAAGCTTGATTTAACATCTTATTTGTGCGCATATCAAATCTAAAGTCATTAAATGAGACCACGCAGTGTGAAGGGGAAACTCACGCTTCATGTTCATGTTTGGCGTCTTGTACATGAAATGCATGAAGAGCTGGGTAGTGTTGATGAGGATCTGGTCTCCGCTGTAGCGGATAGAGCGATACCACCATGTGCCCTAAGGTTGAGACAAAAACACACGCAGGACAGAAGAAATAGAAGTGAAATGTTGAGGGTATGAGAGGAAGAAAGGGTAAGTATTGAGTACGTTCTGCTGTATAGAGACAAGATTTAAATCATGTTCCCGACTTACCACAACAACAGGAAGGATGACCATAAAGGCTAGTCCATACACCAACAGCACCTGCAAAGAAAAAGAAAAAACATCAAAACTAATTATATTTTAAGAAAAAAAAAAAAAAAAAGTGTGATCCAGGATAACATTGTTGGGTTTATTCATTGCATTGGCTCTCTGCTATTCAACTACCAAAAACAAGTATTTTTATCAGTTTATCAATAAACTACATTGATATAATCAACAAATATTTACCAGCATTGAGTTCTTCTGGTCAACAATCCAGGCAGGCAGAGCAATACCAAAGCTGGTTGCTAGAAAGAAGGAAATAAGACAATGGACCAAAATGCTAAAATCCCATTGTTTACATACTGCACTGAACATTTCAGCATCATGGATAATCTCCATCTGCATGTCAGCTAAGACTATGGGAGCCAGATTTTTCGAGGAATTCTTGATGGTGTTCAAAAAACATCTACATAGATTAAACCACACCATCTGCTCTCAGAAGCCACTAAAATCTCTATAACATGTTATTTTTGGATCTGTAAAAGAGTGTGCGAACATGGAGACATTTTTTTTTCTCACAGGTGTCGAGTGTCAGCTCTCACTATAGTGAATGAGCTGTGTTGTTTCAATTCATCTTTCACTGTTTAACACATTCATGGCTTTAAGTGGCTCACCAGCATCAAGAACAGCAGGTGTATCAACACATAAAAAATGCAGTGGTCTACCGTTAGATTGAGAGCATCTTAACTTACCTCCTGGACCATCTGGGTTACCGTACATTTCCCAGTTCTGTCGTGACTGTTCATTGGTCAGACTGTGGGGAGAAAAAAAAACAAGTAGATAAAATTAAATGAAGCAATTGGAACTAAGTGCTACTTTTCTAAATGTTACTTTCATTATTGGTGGCAGATCTAATTTTGCTGTCTGGATTATGAAGTTAAGACCTGACTGACACTTACGCAGCATAGGCTTTGGCAATTCTCATGAATGTGGCCTCATCACCACCTTTGTCAGGATGGAACTTGAGTGACAGTACACGGTATTGCTTCTTGATTTCTGAGAGAGATGCACCCTGGAGACAGAATAATATAATTATAGCAACTCCAAACCAAACCATACATAACAAATATTGTCAAATCCACCTTGTTGTAGTCATCAAAGTGCAGAGGGATGATTGTTTAACGCGTGGAACTAATATCTTGAGTGGACAAACTAAATTTTCAGGACTTTGTTTGTTTTGTAGAATACAGCTGAGATTATGTATTTTATGTATTTACCGGGTCCAAGTTGAGGACTTCATAAGGATTGTACTCCTGGTACTCTCTGTCCAACTTGGACACCTTGTAGGCTAGCAGCAGAAACACAGCCCACCCAAATAACAAGGCTGCTTTCCTGAAAAATGGCAATAGACAAACAGGAATAAAATGTTACACACAAATGTCTGAATTCTTTGGAAACAATACCAGGCTTGTCTCAATTTCATTAGACACTCTTACATTATTATATTATAGTTAAAGATTTTCTGCTGAATTAATCCTGCAATGTAAACCAGTGTTTCTATACTCAGCATTTTAAAGCTAAAAACATGAGACTGTAACAGAAGAAAGCTCTTAATCTACTGCATATAAGCAGAAGAGGCAGGACAGGTTCTGACATTACGGTTGTTTAGTATTTACACATGGAAGTTGAACTTGTTTCCATGACAATGGCAAAACCCTATGGGCTGCTCTGCAGCATCTGTTGCCATGACAACCACTCACTAGCCTCTGAGTTGTCTTAGTAGCTCAACCAGAAAAATGCATGATGGATTCCCATAATAAACATTGTCAATACCGTTGCAAAGATTTCAAATACTTAGATTTTGAGAGTAAGTTGAAAAAGAATCATTTTGATTCATGCAACTGAATTAAAATGTTGGGTGCTTCTGTCGTCTGTCATAAATCCAATGATACAAATCAAGAAATTATTTATTTTGAGAGAGACAACAGGACATTAGTCTAGTAACAGAACAGAAGTGGAAAGTGGAAGGATGAAGCTAAACAGATGAAAAGACAGAGAGAGAACAAAGAAGAGCTACTCAGACAGGCGCGCTGTGATGAGGAGGCAAATGAGTGTGAGAAGATAGGCAGAGCGAGACAGCGAAGAGCACTTGAACCCCCCACATCTCTGTATTAAACCACACACATAGCATGAATAAACAACGCTGAAAAAACAGGGTCATGTTAACAGAAATGTTAAACAGTGCAACACAGTGTTTACACCACCAGCACACGACACTGAGAGGTTTACGCATTAAAAAAAAAAAAAAAAAAAAAAAACATCAGTAAAACTTGTGCCATTAATTACCCAAAACATGCCCTTCCACATACACACATACATGAGCTTGAATCTGTCTACACTGTGGACAGCAGCATGGCCTATATCTCATCTTTATACTAAAGGGACAACGTATCTGCCCATCTGGAAACAGAAGCAGTAAGATATCAGGAGCAGCTGCAATGATGAGAGAATGACTGAGCTTCTCAATGCAAACAGCTCAAGCAAGTCACACCCAAACAGGAAAAGTAATGTGACATTTGGCAACAAAGGAGAAAGAAGCAAACCTGCTATTACACTGCCAGGCGAGTTGAGGCCTTTCATACGTCAAGGCATTTGCAATTAAGTAATCCAGCTGAAGCTGCACTTGGATCAGGTGAAACATGTCAACATAGCCCCACAAATAACTATAAATAACAGATAATTCCTATCCTTATCAACTCCACACATCTTGGGACAACTTTAAATAAAAAGAGTATGATCAGGTGGTGCTATGGAAGATTTTCTGGGAAAGAGACATGATGTTTGCTCTTCATAACAAAAACTACAAACCCAAAGCCAATTGACTGGACTCACTTTAGTGTTGGGACGATGCTCTGCTGTGACTTCATCAGCCTGAGACGGTACCACAGACACCGGCCATGTACCCTCCTCAGGCTCTTCAGACGCAGTTGTTCTGAAAGGAATGGGAATATAGAGATTACTGACGCATTAATACAGTCACACCAGTCACAATCAATACTGCAAATGCAGCTGTAATTTCAGGGGGAGGTTTAAGTTTAGTTTAAATCGGGAAGTGTCATATTAAACAGAGAAAATATCACTGTTGTACATTACACATGTTCACTTCATTCAATGAAGCCCAATCAGAAACTGTGTATTATTTTACTGTAACGCAACTTGGACGAGTGAAGATTTAGTTAACGCTGTGTTCGTTTGACCTCGCCTCCATGCAATATTTAGTCCAATATTGTGATATCAGTGTCTGAACTGTTAGAAACATCCTCAGCTCTCTATGGTGACCTGACATTTAGCTATTCCCAGTAAACCAGCTGAGTAAAGTTTGTTTTATCTTACATAACCCATGGTAGCTAAGTTGTTGACAAACTGTAGAGATAAGGATATACCAGAGGAAAGTCAATAAAGACATTTAGAGATAAAGCTTTGGCTTTACTAGCCAACACTTAGCTTCACGGAGCTAACCCACAGAAGCCTCAGGAGCAGGCAAAGGTGGGTTTAGGGCAGACGGATAGACAACGGGCTGGTAATTAGTGAAGCAGGATGGGTAACTGTGTTAAAACTGTTAACACAGACTTGTACTTGTACTAAGCTCTGAGCAGTGAAAGAGACGTGGGTTGGCCAACACAATTTACCACACCGTTAGGTTAGATTGTAGACGTGTGCTTTCGGTAGGAAGTTAGCCAGACTAACAGACCCCTCCGGCGGTGGGTTTGTCCGAGGCGAGATGCTGTGTGAACTCTTCACGTTACACTGGCTGAGGTTAGTTATTTAGCTAAGTTAGCACAGAACCAGACATCGGGCCTTACCAGCATTCTGATCCCGGGGCCAGAGGTAATATGTGGCCGGGATCACAATGAGTCCGACGAAGGACGTTAGGAAATAGAAAAAGGTATTGCCGCTGTCATCGTACTGGAACTGTTGCCCGGCCATTTCGTAGCGGCGCTTGGGTCGCCCTTCTTCTCCACCGCTGCGCTTCCCCCTTCTAGCCCAATGTGTGCGACTTGACAGACCGTTAGCTAGCCAGCTAGCATCCAGCCAAAAGAGCTCTGATCATCGGTGTACGTGGTGTACGCCTGCGCAATGTGGCCTTTCTGTCTTCTTCGGTGGTGATTCAGCGTTTTTCCCGAGCGTCACAGACCCCCAGAGGTGGCGAAGAAGAAAGACGGAGACTTATGACTCCAATGAAGTGAAACACGGTCATTTTCTAACTCACGCACTTAAGAAGAGCTTGTGACCCAATTTTAATGTGTGAGGAGGTGACAGTCACCGACATCGTTACTTTATTTATGAAATGAGAGAAAGTGCTTTTTAATGGTTGGGTCGTGATTTTGCTGAATGATCTTCCTTTCTTCTTTTTTTGGTGAAAATATGCTTAAACGTAAATAATAATACAGAAACATAACTCTATGTAGATCTTTAGATTCTTTGTCATAACAATTTCCTTGATTCATTTCATTACTATCTTAGTGTATTATTTACAAATGAAATACAAAATTCATGTCCAGGGACATTACATTATGTTTTATGTGCAAACAAATTATACAAGCAATGCCAATGCAAATAGCTGGGAAAAAAAGGTTTGTTTTAATCTTTTCTGGAAACTATCTGGATTTTAGTTTTTCAGTTTTCCCTCTGATTGACCTTCAAATTACTTCAAATGTGTACAATATCCTTAGCTGACTTGTACCTGTAGCCTTTCTCAAGCACTGTCAGTGAGATTGCGTACTATGAAATGATGCACATTGCACACTTGTTTCCGTGAACTGTAATGGTGTGTTAAGATGATTAAGATCCAGAGTGAAAACTGACAGCAAATGTGTTTTTATGATGAACCTAAACAAAAAGGAAATGCCTTTATTGAATGTTTGGTATTAATATAAATGTTTTGTTTATTTTCCCCATCCTTAACTATCCATTAGAGATGAAGCTATTTTGTCTTAAAAATAAAAACAACGGCATATGCTTGTCAGCCAGGGGATTTTTGAAAACCCTTGTGTCATCCAATTTTGGTTGTCTAGCTAATGAGTTATATAATTGACCACAGTTGGTGTGTTCTTTCTATATTATACTGAAGCCAATCGTTAAACAATAGTTGTAGCTTGTTGGCAAGACTCAAAGCAAAATAAAAACATTTTTATTCAAGTCATATTATATATATCATATATTAATTATATCAATATCATATTTGATATAATAATAATTAATTGTCAGAAAAGATGATTAAGGAAGAAGTTTTTTGCTTTGTGGATTTTATTTTTTCTTTTCAGATTGATTCTGTCAAATGTGAACCATAATTTCATCAAGAGGCTTGCGTTTCAAATCAGGCACGGTGGCATCTGAAGCAGGGTAACCTACAGGAAGAAGCATCAGCAGCTTCTCATTAATGGGCCGCTTGAGGAGTAGCCTGAGCTGGGGGCCGCAGTTGAGGGGAGTCGATGTGACGGTAACAAGACCTGCATTCTGATAAGCAAATGGACAGACACAAAAGATATTCACTTGCTTCACAAGACATTCTCCATGTTTTATGTGCTCTTGTTTTGAAATACATTTATACCACGGAATTGGATATAGATTGATCTGTATTATGAATGATTATGTCCTTTACCTGTAATGCAGCCAACAGGATTCCACAGGATATGGATACACTGATTTCATTGTAGTAGTGTGTCTTCTTCTTTCCGTTTGGTAGAATCCCATAGGTTTGTTTGAAGATGAGCACCAGGTATGGTGCGACATCCAAGTACTCCTTGATCCAGTTAGTCCTATAGGAGAAAAGAAGTTGTGAGAAGAGATGAGTGAAATTAGAAGTGTAGTTGAACTTTAAATTGGTCCTTAATGTTCTTAATGACTAATATGCATTGTATATGCATGGACAAAATGTAGGATAACTGGTAGGGGATTAAATGCTGTCAGTGTAGTTACTTGTGAAAGCACAAGTATATGATACAAATGTGTGGAGTAAATATTGGGGCTCACCTTAATCTGGCCAAATCATTGACCCACTTGTCACCCATCCTCTGACGGTAGTTCATCTCCTCTTCCTCCTCCACTATCAGCCTGATCTTGTGCTTCGTCTCTTTGTCGGCCACCACAACAAACGTCCAGGGCTCTGTGTGTGCTCCACTTGGGGCCGTACCTGCCCAGAGGAAAAAGAGGTGGCGAGTAAGCACACAGTGAAGAACTAGAGAGACAAAATACAAAGCTGCATCTAACCCCACATGCCTGCAGTGCGGATGACATTATCTATGACCTCTCGTGGTACCAGCTCTGGGCTGATGAATCGGACAGACCTCCGCTGGTTCATCAGATCATAGAAATCCTTGGATCTGTCCAGCATTGTCTTCTCAGAGTAACGTGCAGGGGAGTAGGGCACATGTAGAAGGTCCTCCTCCTCATCCACCCATTCACCATCCTCTGAAACAATGTCAGACACAAAATCCAAACCAGTGATCAGCTTCTTAAACAAAAATTCAAAATTGCTAATAAGGGCTTCTGCAAAGACAGTGGCTCTTGGATCTGTTATGGTGAGTTAAAATCATCTTTAATGGGGCAGAAATTGCATAGTAACGCTTTGTAACATGCTATCAAAAATGTTTATATCACTCAGTAAAAATATTACCAGGTTTTGAAGCATATTTCTGTTTGTTGTAGCTTGTAGTTGAACTGTGTGACCATTTTGATATGTTTGTGTACATGGATTATTGTCACTGTCACCCTTTTCAGAATGCAAGAGCCTAAAACTGACAGCGATGAATCTGATTAAACAAAAATACATTTGGAAACATGCATCATGCAAAAATTATGTTCACCAAAATAACAGATATGACTCATAAAAGGCCAAAACATGATTGTGTTTCAAAAATGTCAACTCTTTTTAAGCATAAAAACTGGTTTAAAAAATTAATATTATAATAAAAATGGATAAAAGAAAAGGATAAATCGAAAAGAGCCAACTGCCGCCTTTGTATCACATCCAGGTCATTAATCATTATTGATTAAATACAGCTGTGAATGATTAGCTTCAGGTCTAAAACTATTCTTACTGTTCTATGCGCGCCCCCGCGATGCGCGTGTACTTGTCTTTGGCGCACGGCACACGCACGCACAGGCCCAAACATGAGAAAACACCCTGAGTCTGTTCACACACAAATGTGAGTTGCAGGTTCTTGAAAATCTTGATTGACTGAAGAACTAAAGGTGAGAAACACATTTACTCGGTGATAATGTTTCGATGTTGCCCCAATCTGTGTGTTGTGTCTTATAGATACTTTGTCTCCAGGTTTGTCGCTTTTGAAAAAGTTCAGCGCGGCCCTTACCGTCCTCTCTTGCTGTGATTTCCGTATCGTCCTGCAGGTCTTGGTCCACCCACGGTCTGAGGTTCGCTTTGGACGTCGCTTTAGTTTGGGTCGACGCGGTCTCCGGGTCCCGTGACTTCAGAAGCATGAAGCCTATCACCAGGCACAGGACCCCCGCCAGCACAGGCGTGAGGACGGACAGGAGAGCCATGGCTGCCGGACAGCGGCGCAGTGTCCCGGCTGAACGCACACCTGACGTTAGAAAAAACTGTAGTGTTATCTGGGGGTGGGCCTGTTCACGCTGAGTCGATCATCTGTGATAGAAATGTCCCATCGGCTCGCAGCTCTGCTGAAAAAAGTACAGATCCACTAAATGAACCGTCATTGGGTCAACGTGGTCTCGGTGGTGGAGCTGGGGCCACAGAGCAGCCCTGATGCTGGTGAAGCAGGTAAATGACTGATGCCAGCACAGTATATCAGAGGCTGCTCATCATGAAACAGTATGCGCAAAACATAAAAGGGCTTTAAGTCAATGCTACAAAGTCCTTTAATGTACTGTTGCCTTAAGTTAATATTCCACTTATACCTGTGTTGGTGAGGCCACAGTGTGTTGCTACATGGTATAAGTCTAAGGGTCACATTAAGTTTGTTCAATAATTTACCGTAAATCATCTTTAGACCTTAGACCTTGTAGCCCACTGAATAATCTTTCTGACTAGGTTTCTGAGGTTTGAGTATGTGTTCATTATATTTATTTTAGTTGAACAAGCATTTGGTTTAAAATGAGAAATGGCTTCAGACCTGTGTTAACCATATCAGACCGGGTTTACATCCTTGGACCTGCAAAATCATTGAACACAGATTATTTTTGCATCATCCTCGAAGAAATATAAAGTGATCAAACACCAACCCAGGTGACAAAATGAAACATCTGGCCCACTATACACCCTGATTCCACAGCCCAAGCCTGGCCCATATACTTCCACATCTGGGTAGATCCCAGCTCTTGTCCTCCTCTTTTGGAGGAAGATTTTGGTCCAGACGCAGGAGCAGCATCTGACCATCATGCTACATATGGGCCAGACTCAGGGCTGTGGCACCACAGTGTATACTGGGCCAGAAGAAACGCAAGCATGTGAGACAAGAATGGGCAAGGTGCATTGCGCTATCTGGGGAAAATGCACCATTTATTGCTCAGTATAATGTTGTGTAACACGCACACTGAAACAATAGGCTAGAGACATTTTATTAAGACTGTACTGTATCCAAAGGAGGAATCATGTTCTATTATGAAAACACTTCTCTATATGACCAACAGGTGGCGCAACTCACTCTTCCGATGCCTGACTGGGGTGTTTGGGTTCACGCGTAGTCACGTGTTAGTGATCCATATTCAGGTGTGCATATCTAACCCAACCGTGGCAGACACTGGTAGCGGGAAAGACCTTCTGCCGAGGCTCCTGTCGGCATCTGCTTGTTCTCCATGTGCGCGCCGATGCAGAGACAAGCGCCATTGAGGGAGTTCAGGAGACACACTGCAAAAGAAAATGGCCACCAAAACAAATAATTGTATCTCATCCGCCCTATTACTCCTTCAAAAGCTATTAGTTTTCTAAAACCAGCTTTACAACCCGTTAGTGGCATCTTTAAGGGCCATTCTGAGCATGTTTAATCAAAACCAATGGAGAAATTACCTCAGTTCACTGCCATTTTTAAAGGTCATTTTCTGCCATGTCTCACATTTCAAAATTGAGAAATGAAACAAAGTGCTGGAAACTAATTATTTCATCCCACTCTGCAGAAAAGGGGGAAACACTGGTTCTAATTTGAACGCGTTAAAAAGCGCCTGAAACTCACTTCTTGCAGTGTTGGCTCCGCCTCCTCGACCGTCTCCGGCGCTGCGCTTTAAATAGCAGCTGTTTAAAAGCGCCTCACACTCCCCTGTCTGCCGCTCAGCAAGCACCCCTCACCCATTCACACATTTCCTCTGTTACAAGCCCCGCACATCCCGCAATGTCGGCCGCCAGCACCGAGACCAGTGCCCCGCTGCCCACCGCCGGCAGCCGCGTCTTCTTCCAAGCTGCGACCGGCGTGGGCTGCGTGGGGTCCGACCCCATCACTGGGGACGACCCGGTCCAGAAGAAACAGGGCAAAGTGACGGTCAAGTACGACAGGAAAGAGCTGCGGAAAAGACTCGTCCTGGAGGAGTGGATCATCGAGCAGCTCAGCGAGTTGTATGACTGCGAGGTGAGTGGAGCAGAAATCCTAACTCACACACTTTGCACCCGCACGGTCAAAATCACAGACAGCAGAGTGTGGCCTTATGACTCGAATATAAGGCCACTCGCTTTACCTGGATCAGCAGCTCATCTCCCACCTGTGATTTTATTCACTGTCTCTGCAAAGAGAGGCTCAGAATGCACCCACATTTATGATGGACTATCATCCTCCACTAAACAGCCCGAGCCTTCGGGTTTATTGGTGCCTCTTTGTCCTCTGCAGCACTGATACCTGCTGCCTTATGGCTGAGGGGAGAGTAGCAGAGGAGTCGCATCGACACAAAGCTGTCTACACTCCGACTCTAACGCGATGTATTGTCTCCTCTCTCACACGCTTCCCCGTGTAAGGAGAGGGAGAGAGAGGGATGGATGGATGGATCAGCGAGGTCCAGAGCGAGAGAAACCGCACGGCTGCGCCTTTTACGCACCAGTCGCCTCAGCCTTTGGCTGAAAATGTGCCATTCAGGCCAAACAAATACCTGTTTTCCATATGTTAACATTTCATATCGGGTCCTTCTGAGCAAAACGCATGTTCAAAAGCCCCCGATGGTGTGTGAGTTTTCTCAGCGGTTGTGTTAAGAGAGACAACATAGTCAGCATTCAAATGTCGTTTCTGAGGCAGATTTCTGACCTTTTAAACCCGTCTCACATTTCGAGGAAGGATCTGTCGCCAGACGACATTGACAGCCACATTATTCTGAGCTCTCACGTTCACAAGTGGCATTTTTTAACATTTAAAGGGGAAGAAGGTTTGTGTGCATGCGGGTCTGTATGTGTGCTTTTGAAGATAGGGAGAAGAGAAAGGGGGTGGGGGTGTCTATAGGTGACAGTGTGTGTGTGGCCACACACAGTATGCTGCCAGAGCCAAGTTGGGGGGAAGTGGTGGTGTCAGACTGAAGGAGAGGAAAGAAGGGCAGTGGGTTAAGGGTGTGCTGATGCTGTGACTCTCCTCACCAACCAATCACCTCCTCTGGCTCTGACCCCCTTCCTTACAGCAGAGGGTCTGCACAGACATATGCACACATTACACAGTGTAGGCATAGCTACAGTGTGTCAGTCTCCTCTGGCTCAGCCTATAAGAGATGGTGCAGCCGTTGTGATCGTGCATCCTCACGTGCAATCTCACATGAGCCTGTCAGAATGGACTCTGGGGACGCATTTTATTTAGATATAAACAAGGAGTTGTGTGAGAACAAGTACACATTGGTGTGCATGTGGTTTAGATTATTACAAAGATTGTGTGCTTGTGCAGAAGGGAAACACATTCGCACAAATCACAGCAAGACACTGGATGTCAACATGAAAGCATTATTGTCTGTGTAAGTGGTTTGTTCCTCTGCTGACAGAGCATCATAATGCAAATATTCCTCATCCATACTAAAAGCAAATAGACTTTTCCAACAAAGCCACTATGATCTAACTACCTCTGTCTACTAAAACATCACCAGAAGTGAATATTTCTTGCAGCCATTCAACTCTCAGCTGCTGTTTTTATGGCTTTCGTCTTGTTTGTGAGCTTCCCCCTGTCTTTTTAGCCCTGCTGTGTTTAGAGCTGTATAGCCTGTCTGAGAGTGGACTGGTTTACATTTCAAAGTCAACTGAGGTCTTGGCTGCATACCTGCCTAGTTGTCAGCAGGTGCACTTGATCTACAAGTCGTGTGATGCCTTCTTGCACACGATAGACAAAGTTGATGTTTCGACAAGGGCTGGGATGCACCAGCCCAGCATTTGTATCTCACATCTGGATCACGCAGCATTTGCCTTCCTCTTCCAAGGATGTGCGGTTTTGTATGTGAGGCCATGATTTGTTTAATGCAAATGGCCATTTAGATGAATAATGAAAAACACTCCACAGATCACGAGATACATTCCCCACTGCAGGTTTTTTTTATTTCACTATTGTAGCATTGCTGTAGAGAAAGACTTAACTCGCTTATCTGCAGACATCCAGTTTGTCTCAACTTTAATTTAATGGTGGGAAATCTGCAGTCCACATTTCAGTATAGATATTCCCAGCAGCATGACACCTCCTCATATTATGCCTTTCACACAACAAATGGGATGATATCACATAATAATCCCCTGGCTCTGTGGCTTTGGAGCCAGTCTGATATCACGCTAGATGCTCAAATAAGCGCAGCATTGACTGGCTGTAGAAAGACATGGATGCTGACAGGATTTCATAGGGCAGTAGGTAATGAAGCAACTACATCTTCTTTTTGACACATTGTCACTGCAGCGCATTGTTAAGTTTTCTTTCATCTGTGCACTGCTTTACTGATGGTGTTTGGTCTCATGGCTGTAAAGTGGAAGTAACACCCCCATCATCCTTGCTAACGCCTCCATGATAAGACTTATAATGGACACAGGTGTGTATCTTGTGTGTGTGTGTGTGTGTGTGTGTGTGTGTGTGTGTGTGTGACAGAGTGCGTGAGAGACTGCTGATTTAGTTGCACTGGCCAGGCTTAAAGGTCAGCATCTGTATCTATTTCATAAGAAAACCTGATACTAGAGATCATCACAGAGGGTGTCTGTGAGGGGGTGGGGTTGGTGGCGCACTGATGCTGAAAGTGGAGACAGGGTTACTCAGACAAAATTCGATTTTATTTTTCTACAACAGGTTGGTGAGAGTTTCTGGGGTATTTTCTTTTTCTGTCTCCAAAAAATCTTAGCTGTAGAGGTGATAAAATCAGGAAAAAGGAGCTAATGTACACAAAGAAACACACAAAGAAGTGAAAAAAAGTGATATAAAGCTACAGCCATATTAGCTTAACATAAAGGCATTAAGACCGAAAGGGGGTGGGGGGTTGGCTGGGGGCCCCGGCTCTGTCACATGGTTTTCTAAAATGTAGTTTTATCAGATATTATATCCAAACAATATGTAGAAAGGACAATCTGTGCCAGAGCCAGACTTCTGTTGTCCTTATGCTATGCTAAGCTAACTGTGTCCTAGCTGTAGCTTTAGCATACCGTACAGTTATGATAGTGGTATTAATCTTCTCATCTAACTCTCAGTAAGAAAGCAAATAGCATATTTTTCAAAATATCTAACTTTTACCTTAAACCAAACACAATCTAACAACAAATATGTCTAAATACAAACCAAGTCTGCTATTTTTGTTCTCCCTCTTCCTGTGTTTTTAATTAAAATATTTTCTCTCTCTCTGGGCTATAGGATAACAGAAGGTGAGTCCTGTCAGAGATGGATCCCTCTCCCCTCTCTTGGGATATGTTGCCTCTGTTCATTTGGCTGTTCAGAGGACAGAGAGGAGAGAAGGGAGAGAACAGAGTGGAGGGGTGACTTAAAGAGAGAGAGAGGGAAGGAGAGAGATAGCAGTAGACCCAAGTGCTCCCAGTGCAGCGCTTAATACAGAGAGGTCTAAAAATACAGTATCCTATTTTCTCCCCATCGTTTTTCTACAAAGCCATTGCTCACATTTTCAAGAAGTCAGTGGTTTCTTATGAAAGTGAAATGTTGTATAAATAAATCAATCAAACAGTATGCTGTATTATGATTGGGCTGTGACTAATTATTAATGTCATTATTGCTTAATATGGTCATTTTCTAATTATTGTTCTTGGTTGGAGTCTGGCTGTGAAGGAATGTCAAAAAATGGAGAAAGAGATGTAGATATGCATTTCCTGCTTAGTCCTGCTGATGTTGGAAACTGGTTTTGCACATGATCCCTGACCAGGACAGCGGCATAAAACAGGACGATGCAACATCAAACACACAAATGAAACAGTACTAAAAACCAGGCAACAGTATTATGAAGTCTGGAGTAAGTTATATTTATTATTAAATGTGAGAAGCTGAAAAGAAAAAATGACACAAATGATGACTTTATCAAAAAGTTGCAGCTGAATCTTTTGCCAACTAATTGGTAAACAGATCAATTATTTCAGCTCTAATGTTGATTTCTCTTTGAAGCTGAAGTCCATAAAAAACTGTTATGCTTCTGGTCTGTATTACCTGAAAGACGTGGACAAGTAGCGTTTGATCCACAGATGGATTACCAAATGGGCCTCCCTGGCACAGGCCCAGGAGCCAGAGAGGTCAGGGGTCCCTGAGTCAGTCCCTCTGTATGAAGCGTCTGTTAATATTTATTGTTTGAAAGTCACAGGCACAAAACAACCACATAGAGACACAAAACAGCCACAGTAGGACCCCAAACAACCCTAAAGAGATGAACAAGAGACACACAAAATGACCACAAACAATCCAGCCATGTTTACTCTCTTTCACTCCCATATATAGAGGTGGTGGTTAGCCTTTTACCTGGATGAGCCCGAGGGCCCATTTTCTCATCATCGACCTATCAGAAGTCCTACTTTAAAAATCTTGGCTGCATTTTGCAAGAAGTCTAATCAAAAACCCCATTTGTATTTCTATGCACATGTGGACCTGCGTAATCTTTAATTTGGCCGAAACATAATCCTCATTTCTGCTTCACACCTTCGCTGCTACAATACTGAGGTCAGGTCCAGGTGATTAAAGGCAGAATGTGTCAGCACAGTGATGAGTCTGTCTGAGATCTCAACGCAATCAATGAAGGCTGTTGAGGAAAAGATCTTTTACTATGTATGTGAGAGACAATAATAGAGTGGCAGAGAGTGATAGAGTGGTAAATCTGTTGTGAGCACGCAGACTCTGCAGTTTTGTGTGTGTGTGTGTGTGTGTTGTTGGGGTGCAAGCTGCAAAAGGAGGGGAGAGAGCCACTGTAATGCCCTACTTTTCCATGGCTCAGCTTCAATAGAGCCCTACTCAATGAAGCTTATTCATGTGTACAAGCACAGACACAGTGCTCTGCCCTCAGGCCTTGTGTGTGTGTGTGTTTATGTCTGTGTCTATGGGTCTGTATGAATGTGTGTATAAAGCCACGCATACTTTTTTGGGTTGATGATGTTCTGCTGCTATTTGGCAGATATGGGGTAGCGAGCAGTCGGGCGCACTTTCCATGAACACACACACACACACACACACACAGGTCATTGTACATATTTGGACCAAATGGAGCAAGGGAAAGTAGGAGATCATCAAGAGCATCTTCTGAGGGATAATACTGAGTCCTCTGTCTGGTGCTCTCTTTCTCTCTGGATAATCATCACCATAATAAAAGGGGGTGGGGGAGTCTCCCTCTCTCTTTCCTTACTGTGTTGTGTATGTGGGCCTATCTCAAGGCGATGTTTATGCGTGGAGTCTGGAATTTGTTGCTGAATTTTGCCCCCTCTAAGCATCAACGCTGACTTCTAAGTCAGTAAAAATGATCATCTTTATCCCTTTCCCATAACCCCCCAACAACCTTACCTCCTGTGACCTTGTCAGTAACCTTTCCCTTTGCTTGCTTTTCATGTTTTTTTTTCCTTGCTGGGAAGGAGAACAACTATGTGTCATGTGAACCTCATAGGGCAGCGGAGGAGGAGTAAACAGTGCAATTCAAGCCAAGTCATTAGCAAAGTTCAATAGGTCTAGGATTATCATGCCAGGGAGCAACACACATGTATTGACACACAAAGACAGATGCATCAAGTTACCATTAAGGTTGCTACATGTACTGTATATACACATACTGTAGACATACAGGCATAAGCAGTATTTTATGTCTGTTGCAGGTGGTGACTTAATTATTTCCCACTTTACTGACTCATTCAAATGTGCATCCATCACCTCTGACAGCTGATGGACATGATCAATTGAACACATCTTACTCTGTCTGGCGACCCGAGGTGGGTTAAGCCTGATCACCACATTATTTTTTAAGAAGGTTGCTTTCAAAATGTGATTTTAAAAATCAAACATTTTCCAAAAAGAGAAAGCAGAATACATGAGGGAGAACAAATGATGTGGGGAAAAACAAGAGAAAGAGGAAGAAAAAGAAATGCAAATATTATTAAATAGGAACCAGAGTGACTACCATTAGCTCTATTGGCAGGCACAGCCATTTGCAGATTTCACCAGTCAATTTGGATGTTTGCTTTAATGAGTGGCCCGAATGTGTTTATGGATCTGGTGGGGGGGAAGGTCATTGTTGTGTTTGTTGTCTGCGCTGGGAAAAGCAGTCATTCATCTATCAGCCATTTCAATTGCACAGACAAAAATAGATAGCCTCCTCGCTTGGCGTCTGTGTCCGAGGACATGTTGACATGTTTCACATAGCACCTGCAGACACATGCATCTGCTGCTGAACAAATGAGAGGTGTTGACAAGACGGCCTTTTAGGCAACAGATAGCCACCAGCTGCTGAAATGGTTATAAACACACACACAGCAGAAAGGTGTCAAATGCCTATCTCTAAAGCAAAACTGAGGGCAGAGGTTACAATGTGGTTGTTTTGTCATCTCTCTACATTTTCTATCCTGCTGTCATTCTCTTCACTTTAACCCCTCTCTCAGCGCCTGATCCATCGGGACACCCACCCACCTGCTTTTTATCCTCCTCCGTCTCTTTCTTTCTGATTTTCCCTCAAGCATTTGTTCTGACTTTCACACACATGTACATTAAACATTTTATGTCTGTTGTTGACACTGCTAATCACATATGATGAGCGATTCTAGTGAGCGCAACCATTTAAATAGGTTTAATTGTTACATCAATAAAGGGATCATTTGTGACAGACAAGTATTCAGATAGGAGAAAATATTAATGTTCAGAAAACAAAAAATAATGATAAAATGTTGAAATGAAGTGATGTAAAGCACGTTTTTTTGTTTTTGTTAGGCCTCCGTATTTCACTTCTTTCCTCCTCCTTTCACACCTCCTCCTATGTGGTTTCCCACTCTATTAACCCTTTATACTGTGTTTATGGGCTTAGCTGTGGTAGTTTAATGCTGTCATAGTGGATTTAGATATTACTACCAACCCTGGGGAGGAATATGAGACTGCCTGCTGGAGAAAATAAAGATGGATAAGGTGAAAAATAAAAATGTCTGGAAAGTATCTGCAGGTTATTAACTTGAGTTACAGGACATAGTGATACAAGAAAAAAGATCATAAAATGGCAAGTGCAATTCACAATTACAGTCAAATGTCACGTTTTCCATTTTTATTTTTGTGAATTACCCTTTAGACTTATTTCATACCGGATGTCAGCTGCAATGTGATTAAAGATTGACATAAAAAACAAGAGAACCAGCTGCAGTATGCAAGCAGACTGTGAGCCTGTGAAAGGAAGAGATGTTGACTTTTCACACTCGCACACTAACTTTCTTGTCTTCCTATGACATCTCCTCCCATCCCGAGATGATCCAGTTAATCACTGGTTTCATTGTCAATGGGCCGGCACAATTTATAAACTGGTTGTGTACAAAACACTGACTCACTCTCTATGGTTGGCACTGTGAAAAGATGTGAAACGCTGCCGTCATTCACACGTGTCAGAGAGGAAGATGAGGGAAAGTCGGAGAGGAGGGAAGATTATTGTTTTGACTTTCAAAGTGAAAGGGGGGTGTGTTTATATGTGGGTGTGTTGCTTTCTTGCTGTCTACCTTTGCACGTGCTGAATGACTGCACATTTTAAATATAGGAAAGCACTATAATCTATA
Organism: Rachycentron canadum; assembly: GCA_038496675.1. Taxonomy (NCBI): domain Eukaryota; kingdom Metazoa; phylum Chordata; class Actinopteri; order Carangiformes; family Rachycentridae; genus Rachycentron; species Rachycentron canadum. Next base: position 9,901,978 of record CM076665.1, read on the forward strand.
CAAATTCTTAAAAAATGTGGTTATTCTTGGGCAGCTTTGTTTTATTGCTGCTATACCACTGCTCATATTCAGTATATTGTCACAACAAAGGGTTTTCTCATTACTTCTGAAATTTAATAAAGCCATTAATGTTTTGATAGTTGCTATTCCTGCTGACTGGCTGGCTGACTGCTCGTGGCCCTGCTATTGACTCTTTAAGTCCAGTTAGCCTGGAGGCGTTGCTTTGCTCTCAGGGCAAAGGTCCAAATTGGCCCTCAGCCTGGGGGAGAAACTGTCTGCCTGGTAAATACAGTAAAATTAATCATGTGCCCTTGAACCACAAAACTGTGAAATAGAGTCACAAGACAGATGCTGGTATTTTTTTTATGATTGACAGTCCTTAATATTTTTACTAAAGGAGGATGAGATGATTTCAAGTATTCTAACCTTGTATAGTGAGAGAAGCATGTGTATGTCAGCAGCTGCGATAGGTGTGTCAGCTGTTGGCAGCATCACTTTGGACTGTGTTGGTAATTAACATTAAGAGATTTAAAGAAAGACTCAGTAAATGTCTACTTTTCTGTAATCTATGAGTAGAAAATCCATCTCCACCACAATACCTTCGCTTTCGGCAATCACTGCTCTCAGAATGATTATAGTGAAGAAACAAGGCAGTTGCCTCAGTTATGAGATGCAAGGGTGAAAAGTTGTCTTGATGTAACTCCAGTTTTGTTAATTTGTTGTGTCCATCCATGCTGGAAATCAAGTGTTTGGACAGTAGCTGTTCTTCTTTACCTCTGTGTAGCTGGTTTATCACAGAAAAAAATGTCAGTACTGGTTTAAGTAAATTATAGAAACAGTCAGGCTCAGCTGCCCATCATCTGCTGTCAGAAAGGCATGGGGGTTTCCAAAGTTATATTTGACCATCCAACAAGCACTTCAGAGGAAGCATACTGACTGTTTATGTGACCAACCACTGTTATCATATATCACAAAGTGAATGTAAACACTTTTACCATGGGGGATACAAGTGAATGACAGTTAAATAAAGAATATGGTTTAATATGGAATATATAACACATATTACTGTAAATTAAAATGGTGGCTGGCCATCATTGTGATTTTATCCCCAGAAAGGGTGACCTTTCTTATCCAGATGAAGATGAAGCAAAGAGGGGTGAATGATTCATTTACATCGCAATTAGCTTTGAAAATCATCAAGCATAATTGTTCGTGTTTTTAACTGAAATGTTCCTTTGAGCATTAATTCATCTCTTCAACCCTCGTTTTCTACCAGTTCCCCTCTCTGATATACAATGTCCTCTAGAGTACAGCTGAATCAGCGTGGGAACAAGCTTTTGCTGCAGCAGCTAACTTTATCCAGTGAAGTCACTTCATCTGTGCTGTATGGTTTCAGCAAATTGCTTCACTGGAGGGGCAATAGGGAGGTGGTAGAAGGTGGGGGGTGGAGGGTAGGGTGTGAATGTAGAGAAGAAGTGCTGTAGAAACACTTGTTTTTACCATTACGCCATTTGTTGTTACTATTCCAGGATTTCTTTTTGTCTTCCCATGCTGTGTAAAACATGTCTTCTGCCTCTGGGCTCTTGTTACCTTTAATCCTCCAGTCTTTTTTTTTCCTTGTCCCATCCTTACCATGGGACAAGATGAGGATGGGGGTGGCATTTTCTCTCCCTCTCCCTCACCTCACTTGGTCTCGTAAGATGAATTCATCCAACCTTGAGCTCCGCCTCGCTTTGATGTGACACAGCATGGCAGTGCGGAGAGAGGAAGAAAGCTGAGCTGTGAGGTTTTACTGTGTTGCACAATCCTCCTCTCCCTTCCTCTCTGCTTCATCATCACAGTGACCCACTTATCTCTGCACTCCCCATCTCTGTATCTTTATGTTCTCCTCTTATGTATTTTGATTACTGCCCTTATACATACCTCTTTTCATGTCGTTTCACTTCCCTTTTGCAGTTATTTTTACCTCTGACTTTCTGCACAGTCCCTAATCTCACCCACATCCTTTCTTAGTTCATTGTTTGATTTATTAAATCTATCATTCTTTTTTTGTGCCCTACTTTTTAATGATGTTTCCTTGTTCACAGTATCGTTAGCATCTCTCGCTTGCTTTCTTCCTGTCCTATCATCATATAACTTTGACACAGAGGTGTGATTAAAAATGTGGGGGTGTTATAATGTTATTTAACAGTAAATTTTTCTTTGAAATCGAATGAAATTGTATGTCTGTCCTCATGTCCTCAAAATTGTGTAAGTTGTGTAAGAGATCTTTCCATGTCAGCTCCATTTTGTGTATTATTACAGATACTCTTAGCTTTGATATATCATTACAGGTGAAGACTGTCTGTTCCCATCCTCTTTTTACCACTAAAACATACACACAGAAAATGACTGCAGACAAAGTGACAACTGGTAGACAGTGGTGGTGACTGCTAAGCCTTCATATTCAGCATCTGATCCTAGCAGCAGCCGTGGTCCTTCAGACAAAACCTTTTAGCAATATTAGCACCAAACTTGCCAAGTGCTGAAATAAGCAATAGCATTATTTCTCACTTTGTTATACAGCTACATTAACGAACAGCCACATAAGACTTTAAAGTGTCAGTTATTTGAATTTTGTACCTTTGTTTTAACATTTTGGGCACAGGTCTCATGACCGAAGCACAACCCATTAGCAAGCTAATCTGATACGTTCTAGCTTGGCATTAGAAATGATCTGTGTCCATACGGACACATCTGAAAACACACATGTACATAACCTGGACAGGAAGCAGATTGTCTACTCAGCTCAGAAACGCTAACATGCAGACCTTCACAACAGCTGCTAGCAAAGAGTATATTATATGTAATATGTCTCAGAGAGGGGAGGAAATTGGACATGATGCTATTACCATCAAGTCTCTCACAATTACCCCCCCCCCCCACACACACACACACACAAATACACACACACTTTTTACACTAATAAAACACAATTTGCAAGAACAAGAAAACAGTTAGCCTGAAAACCAAATTGCAAATACTGTACTTTGCTAGGCTAGCTCATGAGCCAGCTAGACTAAGCTAATTTACCCACTTTTTCCTAACTGTTCCCTCCTGTAATTGGGATTTGATGCTCCAACGTTTTAGTATTTAAATTTGTTTTTATCCAGCCTTATTTAGGCCAGTGTGGCTGTGGGTTTCACAAAGAAGTTTTATGCATTCTTTTAATGTTACAATGCAAACATATCAGGGACTTGTAGAACAAGTAGGACTTGATATTTTTTCTATTTATCTCTTTATTGTTTTCCAATCTGAGGCTTCACAAATGACAGAAACGCACATTGATTCAGTAAAAACCTTTTAACTAGAGGATATGTCTGCATAAAAAATAATGGACTATATATTTGAGGGCCATTGGCTCTCTAAATGTCTGTAGTGTGTATCTCTCATAATAGTTTTTACATCTGAATATTTTTGGCCAGCATTGATTACATTTGAATCATGGTTCTGTCAAAAATACATAGAGAAAAGAGTTGTGTCATGTCGAGAGTTTCCCCTCAAACTGGCTATTTCTAAGGTACAACAACTTTTTTACTGTGGTATTTCAAGTATACTCAACCATTATCTAATCATTACCCGCAGAGTGTAAACTTTAGTACTTAAAAAGTTTAAATTTTTTTTTTTTTTAGGAATAATAAAACATAATAAATATCTTAGCTGCCATCTGTCATCAGCTAAAGCTTTTAACAATCACATCTTCTGAATGTCTAAGCACTGTTCAGTATAACTGGTAGTTCTGGTTCATATAAATAGGCTATGAAAAGAAAATAATAATGAATCACTTGGCCAAGTGAAGCGATACCCTGTCACAAGGAGTTTATCTCTTTGTTCATATTGAGTGTTCGGATAAAGTCTGAATAGAGTTTGTGATGAGTCACAGGGTCGGGCCGCTTACATTAGCTTTGATTCACCTCATCATAGACTAACCAGACTGAAAACGCTGCCGGCTGCTTAACTGCTGGTCAAAACAAGCCTGACACACATGCTCACACTTTCTCTGCACATAGCAAACACACTGGCTAACTGTCTCAACCTCTGTTTGTCCCAACACGACTCTCTTTTACATAGTCTACACAAAGTTGCCTTCATCGCAACAAACACTTGGATCCTTGTTATCTCTTTTGCACACACTATCCTCTACACATAATACACACACTAACTCTGTTTTCCTGCTCTCATCACTATGTCTTTCTTCTGCATATGAAAACACACAAACTTGCTCTCATCTGCAACAAAGGCTGTTTCTGTGCTTTAAAAATATAGAAACACTTACTTTGCTTCCCAATTTCACACTATGAACCCAAAGGCAGTGTGGGCAAATAGTGTATCATAACACCACACTCATCATGTCCTCATTTTTTGTGTTTGTGCTGGAATTTTCCGTGTATATTTTCTTTGCTGTGTGAATTTACTACAAAACACAAGTAGTATTTGTGTGTAGTTTGCAACTGAGAGCCTCTGTTTTATTTCTGTCTGCTATTGTTCTTTTTGCTGCTTTAGATCATATAAAAACAGAAAAAAACTGTTTCCTGTTGTTGTTAAGATGAGGTTCTGTATAGTTTACATAGATAACCTTTGAACCTATGCCTCCATCTTAGAAAATCAGCACAAAATAAGATCTCAATTTGAATTTTTTTGATTTCATTTCTCTGTGTTTGTGTGTCTGTCTGTCCCTTTCTACCTCCTGACAATGTGTGCTGTCATTTTATCACCCCACTGCTAGCAGGATGGAAAATTATTTTCCCTAGGGTGGTGGGTGTGACCTCAACTATTTTAGGCCCTCAATCACAGCAGGACAACAACAACTTCAGTGTTTATCTACGTGTTAAGTGCATGAGTGTGTGAGTCTGCTTCCATTCTTGTCATTGCATAGAGTATATTCAACACGCTTAGATACTTTCTCATAAGCGCCACAGAGAGACAAGGCCCTATGGTGAGTGTTTCTCCGCAGAAGATTGATGGTGGCAAAAAAAACATGCATGTATTTGTGTGTGTGAGAAGACTTGGATGTCGTCTGATTGCTTGCAGTCATGCTTCACACACAGCACACAGGCCATGCTTTCCCTAGTCATCACCAATCACAGTGACAGAGGTTGACGGACTGCCTGCTGACAAGTGAAATAGTCAGGGAAACATACACACACTCACAGACATGAACACAAGGCAGACTCACTTGGGCTGGACTGAATGTACTGTATGACAGACAGGAGTCGCACAACGTCACCTTCGGTGATTAGTTGGGTTGAGCTGAAACGAGCGAATAATTCAACAATAAATGTGTGATAATGATGGCAGAGAGTTCACAACCCAACTCATCCACAGAAAGATTTGCCTTCTGAGCAATCTAAAAAAAAAAAAAACATTTGGAGATATTTTTGGTGTTGAGTAGACAGCAAAAGTATGGAACTTCAAGATGAAGTTTCATACATACAATCTATGTGACAGTTTACCTGAGGACACATCTCAAAATTGTGCATCCAAAAAAGCATAGATAGATAGATAGACAACACTTTGGCCTCAGCCACGTTCAGAAGGAGGTCAGTGTGCTAAATCCTGCTGACTGTTACTCATTCTAATTCACTTATTCATCTCTATTTTTAGGTTAAAGCATCTCTCTATATGGAAACCAGCAGGCCACAGTTTGCGAGCATGACACCAGTCACCATTGCTTTTTATAAATCCCATCAATTGCTTTTGCTTAACATCATCAGTCAACTTAGAGTATTGTGGATTAACAATTTCAGTTTTTTTAAATATGCTATGCAAAACATAATATAACATAATGTGCTCTTGTCCCCTCATTTTTCTGGTTAAGGTGAACTAATGAGGTAGTTAACTAATAGATTAATCTATATTTAAATACATTTCATATGTTATTTAAGGATACTGTTACCACATATTAAACATGAATTTCACTATAGTCCGAGACAGCAGGGTTAGAAATTATTGCTACTCTGCTAAGTTATGCTAGTCATCTTTTTGCAGGACATTTTTCTTCATAATGATTAGATTTTGCCACTTCCTTATTTTTGTGGTAAAACAAACTTAAATACTAAAATGTTGGAGCATCAAATCTCCATTACAGGAGGGAACAGTTAGCAAAACTGTGGGTAAATTAGCTTAGGCTAAGATAGCCTAGCCGATGTACTGTAACTGCAATTTGATTTGCAGGCTAACTCTGTTTTCTTGTTTTTGCAAATTATGTTTTATTGATTTAAAAAAAAGTGGAAAATACAAAAAGCAATAGTATGAAACTTTAAATGGCAACAGCATTACATCCATAATTTCCTCCCCTCTCTTAAACACAATCACCTCTTTTCTCTGTCCATCTCTCTCTCTGTCTCTCCACCCATTTATTCCTCCTTTACTCAGTTTGAAATAGCTCATCGCTCCACTGATGTTTTGCATTTGCATATAACTTCAGCCCTCTGGTTCCACAGCTCTCACACTCCAATACTAATAGATGACAGGCTTTGATATGTTCTGCCACATTCCCTCATTTCTCTGCTTTTTTTCCCCTGTTTTCTTAACGAGGGGGGATTTCAGTGCGAGACCCTCTCACTAAGACGGAGAGAGATTTCAGAGCAAGATGTCGAATGGGACACTGAGCTCTTCTGCAGAGAGATTGAGATGCTTAAAATGCTGGTTGTGTAAATGCCTATTAACGGCCCAGGAATAAAGATGAAGGTGGACCAACTATGTGTGTGAGTGAATTTATGCAGATGAGATATGTGTGAGCCAGGTATCAGTGTCACAGATGTCAAGTAGAATTTTTTCAGTGTAAACAACAGTTATGAGGTTAAGTCTCCATGTTGCACATTCCTACTGTTTTATATTCATATTCACAGTAAATAATTTATATAACTTCAGTCCTGCTGTCAAGCATACAGCACATAATATACCGTACTTGCCTCTTGCAATGTCTCTCACATTTGGTATTGTAATTTCAAAGGTATAATTGTGAGCTAATTCCATTCTGTGCACATCAACCTACCCACGTAAAACTAAAATCACAGTGACTGGGCTTTAACGCTGAGAGCTAAAATCAAATCATCCTCCCTGTTCCTGTGTCTGAATACCAGCGCACGCTCCAGGCTAACACATACAGGAGTCCTCAGAGAGGCTTAAACACACAAACAAACACACACATGACCAGAACTAGAGTCAGTTTTATTATTGTACCATTGTTGGTAGCTGGTCAAGGAATGCACAACAGCATGCACCGAGCAAGAGAATGTTACATCTTTCAGTCACGTTTGCAGTCAGAGGGTTCACTCTGTATGAGCCTGAGCCTTCGAGCTGAAGTAAATAATAGAGTGGGCTTCTCTGGAGTACACCGTTTTTATTTTGGTGTAGTTTAAGGGCCATATGGTTCATTGCCTATAACCTTCCAGCAATGCAGTACATTTAGAAAACAAGGGTCTTAGAGAGACCTATCCAAGGCAAACACATTCCTGACCCACTGGCCACACAATTAGCAACATCAGACCCCATATACAATTATCATCAGACCAATCATCAGCCAGTTGTGTACTTTGGGCCTATAGTATATTTGTGTAATTTCTGCAAATAAATCCAGGCCTATTGTTGTTATAAACTGTACAAAAAAATCATGGCTAAAGTCAGGAAAAGACTGTTACAGTTAATAAAAATGCTAACATTAATTATAGGCAGTGCTGCAACTGTTTTCCTGTATGAAAGTTTGATATGCGACAATACCCGCCTGCCACTCCTATTTCCACTTTTCCTCACTTTGCATCTCAGTACATAAAGGACATAGTACTTTCTACACTGGCACTGAATGTTGGCATTGGACTTGAAATTGTCCACTATGAACATATCTCCAAAGTACACTGGGGTGGGATGGCAGCAGTAGAGCCTATTTTGCCACAGTCATCATGCATGATGTCAGTGAACAGTTCGGGTATTGGTAAAGGCCACTTCTTGGACAACAAAGCTGCACTTTTTACATGGTCTCTTTGGCTTTAATTCCCAGAAGGGAGCTGGGAGGGAAGGGTTGGTCCTCCCTGCATACTTCCTCTGCACAAGTCTTGTGGTGGAGTAAAATGAACCAGAGGAGCACAGGACCTTTTTGAAGTGGTGTTGAGCTGAATACAGCCTTTATCCACCAAGCCACTAAATGGCCCTGCCCCGGCACAATGATATTTCCATATGATGTCTGCTTCTAACAGGGAAATATACAGTATGTTTGAGTTGTTTTGAGCCTGGAGTGTAGAGATGTGGAAACAGTGTTTTGAATACAGACTTGGATCCATGCTGAGAGGTGAAATGAAGGAACTGAAAGTGAGAGAAAGTGTGTAATTGGGGTTAGTTTTGGTGTCACAAAACAAAAAATTACATTACAACATGACAATAATAAATATCAGTGTCTGATGGACCTCATTCCAACAGAAATATTCTTGTTTATTTTTCCATTTCAGTTTCTGTTAATATCTTACATACCCTTGTCCTCCTGATATGCCTCTGTCTCAGCAGCTCATTAACCAAGAGCCCCTTTATGTTCTAGGAGGAGGAGATGCCAGAGGTGGAGATAGACATCGATGATCTGTTGGAGGTCAACAGTGATGACGAGAGAGCCAGCAAACTGCAGGTATACCAGTGTCTGCATGTGTGTGTATCTACATGTCTATTTTTAGGAAATACCACTGCACTATAAAACACAAGTGTCAAGGTTTAGATGATTCTAAAAAGGAAAGGTAAGAGCTAGAACTTTAATCGCCAAACTGCAATGTTCCTCCAAGACCTACAGGATTTTAAGATTTAATCATCACTCATACATGAATACTTCAGTCAATGGTTTCCATTATTTCCAGACAATTGACAAACTCAAGACAATTATTATTGCTTTCTTCATCAGGGGGTATAACCTGCTAAAAGTGTGTTCAGACAGCACTTGAAGCCAACATTGTGTCAGTCACAAGTTTGACTGCTGGATGTTTTATGCAGTTTTTATTTGCTTCAAACATCCAAAATACAGATATTAACCAACCCCTGTCTTCCCATGAAGAGATGGGATGCACCAAAGGTATCATAGTTTCAAATTATGTATTCAAAGAAACTTTGATTCTGGCAGACTTATACCAAAGCTTGATAACTAGCATTACATTTTTAAACAACAAAAACATTTCATTTCAACATTTCTCTCGTTTAAATTTGATTGTAAGGTGGCACTATTTCATCTACATTTGAAGCAGGTGTCCACCAACAAAACAGAATCAGGTGTTGATTTTTACATTTGCTTGTAAAACGTCTTGCGGAAATAAAAGATAAGTGGGAGCAGCAGTGAATAAAAACAAGGCTGGAACACGTCTAATCCCTGAACTCCTCTCTCTCTCTGTTTCCCTCTCTGCACAGGAATCATTAATAGACTGCTACAAGCCAACAGAGGTTAGTATGTTTAGTGTGTCTGTCATCCATACAATAAAATGGTCAATATCAGTGATGTTATTGATGCTCATGTGCACTATTCAATTTGTACTAAATAGACTCTGTATGTTGAACCTGACTCAGATGTATGTGTGTAGTTAATTAATGTCTGATGAGACACAAACACAAATCATTCTCTCTTTCCAATGTCACTCTGACCTAAATACGCCACAGGGTTAAAAGGACACTGATCGACAATATGGTGTGTTTGACATATACACACACTGTATCTGTTTACTTGGTAGGATAAGTATGTTTAAGGGTTGGGTTTGGGGTGAGGCAGGGTTAAGCTATTTTGGTGATTATAGGTGGTGCAGACCAATCACATAACCTCTACATAAGGTGAGCTCTTTCAGCCTGGGCTCCCCATCTGTCATGTGTGAATGCGTGTGTGGCATTAGGTTAGCTTGTGACAACCGCTACAAGGTCACTGACCTCCAAACAGTGTCCACCCAAGTTGACATGTGTCACATCTACACATCCATGCTCTCTCTCTCTCTCTCTCTCTCTCTCTGTCTGTCTCTCTCTCTCTCTCTCTCTCTCTCTCTCTCTCTCTCACACACACACTCACACTGTAATCTGTTGAGTATGATGACAGATGCCATTTTAACACTCTCACAAAGATGCCATTAGCTGGGAATAAACAGTCTTAAACAGAATGATTGAAGAAAGAATGAGATCACTGTACAGTATAGTAGGAGATGAAGATGAAGGACAGGAAGTGAGGGATAGAAATCACAAAGAGATAGGAAGAGAGGGATGCAGAGGGATATATGAAAAGACAGCTGGAGGGAGAAAGACCAGAATGTGGGGGAAAGAGGAGGAGAGGTACAGATGGAATGAGAGGAGAGTCGGTGGCATCAGTAATTAGGTCACAAGCAGTGTCACCCCTGAAATAATAAGGGAGGAAATATTCCACCATATTCTCCACCACAGTCACACTATCATGGACCTCTACATAACTTCTTTCATAAAACCAAGATGAAGAATCTCTTTGGACCCGTTCCTCACTGACAGACTTTTGTCTTATAATTGTTGCTGAGTGTTTATTTTCCCTCCCTTCAGTATTACTTCTGGCTGTTTGTTTACCATGTATGCAGCACAAAGCCAGATATTTCCGAGTCAGCTTTGCTCAACATCCTAGGCTCCCTCACTCCCATGATTCCCTGTGACACTATCAACTCCAAAACATCTATTTGTGTTTAGGATCATTGTGAGTGAGAAGCTGGCAGTCATATTTTATTAAACTGCATCAGATGGCAATATTAGAAAAAAGGATTTTATTACTTTATGCGTTTGACTTATCCTCTTAAAGGAATAGCTTAGCATTTTAACATTTTTAAAATCCATGAAGAACATTTAGCAACTATCGCTTTAAATTTCAATCATTTGCCAATTACTTATCTTCTTTGCATTTATGTAGGACATGTCTTGTGCTTATCACACCCTAACAAAGCCAAAAAGAAATGATTTGGTAATTATATGTTACCTGTATATGTGCCTTTGTTTGTGTGTGTTCGTGCAGGTGCAGCTGTTTGTCTAATTTGTTTTTTCCTTCCCTTCCCTCCAGGACTTTGTCCGGGAGTTGCTGGGCAGGATAAGGGGAATGAGAAAACTCAGTGCACCAACCAAGAAGGGCCTATAATGGCTCTCATGTCAACACCAATCAAACATCTACATCATCTCAGCTCCACCTGCTTAACCCACTCCACACGGACTGTCATCATCACATAAAATTACTCATCAAAATGTTAGTAACTATTCTGCAACCTGCAAACATGCGCCATAAAACCCATGCATATAGCACAACAAGGTGTATTATACTATTTGACTGTTGAAAGGTACGTGAGCAAAACAGATACAACATCGTGAAAATGAAAATGTCAAACCCCGCAACGTGCCAGAACTACAACCATGCTTTAACATGAACGCCACCTAATTCCACATTTCAGACCCATGTGAAAGCTTTTCAAGCTGATGCTGTAATCCCAACAGCCATACTGACTAAAACACTGATAAATCTCAAAAAGGGAGGTGGTTTAAAAAAAAAAAAGTTTGTACTGCAGTAGGTGTGAAATTAGCTGTAGCACTATGTAAACAGTGCTTTATGATTTTGTCTTTTTTACTGAGGTGTTTTGCTGTTACTTATTTTTAAAAAAAAAAGTACTGTATGTTGTCATTTATTGTTCATGTGATTGAAATGTGGTCTTCAACAGTTTTTATTTTTGTCCTACTTTTAAGTCACCCTTATCCTTACTCCATCAGTGCTTGCAAGGGAGATGTGAGGGAGATCTGTGGTTTTATTTTAAGCACAAGGCGTTAATACATCAATTCTGTCCTTTCGTGATGTGTAAATTCTGGAAAGAGTGGGGACATTTTAGTGTGAAGATTTTTACTTTTACCCACTGTTCTAGTACACTTTTCATCACAGCAAGGCATGATGGGTGTTGCAGTGCTCTGTATGACACTACAACACCTGTATGATTGGCAGCCTTTCACTTATCATGTTTTGCAGTGTTGTTCATTGCTGTCCCTCATCAGAATACATATCAGTTGGTTGTTTAGGTTTAAGCACCAAGCCCAAACATTTTAGTTGTTTCTCACATCAGGCTTCACTTAACTCTGCTGACTAAACTCTCTAATAGTAGTTAATGTTGCCTTTAAAGACATTCAGGATCAGTTCACCTTTTACTCAGCACTGAACCTTAACTACTGACAACCTAAAGGCAAATACGGTTGATTCAGAACCTGAAGACAACTTGAAACTTAAACCTGTCATGTCCTGCAAAAGAAGGTGTGCCAAAACTGGGAGTATTACATCCTAAATGTTAGACGTCACGGAGGCGTTAGTGTGACACAACATTTCCACAGAGATTTGTTTGTTGAGTTTGAGAAACATCTTCGAGTAGGATGTTTCAAACTTTTCCAGGTTGCAGAAAATATGTTGTAATTGCATAATCCCAGGTTTAAGAGGTGGATTTAGATATTTATTGTTGTTAATGACCGTCTGTGCACCAACACACTCAAAAACCTGTAAGCTCTGGTACAATCATGACTCTGTTATGGGGTTGGGCCCAGTTTCATTTCCGAGAAGTCAATCGTGAACCAACTGGAATAGAGCAGAGCTAAACCTGCCATGTGATATATATATATATATATATATATATAGATATATACCCTCAGCTGCCAAAGACAAAAGCAGGGCAATGTTTGATTTTAACATAACACTTGCAAAGCACCCGTCTTGCATGCTAACAACAGAGAAAACATTCATAAAGAGAATAGATATTATGAACTTATAATCAAGCAAAAAAAAATAATACTTTTTTGACTTAGCTACCATGTACGACTTTGTAGAACTTTTTGTGTTGAAACAACGTGACTGTCACGTTGGAGAGAATCCAGGAAATTTTAAAAATGGTGCTGTTTTTGATGTTCTTCCCAGGTCTCGGTTGTATACAAGGCGTTTTCACTGTCGATTGATGCCAGAGAAATGTGTCCGAAAGTAATATGTGTGTCTTTATTGACGCAGTGTGTGCAGTCTAGAGTGGCGTCCTCCTTTGCATTTTCTCTCTTCAGTCTGAACTGAGCTGGAGCTGTGTGACCGCACTCACCAAGCAATGGTTGACTTATTTAAAAAGATCATGTGTTTTCTGGATCAGTGAGTGGGAAGGAAAAGCTAAGGAGGGAGCCATTATAGGCAGCTGAGATGCTTCCAGGATTCACGTTGAGGTATTCCATAGGATTTTCTCTGTTAAGAAACAGTTCAGGGGCAATAGGCTGATATTTTATAATTTATGGGATTTCATGTGGAGAGTATTTTGAAAGTATCCATACTAGAGAGCTTTACATTTGCATGTATTTTTAAAGTAGCATGTTGAAGGGAACATTTTGTTGGCCCAAAGGTTTTTATTTCACAAAATAAAACACTTTCCTTTTTTATACCTTTTATTGTTACTATTATCATTATTATTATTATAATTATTATAAAACTATTCAGTTTTTCAGCTGCAGTTTTGTTTTTCTGTACATCCACAGATAAGCGTTCTTGTTTTTAAAATGTAATGTGATGTGTGGTTTGTTTTTGCTGATAATAAAAATGCAGAAAGACTCTGTACTGTTTAAACACATAACCCTGTGTATTTTTCAGATTCTCTATGGATAAAGGATAAGTGTCTTCTTTTATTGAAAGCTGTAATTTGCTTATTTGAGTTCTTGTTGAGAGTTATGCTGCATTCACATTCTCCTATGATGATCCCATTTCTGACTTCAGGATGGATATGCATTATTAATCATACGTTTCTCACATCAACCCAACTGGCTGAACTAGGCTGAACTAGGTTATAAGAGTGACACCACTCTTGTGTATGGCCAGTAAATACACCAAGTTACAGGTAGCAACCAGTTAGCCTAGTCTGCATTATACTGTATACAGGGGGAAAAAGATGCTAAGTAAACTTAGCTGGCTCTACCCATATATTTTGTATTTTAGTATTGCAGGAAGATGTTGTACAGCTGCATTTGTGCAGCTGAGTGTGTGCCATTATTCAGATTTGTGTGTGTGTATGTGCATAGTCCTTGGTGTGTATGTGCTTTCACATGCCCGTGTTTCAGCACAAGGGGCATATTAGGGCATCATGGTTGTCAATGTGTTCCTTCTCGGTGCCACACAGTGTGGATGTAGTTTAGTAGGACACTCCTGTGCACTGACTGTCTGATTCTGTAAAAAGCTCATCAGGCTATGACATTATTGCTCATTGTTTGCATGAGTAGCCTTTTTCTGCAGCATGTCTAGCCCCATATGGACTAGCCTACTGGCCTACTGTACACTGTTGCTAGGTAGATATTGTTCTTTGATCTCTGAGGTATATTTAACACTATCATTTAAAAGGCAATACCCTGGGCTTAAGAAAGAATAATCACAATCAAAGTTAATGTTATGTGATCCTTACATGTTATTTCTTTTGAAATCTGTGAAGGTACAAGTCAACCTCACAGCAAAGCCCATATAGTCTTATTTGTAAAGGTAAGTCATGTGTCAATACAGGCCAATTTAAAGAGAAGACAGACAGAGAGAGAAAGAGAGACAGAGGGAGATACGTGGTGAATGTGTCACAGCTTTTATTCCCACAGAGAATATGATAATGAATGTCTTCTGATTCACTGACACACATTCCCAAACAGCCTTGTGGATTTCACTGCAGGAAACCGAATTGCACCCACACTGCTGCTGCTGCTGCTGCTGCTGCTGCTGTTGGTGAAAGCCAAAGTGATGCCAGTGCGACTGTGCAGCGTGATAATGCTCTGTGTGCCTTTAAATTCCATGACCCACTTTTCACAGCTGGGGCTGGCTGGCAGGAAGCGCTCGTGCACGCTGCCTTGAATAATTGGGACTGCAAGGTGAATGTGAGGAGAATAGTTAAGGATGGGAGCTTCCACCCGCCAGCCAGCGTGCCTGGTTCAGTCAGCTGGCTGCACACCAGCAAATCTCACACCAGCGCAGTCGCTGTCGGTCATGGTTTTTCAGAATATTAAAACTGATGTGAAAGGAGCCAGTTGTTTGACAGAAGAGAGGAAGCTGTATGAAAATGAAATGAGATTGGCAACAGTACAGATGTTAAAACCACTGGAAAGGAATACAATAGCAATACATCATATCTCCTTATGTGAACTAGCCTAGCAGAGGCAACTGTAAATTTTATGTCTTCCCATCCCCCCCTTCATTTTGCCATTCACTCTCTTGATCCTATATGTTCCTCTCTGCCCCCCCCTTCTCTTCTTATCTACCCCCATCTGTGCCCCCCTCTCCCTTGTGGAAGCAGTGATCCATCATGCCAATTCTTCAGAGAGACAGAATGAGAAGGAGGGGGTGCAGACTGAGAACATAAACAGACAAACAGACACTGTATATGACCAGGGTGACAAAGAGAGCGATGAGAGATATGTTGACACCAGCAGCATCTTTGACTGGTTCCCTTCAGCTGATGGATCTCATCTCCACTGCCGTGGAACCCAAGGATCAGACAAATGCTGGAGTGAAGTGTCACACTGTTATAGCCCGATCATTCATTCACATGACAGGCAATTCAGTCATACAGCACGAGGAAGAGAGGGGAGGAGATCTTTTCTTCTGTTGCCTCCATGACACAGGCCTGTGTTTATACTGCAGCATTGTGTGGAAGAAGGACACAACAGTCATCATATCCTAAAACTAATCCACAATGAAATTCTTTAATTTCCAGTTTTCTGTTCATCCATTTTGGATTCTTAATGAATATTTTATTCTACTTCAACCTTAAGTGCAAACAAAATCCCTAGGAACTTCCTTTCTTCATTTTATAAATACTACATAACACACATGCACATGTTCTGCTTGCTCAGCTTACATATGTGTGTGTGTGTGTGTGTCTCATGGGAAATCTCTTTAATTTCGCTGCACTGAGCAGCTTCAATTTTCCAGCACTCCAGATATTAATGTTACAACTCCTGCTTTTCAAGCAAAAGGAATATGTAGGCGAGCACAAGATCACACAGACTTTGTTGCCAGCATTGACTGCTTGTAGTACTACTATTACTCCTACAGCTGGGGGTGACTACGCTGAGAACATTTCATTGAGTTTGTGGAAATTGCTTTGAAAGTTCAGCTGTAATATTTAGTGGTAGAAGTATGGTTTTATTGGTAGTAGAAGATGGTTTATATAAAGGAGGCACACCTTTGCACTATATAGTAGTGGTCGAAGTAATTGGACTTGACTTAAAGTGAAAGTAATATCACAATTTAAAAAACACTTGTAATATGATCATACTTGTATGAAAGTACAAGCAGTTGTTCTACAGTTATTACTGATGTATCAATAAAATAATTTTACTATTGCCCAAGGTTGAGGTAGTTTTAACAGCTTATTATTCATTTAGGCAGTTTATAGATCCCCTCTGATGAAAATCAACATGTCCATATGACGTTTTTTACATAATACAAGACATATGATGAGCAAAATAAGCAGTCAATGCCATGGCTGCATATTTTCACCTTAGAACTGCAGTAAACCAATGCCAGTCTTATAAAAACAAATTCAAACAGCCAGGGCTTCATGCGTCACATAACCTAGGGGACCAATCCTGTAAACTTCTGATGACAAGGACAAGGCAAAGTAAACCTGAAACCTTGTCAGTACAGCAAGCTACAGCTTGCATTAGCAAAACCACTGACACTTTGTGAGCCCCTAGTAGTAGTAGACAATATCAGCAGTGAGCTATACAGAGCCTACATGTTGTGGATTTAATGCTTTACAGTTTAACTGGCCTCTAAGCCTATCCACCACAATAAATGCCTGGATATCAGACAGTAAACAATGCTGTTGTAAATACACTGTGTAGACAATACCACTGGGGTACCATCCGGAGGATTAATTGCAGAGATTTAGAATTAATGTACCATTTACTTGGGTCACATAGCCATATGTCTGCTGGCCTGTTTGTGTATAAACTCATTGTTTTTGAGGTTTGTTTTGTCTTTTCTGTGATTGGCCCTTTCTGTGCAAATCCAGAGGGTTGAGACTGGTCAGATATAAAGAGTATCATATCTGTGTGTGTGTGTGTGTGTGTGTGTGTGTGTGTGTGTGTGTGTGTGTGTGTGTGTGTTTTTATGCTCAAGGCAGGGCAAGTCTATTTAGACAACATGGGGGGAGTCTTGGTGGGGGATCTGTCTATCTGCAGGGGGTGAGTTCAGATCATTCTCGTTTATGCCATCTGTTTCTAGTGAATTATGTAGAGATCGAGATAATTAAAGAGGCTGTTAGCATTATGCTACCAAAACAAAACAGACTACATGCTTAGTGTCTCACATGTACAAACAACAGAAGTATATAGCATGGGAAAAACAGGTTAGAACGGCAATCAATATTTAAAGATCATCATCATGTCATCCAAAGAAAAAAGAAACAAGTCAGACATGTATTTTCTTAGACCAAAGTAATGACCAATAGGAAATCACAGAATGGTATTCACAGGCAGGTTAAAGCAGCATGAATCATCTGATTGGCTGGTATCCTTTGTTTTATAAATGTGGAATAAAGCAGACTCAGTTGTCAAATCATTGACACGAATGATTTGTTGCTATGGAGAGATGGTAATGTCTGTCTGCTCCTTAAAAGGTAATATGAGGATAAAGAGACAGGTTGATGGGGGCGGAAGCAGACAGAGGTTGTCTTAAAGGAAAAGTGATAAGATAAAGAGACTGAGGTGAAAAATTAATCAGGTTTCATTGTGTGATATGCTATGTGTGTGGCGCACTCGTGGCAATAATAGTTTATTGAATTGTTACATTACGTGGGTTTCTAGATAACAGCAGATAAACCTGTACAGTGAGGTGCTTCACTATAAATTGCCAGGATATGTATGATTTCACCATTATGAGAATATCTGCAAAACTAAACACATAAAAAGTCAAATACATTCTCATGCTGAGAGGAAAAAGATTATGGTAATCATGTGAAATTTTAAAGCTAAATATGTAATATCAATTGCTGAAGTGGATTCACCACTCCACCAACATCTGTTTACTTGTACTTTCTGTTGATAATTGTTTTATAATGTGTCACTATAGTCGACACAGCAGCATGTCTCTGCAAGCTGATTTGAAATGAATTTTCGCAGCCTATGTATTGTTTACCTCATTATCTGCTAGATTTTGGTTCGCACCACATAATTAGCTGCAAAGCTAATTTTGCACTGTTTTTGTACTCTTTGCTGCTGCAACACTGCAATTTCCCCACTGTGGGACAACAAAAGGAATTTGAATTTGAAAGCTGCCTTCACTAGTGGATGGAAATATCATGATTACAGCTACAGCATGATCTAATGACCTGCAAATACAAAAGGAAAGTTTAATTTTATGTGATATATTATATATTTAGAGATTTGGATAGATAGGTTTGGCATTCACACTTTCTTTTTATCTGCTTATTTTGTTGTGAACCTGTGACATTATATAGTAAGATTTAAAAGATTTAAAAGATCCAAAACCAAATTTTAAGGCCACATCATTCTTGATATAAATATATCCCTGTGTTGTTGATCGTGCTTGTTAAACCAGCCTCCTCAATCTAGAAACTCATCTGGCCTCTGCCATGGCATTCACTGGCCCTTGCTCTGGGTTCTGTGCTAGCACACAAATTAATCCAAATGAATCAGTGTGGAGCAAAGAGGCTGCTTGTCCTCAAAATCAGCCTGTTCCTCGATCTGCTTATTCCCCAGCAGCCCACCCTCACTCTCAGTTGATTATAGTCTTTCATGAAGAGCCCTGAGCGTTAATCAACAGAGGATCAGCATCCTAAAGTGGAAATGTCTGACATCAATTCCCCTCAAATCTTGTACATATTTAGGTCAAGTAAAGAAACACAAACTCTTTCAGTGACTTCCCTCACTTCAGGTCAGTGAGTAAATACTCCATGCCACAGACTCAAATGTGTATTCCCTTTATTTATTGACGAGACAGTTTACAGACAGTTTGGGGAGGCTTTCATCATGCACATGTGAGCACACTCAAACACACATGAACCTGAACCTCATCCCAGGCTTAACCACAATATACCGATTTAACCTTGTACCCTATGACTAACTTTCGAGACTTCTGACATAAGGAACAAGCAAAAATAAAAAACAGAGTTCAAACACAAAACACACTCTGAAGAGGAAGAAGCAGGGGGCTGGCTTCATCTAGAGGGGGTTTTGTATGAAAAACAAGCACCTCACTGATGTGATGTGTTAGTCTTTGTCTTTGTCAGTGTGTGGGTATTTACCTACAGGCCAATATCTTTTTCCACCACTTCCTCCCATCTGAGGAATTGCCAAACAGCTGGTTGCCATGGTTGCAGCTTCCTGTGCACCAATCAGTAGTCATTTTACTGGGGGTCCAGGGGGGAGGTAAGCCGGCACAGTCTGGCAAATAGCAATGATATGAGTGGAGATTAGCATACATTCAGCCAGGAACAGTAAATCCTGGCTCATATTAGTGGGTTAGTTGAAATGACAGGGACGGGCTTTATTTTTGTCTCACATTTTGCCCAGTAATTGAAGCACTTCTTTGTTAAAGATTAACTGTGAAGTGAAACACACTTACATAAAATTTATAAATATCCTGGGTGTTAGATAACACTTCATTAAATTTTTTTGCAGTTCTACAATTAGCTAAATCTTGTGTTTAACCAACTTATTGATGTGACAGTGAAACCTAATGAGAAAGCTATTGAACCCCTTAAAAGACTGAATTGAATGGATTTGTCATGACTCAAAGATTTTTGATGTAGGAAGATAGCTCCCCCTGCTGGTTTAATGGGTTAATGGTAATGCATTAATACTGCAATAAGAACAATTTGGGAATGGGTTGCCAGGTCAAAATCTCATAAATTAGTTTTTTTTAATCCATTGAAAAATATGTAGAACTATCTTGATTTGTGGCCTATTTTGTTTTTTCCTTCAGAGTCCTTTAACGTTTGTGGCACCATCAAGTAAATGTTTTAGTCCTGGTGGTGGAGCTGGACCTTCTGCATGTAGCAACAGAGAAGAGGATTCTGTCAAAACCACTCTCCATCATGTCGCTAACCCTCAACACAATATTGTTTTATGCCAGAAGAGCATATTCAGCCAGAGACTCAAAATAACACTGCTCCCTGCAATGCCACAGTAGGTCCCTCATTCCTGTGGACATCAAGTTATACAATTCCTCCTCTTTCGGCTGTTGAACTAATGCTAATTCACTGTTGATCTATATTACAATAATAATTTAATAATAATAATTAACAATTTAATGAATACTTTAATGTTAATTTAATGTTAATCTACTTTGCACATCTCCATTTTTTTTGCACTCCGTCCTCATTGTAAATATATGTGCACATTACTTTTTTGTATTTATACACTTTTCTACTCATTCAACATGTATTTATTATTATCACTAAAAAATTATATCATAGTAATATTTTTTTATTTACTCTCACTCCTGTTTCATCAATTGCAACAAAGCAGTGTTCCTGTGGGGAAATCAATGAAGTTTTACAGATTGTGAATGATTTTGTCTTTTAAATTGCATTTGCAGCCATTAAAACATTTTAGTTGAAAACAGAACAACTCGTTCCAACCCTCCTCGCCCTTTAAAATTCTTTTTGCGAAAGTGTCGCCTAATTTGCGTGACATCGCTATTTAGTGTTAATTACTGGCTTCCCTTTGATGTTTTTAATGACTGAAAAGGCTGCATCAATCCTCTAAGGCTCTGTCCAGATCTGATGGGATTTCTTAAGGTCAGTCTTAGAAAATAGTGAAAAATAATGTTTATGCCCTCCTGAGTTATACTTACAATATGTGTAAATTATGGATTTTTTTGTTTGTAATACTGCATAATTAATAATGCATGTTTGATTGTGTTTTTTTATTATTTAAATTATTTTTATTTGACCTATTTAAACAAATAATTAAAAAAAAAAAAACATGAATTGACATGACGATATTATTGAATTGACACCCAATTAGCAGTGAATTAACGATGGCGTGGATTTCACCACATTGAAATAATCTAGTTGCCAGTAGGTGTCAGCACAATACTTCTCAGAGCTGTGGCCATGTTGTTTCACTTGAACACCTTGCCCCATCTCAGGCTCATTTAACATAGGCCTCCACACTCAGCAGTAGGAACATCATAGGCAAAGTGGGCTTCAGCTCCTGCAGGTTCACCCATGAAGGCCCACATGAAGCTTAGGTCCAAGTTATAGCCACAAAAAACAGTGCTGTAACTGTTGCCTCCGGCCAGCTCACTTCCCGTGGCTGACGCCGACGGGAGCGTGTGGCGCCCCCCACCTGTCCGGGAGAGGGTGCCCGGTCCGCCTCAGCTCAGCCCGGCAGGTCCCTCCTCGGGTTCCTGCCTCTGATCCCTCTCAGCTGACGTCAGGAGAAATGGCGGACCAGGATGGCAGCGACGCATCTCCTCCAGAGTCCCAAGGTGAGTTCCCGCGGTCAGTAAACCCAACTTTGACCAAACTCTCGAAACTAAACGATGAGATGTTTGAGGATTTGAAGGGGAGTTTGTTTGTATCGGTGTCCGAGCGCTGACGCTGAATTACGGCGAGACTCAAGTAACTCGGAGCCGGTCGGTCACGGGAGTGGGATTAACTATCAACCAACCGACTCGCCCAACTGGTTTTCTTACATTTAATAAACACGACCTATTCTTTAACCTACTCTAATATTTTTGCTACTTTGCTTCGTTGCCGTTGTTAATAGACATTGTGAGCTCAGACACCTGTTGCTGACATTTTTTCCAAACGCTCCTTCAGTTGACGTGACAGGTGAATTAATGCAAATTAGTAGCGCCGTTCAAAGGCTACAACTTTTTCTCCAGCTTGTTTTTAAAGATACTTTTACTTCCCGGCCCATATTTGACTTGCTTTAATACAACCATCTTATCTATACCTCCATGTAATCGGACACCTGTGGCACAAACTAGTAACTTCTGGCGTCGTCTGTTATTATATTAATGTCAGGACTTAAAATGACCTCATAGCTTTGAAGTTGCTGTTTTGTCAGACTTCTGTTTGTTGGTGTGTGTTTTTAATCTGTTTGTTAAAAGCTAATTAAGTGGCTCTGTCAGTTTAGTAATTTTTAACTTCTTTTTTTCAGAGGAAACCATTAAAGCAATTACATCGAATTAAATCGAATTAGAAAGTGCTGAAGATCAAAGAAGTACAATTATCTGTTGGTTTGAAATTAGCATGTTTCCCCCTGTGGCCACACCTCAGATAGTGATATCACAACAGGTGTTTTCCATCAGCTGCTAATGACAAATACCTGCTATGACATCACAGATTAAGATGGACAGATAAAGACATAGATAGATATACTTTTATGTGACGTGATCAGAGTAGTGCAGCAGCATGTTACCTTCAGCATAATACAGTATTCATTTATTTGTCAAAGCTTAACTGTTGGGGGCTGATGACACTAAAATGTGGATCAGGATTATGTGTCTCCAACTTTGTCACTGTTGTAGTAAACAACACTACAAAACTGTGAAAATGAGATGATTAAGTTATTCTTGCTATTTGCAAAGTGCGGTTTTATCTTAAAATCAGGGAACTATCTTGGTTGTTTCGGTGTGTTTTGAACACTCAACGTTTGTTTTTTTTGCTGTGGGATTGATAGAGGAAACCAGATCAGCGTCATTTGATGGTACAAATATGAACTTAACCCTTAAATTTATAAATTCAGGTTGCAAATTCTGCATGGTAATTTTCTAGCCCAAGAAGTTTTCCTTAGTAATAGTGCTGCTTGTAAATGTACTTTAACTTGGACTTGTTTGGTTAGTGTAATCAGGATAAGTTTGCCATTAGTCAAACTGCGGCAAACCTAACACTTAAACTTGACTAAAACAGACATGTTTAAAGTGCAAGATGAAAGCTTAGGGATGTATGCATTTGTCAGGGAGGCTTTTTCTTCATATAGGTGTAATGTGAGAAGAGCCATCGTTAACACAAGTGTTTATTCATTAATCCACAAAATGTTGTAAGTATTGCACAGTGTCAGTGCACATTACCACCTGTCCATGATAAAATCTTTCTCCTCATTCACTAGCAATTCACCAACACTTTCATATGACAGGTGATACATTCTCAAAGAAACATCCCATTTTGATGTTGAGTGACCTGCAGTGGGCTACAATTGGCTCACAATTTGAAATTTTTACTCCATAATTTAAAAAAAAAAAAAAAAAAAAGCAATTAGTCGAAACCATAGAGAAGAACAAAAGCAAATTTTGTTTTCAAACTGTGAATTGGGCAGTTTTATCAGTAAGTGTAGACTAAAAGGACTGTTAGTAACTTTCAAAAACATACAGCTTTTAACAACAGAGTACTCCCCTTTCAATCTTCACCATTATCATCCTTTCATCGTTCCTTCAGTTTTCCCATGAATGCCAATTTTATCTCGAAATCTATATATCACCCTGCTACAGACTATTAGCATCCATTTTCTAAACCATGGTACTTTAAAGATTTACGATCCTGCACCTAACTTAATATTCATAAACAATGTCTTTCCATATGCAATATTTATCCCATTCTGCTGTGAGCTCTGCAAGATGTCAGACTGGCTTTTATGTTGTTAATGCGCAGTCTATGATGTCCTTTTGTTGACCCACAATATGCCTGCACAAAAATGCTTATTATATCTTACCTCACATCAGCTGACAAATGAACTAACTGGTTTACTACTGTCAGCAAGTGAAAATCCTCTAATCTCCTTTCAGTCCAGATATTTACTTTTCTTCCCATTGCATCAAATGGCCATTATTTTAATGATAAACAGCTTTTGCACATCTTATTGTTTCATCCTACTAATATGTTTGTCCAACAGCCATTTTTTTTCTTTGTTAGTTGTTCTTAAGGTTTGCTTTGTACGTAGCCCTCGGCATTCAACTCGTTGGTATTCACAGTAGTACTCTCAATAATATGCATCAATTGGTGGGAGGCATAGCCTTTCCTGTAGGCCTTCCTCACCTACACTACCACCATGATGGTTTTATTACAGAACCTGGAAGGCTGTACTAAAGTGGAGAGGTGCAGTTTTCTTGACTGTACTGTGTTGCTCGGGTAATGTGGTGGTGGTAGGTGGTCACCTTGTCCACATCATTTGTGTTGTAGTATAACTTTTGTAATATACTGTGTCAAACATCATATCACTGAGGGTACCAATCCAGGAAATACAAATGAGATTTTAGGAATACAATACGTGCATCATTTTTGTCAAAAAAAACAAGTAAACTACAATGTCAGTGCAAAAAGTTCTCAACAAATCTTGCAATTGAAAAGCTTATCACTAAACCTACTGTCATCTTTTCTGAATTTATCCTAATAACAGTGCCAACTTCTGGTTTAAATTCACAGCCCCTGTACATTCACATGAACACCAGTCCTCTGCTTTACCCGAATCAGACAAATTGACAAAAGTAGCTGTTAATCTGTTTTGTTTTGGGGTTTTTTTCAGAGTTCATAATAAACATATAATTCTATTTCTAAATGTGTCTGCAGTCAAAATAGTTAATTTGCTCTCTGTCCCATACACACATTCATTAGGTGTAAAAAGGGCGTGTAGCCTAGCCTATCCGGTTAAAGTCTGAGTGTAGAATTACTCTATCCTGCAGGGACAAAGATCAGATTGCTCTTTCATGACTGCGTGTGTTTGTACAGCATGTGCTCCCTAAGGAGATGAGGCGGCAAATCTTGTCCCGAATTGCATTATGTACCACATGTGTTTTATAAGCAAATGCTCCAAGTATGCCAGGCTACTCATCGAGCTATTCTCTATGCAAAAGTTTGTGTAAATCTAAGAGGGACTATATGAAGTGCACCTATATTATGTTTGAGCCAAGATGCCTATCAGAGTTTGTGTCTTTATCTTAATCATTTTGTCACCTTGATATTTTGAGCCACAGTGTCTTAAGTGGCTTTAACATTTCAAGGTGTCATGCTGATTGTTTAATCTCTGTGTGCATTTGCTTTGGTAAATGTAAGATAAGTGCTGTGCACTGACACAGGCTGTTCAGGTTGCTGTTTGTGTTATTGAACAGGCCAATAACAGAAAATAGAGAAAAACACGTTGTAAATTTCAAGTTTGTTTTCCATGAACCAAGGTCTCAGTTGTGTGAAACAACTGAAAATGACTTCTTACTCTGGATAATGGGCTTTTTATTTTTTTTGTGTGTGTGCTGCATATGATTTTTCACTATGTTCTTACTATAGCTATTATTATTAATATCCTCTTTTTTTCCCTGTTGTTTCCCAGTAAACTAGCATACTAATAGTAAGTATACTAGATTTTTACAGTGAACATATGATTTGTTTCTCTTTATGTTTCCTTATTTATACAATTAATAATTGATCAAAAAAGTAATTCTTCTTATTTAGGTCAGGCCAAAACCTTAAGATGAATTTACAATATTACAAAACACAAAAGCAGCAAATATTTGAGAAGGTGGAAATAGTACATACATAGTGATTTGTATTTATATATTTTTGTTCAGTGCTAATTCAGTGCAACTGCAACAGTGCTCTTCAGGTTTAGTGTAAATACTGCTTATGCTCCATGCTTATTACTTATTTGTGTCACCCTCTCTCTGTAAAGACCAGTTAGACACAAATTGAGGGATTTGCATATTTACTGCACAGCTGTGGTTACTGTGATGTCAAATAGCTGATGGCTCTTTAAGTGGGGAATGGGGTGGGGACCTATACTATGCTCTATGAACACACCCCTTTGACAGATACTGCTCCAGCACTGCATTGTTGGTTTATGCATCGGCATGCATCCCAACTTGTGTGTCTGTGTATGTGTGTGTACATTTAATTAAAGTGCGCTTGTCCTCAATTCTCTGACTTCCACTCTCCCACTGCGTCATCAGCCCATGTGCTGCTGTTGTTAGGGAAACCCTGTACCGGTACCGGCTCACCTTCCAATGCTGGATTCTCACTGAATATTTCAACAACCCTTCTGCTTTCTGTTACCAGTGTATCTGTGGGCCTGAGTGTGTGTGTACTGTATAGCCTGTGCTTGCATGATGCAATTTCTCTGACAAGTTTGCATTTGCAGAATAGACCAAGCAAGAGAGAGTCGAGGAGGGAGGGAGTAGCAGGGCTGCAGCAATAGTAGTGAAAGCAGCAGCATCTCTTGAGGAGCGAGGGACTCAAAAGTGCAATCCTTCCAGCTCTTGCCCAAGCCAGTCTTGTGGATTAAGTCTTCTTTTCTAAGACAGACTACAAGTGCTCATCCTCAGTCTCTGCCGCACTCTGTCTCTTTCACTCTCCTCTCTATGCCTGGCACTGCCATCGCAGGCAGTATGGACATGGCACAGTGAGGTGCTCTGTTTGTCTCATTCAGTCTCAACATCGCTCTATACTTTATTCTTTGTTCATCATCTTTACCTTTCTGCTTTCTCATCCACCTCAAATTCTTTCTTCCATCTCTATTGCTGTTTTTGTTCTGTTTTCCCCTTCTCTCTTCTTCCTGCTGTCTCAGAGCTGCAATGTGCAGCCCGAAGAAATTAGCTCTTAGGAATAGCTATTAGCTATTGGAAATCTACTTCTTCACTAAGAGGAAGACTGTAAGGGGCTGACCCCATCGTTCAACATCCTCTTGGGTCCATCACTATTTTGTCCTCACCCCCCACCCACCACTGCATGGTGGGATGGGCCGGGGCTGGGTGAATTAGCCAAGGGCTCGAGGGTTAGCAACAGGACGGGCGATGTCAGAGGGTAAAGGACGAGGACAAGGAGGATGTGCAGGTGGGTGCTTGCAGGGAAAGTGGAAGCTGAGGAACGGAGGCAGCCGCTCAGCCATCCCAGCACTCTTCACCATCACTGAGGAAGAGGAGGGACAGAAACGAAGAGGTGCTTTCAGGCGGAAGAAAAAAGGTACGGAGGGAAAGGAGAAAAGGAAACTTAAAGTGGAGAACACAATGAATTGCAATATTTGTGTACTTTTACTTTGTACTGTTAAAACGCCTTAATTGTGTGTGTATATGCATGTGTTCATGTTCGTGTGTGAATGAGGGCATTAATATCTGGGACAGAGAGGCTACTGGCTCAGAGGCATGTTTAACCACTGGAAAGTCATTGCGGTAGATGAATAGAAAAAAGTGCACGGTATTAAACACAAGTATGTGTGTGCACCTACTGTTAATTTGATGATAATGATAGTAAATAATTGTGGGAGGAGCTTGAATAATGATTGTATTACGCCGCTGTGTGTGTATGTACTGTTTGCAGTTGTGGAGAAAAAGATCTCAAGTTGTCGTGGTCAGCCATCCTGAGACAGTTGGTTGACAGGTTTGATGAGAAAGCACAGTTTGTACGTGTGTGTTTGTTTGTGTGTTGAAACCAGCTGACAAGGCAAGATTAGGTCAACACAAGGGCAACAGATGAGAGTGAAGATGCAGTCCATTTCATGCATATATGTGATTTTAATGCATCAGTGAGCAGAGAAGTCAGTCAAGAGGACAGCGACTGCAGTCACAGCTGATAAAAATGTGCAGCCACTCACTTTTAACTCGTTTTGCTGCCTTCATCCAATCCTTCCAGAACTTCTAACATTTGACAGCCAATGGAAAGATTTTTATTTATGTATTTACTTATTCCTTCATTTCATACCTTTTTGTTGTGTCGTATTTCCAGGGTCAGGGTTGGTCAGGTTTCAAATTTAATTTTGGATTAAAACCAAGAGCTAAGTAGAGAACTATAGGCAGTGGAAAAAGCTATGGGTGTAGTATAACAGAGTAACTTTGGCCATTTTCAGACCTGGCAGTAGCGTGCATCTTGGGTGATCTATTCACAAGAGGACAGCTCTAAGCAAATCAATTCACACGTGGCATTAAAATGTATCTACACATGCATCCCAAATGCCACTTATGATCAAATCTCACCTCCCTGCTCTACAAATAAACACATACATCTTTCCCGTTTGCAAAGACTAAATGTGTTATTATTTTTAACCAGTCCAACTATGATAGTCTGTCAGTTTGTGTGTGAGAGTGAGGGAGAAATAGAGAAAGAGCGGGTCCATAGCTGAGTGAATCAATGTGCTGCAAACAGCTCTATGATAAATATGTGGCAGTCAATGTTGAGTTGTGGCTTACTGCCACAAATAGATCAGTGTGAGGGAAGCAAGGTGAATGTTAAAATATTTTCAGTTCATAATGAAACTGGCAGGACAAGTCAGATTCTGGCAGAGATCGTCAGTTTACTAAGTGTCCTTCAATGTGGGGCCAGGAGACATTTTCATTCACACTCCTAAAAGAATGTGGCCACATGGGCTCCAGACCATCTCTGAATGTGGTCTGAGTGATTAGAACTCGAATGCATCCTTAATGCATCTTGACTGCATTCACAACTGTACTGAGAGCTGTCCAATTGTGATCACATCACCCGAGATGCATATTAATGGCAGGGCTGAACAGGGTCTTTGGAACTCATGGGCTTTAGGCTTTGGAAAAAGATGTGTCAACTAACAAGAATAAATTGGGCTTTTCATGTTGCTTCTGAATTGGTAACACAATGCTGCTCTAAAAACTGAAGTAAGGTAGTAATGGTATTTGGTCAGCAGCAGTTTTCTATAGTTTTGAGTTTTTTATTTACCTTTTTCCTTTTTTCACTTGTTATTTTCTCTCCTGGTTTCAGTGATATCAGAAGGTTTAGCTTCACTAGCAGATTGATTGTAGAAGAGTAACTTTGGCATCAGGAGATATCAGATATCAATGGCTTTTTACCAATATGATCTTAACCTTAGCCATACACGCAGTAGTAATTTGTATGCTAAATAAATAATTACATTTCCATTTAGTGTAAGACGTGATTCAATTGAGTTTTGCAGTTTACTCATGGGACAAGCATGTGCAGAGCTCACAAAAGACTAATAATATTAATAATATTACTAATATTATTAATAAAATTATTACTAATATTATTAATAAAATTAATAATAGAGGAGAATACACAGAGGAGAATTAACAGATGACTGGAAGCTCTTGCAGCAGTATGATCTCAAAGTATCTGCTAAATTGTGTGACATGTATCTGCACTCATTCATTTTAGTTTAGTCCTAGTTCAAGCTTTACATACCTTTTTCATGAATAGAGATTAGCGTGGTCTTAATTAAATTAATGGAATTGGTGTGTGCTTTCAGAGGTGTAAAAACATGACTGGTTGAAAACATTGGGGTGGATAAATTATTTGATGAACCTAGATAGAGATGGTGTTTTGACAAACATTGGTTGAAGAAAAATGTTTTTCCCTTAATCCTTAATTGAATTTGTCATCTCATATCAATTTGGATGCAAACCCTAAACTGATATTAATGACAGATTCCAAATTTTCAATATCGGCATCAGTTTCTATTATTAAGCCCTTATTTGGCAAACATGTTGTCAGAAGCCATAGTGAGTGATGCCATGAGACCTTCCTCCCATCATCTGATCTCAATCTTGCAGCATGCAATGAATGTAGCCTCATGTGCTGTAAAGTAGCAGTCTTGCACCTGTTATCCAGGCCTGAAAGGCCTCTGCTGGCCCAAGCTTAGCGTTTAGCTTAGCATTAGCAGCAGCTAATCCTCTCAGGCTGCAGGGGAGGCAGGAGACAGACAGCATGCTTGCCTGCTACCCACTGGCCTGGACGGCACAGCATTAATCGCTAACTCTGACTATTTAATCTGACTGCCAATGAATGCAGATAGATTAGGGGTGGGGAGCACACACACACACACTAGAACAAGGAGAGGGAGGGCCAGATTAAACAGTCACACTCTCCCTATGTCTCACTCTCTGTCTCTTTTACACACATACATCGACACAGACACACACACACGGACAAAAGGATGGGGGTTGGAGAGTCACCACAACCTGTCTCACACTGTCGGCTCTCGACATAAGTGACGCCGACTACGTCTGACCTCTTACTCTTTCTCCCTATCCGCTTTCCCCTTTACTGTAGAAACATTTGAGTTTTGGGTGGTCCCTTTTTCAGTTGTTTGAAATTTCATTTTTGTCCCTTTGCTGTTCCCCCACCCACAACTGCACCATGGACTTTGGATTTGAGCTTATCTTGCATTGTGTAGGATGTTTTCAGGAAGAAGGAACGTTGTTTTTGGCCCTCTGGTCTGACTAGCTGAAGTAGGAGTTCAACCGGTCCCATCCTGGGATTGACTCTCCTGGAATCATGAACCAAAATCCAGGTAATAACTTGTGCTGAGACAAGGGGACTCATGGCTGTCATTGATAAGTCCACACCGATTGAGCAGGGTGCAGGGTGGCAATCAACACAGTGGACTTTGTAGATATCATGATAGTTTTGCTTTTGCTTTGTATTCCAGCTCACTGGATTTGAAACGACAGTTACCGCGAGATTAAAGTGCTGGCTTGAGTCCTACATTGTTTACCCAATAGGGATTTGAACAACCCTAAATGACCTTCAAGCCATTGCTTCATTTGCAATCTGGAAACCAGAGTACAGCCAAACGTATGAAACGTATTTTTGTCTATGGTTTGAGTTTGTCTACACTCTTTCCCCATGAAATAATTTGCAGTTCTTCAATTCTGTTCCACCTTGTTTTCTCTAAAGCTCTCTGTTAGTGTGGTGTTTTTTGGCTGACAGTGAAATTTGAGGTAGCTCAAATGAAAGCATGGCAAATAGTAGTCAGGGTCTTTACAGCTTTACTGGTCGTCATTTATTGCTAGGATCAAGCACTATACACCAAATTAAATTGACTTTGGTGTGTTTGCAAAGGCTGTTAAACAGCTGTCTAGTATGCTTGAGCAAATGTACATCGCGCTATTTGAATTTTGTTTGTTTAATGATCTCTACAACAGATGGATGAGCCTGTGATACTTTGTGGGAGGACACAACTGAACCAGAAATAAACACATTACACTGTTGAAACATCAAAGGTGATAGTGTTTTAGGAAGCAGCGCTCCTGTCTAAAAGTTCAGTCAGACACCCTGTGCAAATTGCAATGATTAAAGCAAAATGCAGTCATAACTGCATGATGTAGTAACAGAGGGATACATGTATACATGAAAAGAAAAAGGGAAGACGTTAACAGAGTAAATGGATGCATGGGCCATGATATGAGTTTAGGCCCTCATCTTAGGACTCTTGCAGGATTCAGGGTTTGTGCGTAGCACAGATGGTTGCAGCTGTTGTAGCCTCAGTCCTAGATCAGTCCTAGTCCAATCATGTATCTAAAGCATTCATCCTGGTCTCCTATTTAGTTGGGGCTTTCTGTTTATAAGCACAGCCCTCTATGTTGATCGCTGGCGTGAATGAGCTTTCTATACAGTTGTTTGTATATGATGATTTTATCAGATGTCGTGGATTTGAAAAAGATTTTAGCAGTGCAGAGCGTTTTCCACTTTCTGACAACAGAATCTGAAAAACATGTAAAAAGAAACAGTTTAATGTAAATTCAGCTGTATTAAAATATTGTATATATGACTACAGAGAGTAGGAGAGAATGGCTGTAGGGTTATTTAGGTCAAGGGATTTTAGAGAAGCTGTACACTCATACATTTTTTTGTCAAACAACCACATGCTTGTCACAGAGTGAGGGTTATATCATACACATATATGCAAATCACACCTTTGACATGGCGTCATTTGACATCCTTTTGCTTGCATAATATAATTTATCACAAAATACAGCACGTATCACATATGCAAACACTTTGATAAGGGAAAGTCTGCCTGTCATTCAAATTGCACTGGTGAAATATTAGGAGTAATGTGAGTGTTTACATTTTATCTTGCACACCTACTGTACTGTATCCATGCCTAATACACACACCAGTTTTCATGTTTTCATGTTTTTCATATTATTGCTTCTTGGTACAGTGACCCAAGTTTCCCACAAGAATCATTTACATCCAGTTTCTGTAGAAGAGTGTATTAGTTTGTACTGATTACAGTGCTGGATGCCACTACACTGCTATTGTTCTAAACATAGTTTTTTATATTATGAATTGTTAGTTGTCTTTAATTGTCAGTGAACAAGTTTTTCCTCCTTGACCTCTCACAATTTGTCTCCCTCTTGTCTTGTTCTCTTCTGTGTTTCTGCACCAGTTCTTTTAAAGAAGGCAATTGTTTATTACTTGTATAGTTTGGAGCATTCCCTTTTTAGTGAAGTGCTCCAGTCGCAAACTCTCAAATTAAGGAAAGTGGTTCTGCCCTTTGCCCATCACCACTATCAGAGGGTTCACTACATCAACTTGAAATGAGCTCCCTCTTTTATCTATTTAATTAATGACCATATGAACTCTCATTCAGACTTTATCTCATTTATCCTATTATTGTAGTTAATGCCCATTTACAAATTCCCATTTCAATATTTGGCTCCAGGACATTATCCTTCTTTCTCAAAGAGAGTCTTTTGTTTGAGGAAAACAATTTTAGGGGAAGGAATAGATAGACTACACATTATTGTAACCTGGCCCAGCCGTGCCTTTCCTGTTATAACAATAGCCATTATGAAATAGCCCCGGTGCACCTGAGGCAGGGTAGACTTGTTAATACTTGTGTACACACCTCTGTAGCTGTCCCATAGACTGACATACTATACCTCTGCAGCCATGACCTCATGTCTTTGTCCAGCATGTCCTTTGTGAATTGCCGTAAGACTTCTGAATGTGTGAGGGTGGAGACAGCATCGACAGTCTGGATTTATATAATTTCCTGCAACATCACAAACCACAAATTGTAGAAATAAGCATAAACCACCATGGCTTTCAATCAAAACCACCATAATCTCTTCCTAAATGTCATTATTAACTGCAGTTTAGTTGAGATATTAGATGTGGTAGCATTTCTTGAGACAAAAATTGAAGGCTATAGTTGCAGTTTTGATTGTTACATTTAAATGCAAAGTGAAGTCAAGTGTGTTCATCAAGGAAAAAGAGTCCATCTAGTAGCATTGGATATGAAGTCTGTACTTTGTTCCTCTCGTCCCCTGGCATCATTAATCATCCAACTGAGCTAACATGTCACTGAAATGAAGAGATAAAGACGCCATGTAGAAAAGAGAGAGACAGATGGAGAGAGAAATGTAGAATAGGTTGTGTGGCCTGTGCTATTTCAGGTAGAGGCCATCTGTTTTAGTTTGTCAGTTTAGTCTGGATCAGGGGGACAGATTAAATTTGGTCATCAACTTTCTGGGACAGATTGGCCTCTGTGGGGACTCAACTCTCACTCACTCTTCATTGCACGAACACAAAGGTACAGTGTATGTTTTGGATTTAATGGCTATTTTGCGCATCTACCTTTGTGTATTGTATAATTTTAATAATAATAATCTTAATTATTTTGCTACACTAATACTGTTTGTCCTTGTGTCCTTGACTAATAAAGCCAGCCATCCACCCCAAAGCACAAAGGCATGTACATGTTTTCATTTTGGACCATTCGGGACTGGCCCATCTGCATAAAGCCCAATGTTAAGCTCTGTATCTATGTCTAGGAGCCTGACCTGAAAGTGCTGAGTCACCCTGATAGTGCCATTAATCAATAGCCTTGCTCTGAGCTGAGTCGCAACACGGCAACACACTGGGAACATTTGAGAAAACAGGATTGTATATATTGTTTCACCCCCTTTTCATTCCTGAGAAGTTGCACTGCAGGGCTTGAAAATTCTGCAGAGACAGCAGTCAGTTAGTTTGTCAAACCCTCTTAATACATCACATTGTTTGTCTTGTAGCTTCTCTTTCCTTTGCATCCTCTCTATATTTTCATGCATGGAGTACATATCGCACAAACGTCTAGATTTGTATACTCTTATGTTACTGCTCACAACCTATTGACCGATTGGTATGACCTTTTTGTGATTGCTCTCATGTCTGGTCAAAAACTAGTAGTATAACTTTATGGCCTCACTCTATTATGTTCTCCCCATAAAATAGATGTGCCAAACAAAGTTGTTTCACTCAGATTAGCTACATTAGGACCAGAGATTATAAAGACACAAGAAAAACTGTCAACAAAGTCTGGTTTAACTCAGCCAATTCGCAAATACATAGTTATTGATACAGCAGGCATTTGGACAAATCCTCAAGAGTTATTAGAAAGAAAGAGATATCTTCCATTTTGTATATAGGAGAGAGGAAAGTGTATTGAAAGGAATAGTGTACAGTACAATACTGTTTGCAAGATGGCAAAAATGCTGTGTGGGGAGATACAGAGTTGGGAGATAAACCCAGGTCTTCAGGTAGATCATTGGTCAATTGATTTATGATGCATTCAAGGCTATGTGTGCATGTTGAATCGTATTTATTAGAATTGTTTGTGAAAACATTATCTTTGTTCTTTCTTTCCAGCGTCTTACTCCCACTATAAATCGGAGGATGGCACAGTGTCTTCAGCCACCCGCCCGAGTTCCTCAGGCTCTGGACAGACCTACACTCCCACCCTGACACCTACCCCCACTCAAACCCCAAGTCGCACCAACACCAGCAACAGCCCCAGTAACAATGCTGCTACCAAAACGGGTAAGACAGGGACATTTACTTCCGTCTTAATTAAAAGAAACCATAATCAGATATAACAAGATTGTTCTGTCCTCCTCAGTCTCTCAATCCAGCTGTGGAGTAATTTCATTCTGTTGTTTAACTGTTGTTGCAGACTCACTTCTCTTTAACAAGAATGACGAGAGACAGCGGTTGGCCCGTGAGCGCCGGGAGGAGCGTGAGAAACAGAACGGTGTGTATTTTGTATCTCTATGTCTGTCTCTGTGTGCGAGTGTCAGTGTGTCTATGTCTGACTATATCTGTGTGTGTGGGTAGCAGACAGTAGACTGTACATCAGTGTGTAAAGGGCCCCTTACTTTCTCGTTTCATCTTTCCTACAACATATCATGACTGAACTTGGTTGGTGGCTGTGCTGAAGTGCTTGTTTCTCTGGTTGTTACATAAAGTCTTGGCTGAAGACGGCACCCCAGTTACCATGGCACCCATGTTATGCAACGGGTCAGACCATGCGACAGGTTTTAGGAAGGCTGGTGTCTTGAATGTGTTCTTGTGTGAGTGACATATTGCAACAGATGAGTTTTAGACATGGGAATTGTGGCTTGTCTGTGGTTGTATGTGTCTTATCACTGAAGTGTGTTTGTTATATTGTACAGTGGTCATACCTCTGGCCCCAGCTGAGGGGCTGAGGGATTTCCTTTGTGTTGAGAGCTAAAGCCTAATCACACGATCTACAGCTGACCCATCATACTGCTACTGTATGCCTGTTTGTGTCCATGTGGCCTGTGTTTGTGCATATGATTAGGCACATATGATTTCTTTCTCCTTTTATGGGATGCAAGCACATGTGGACACACACCTACGCATGTGCAGCAACTCATTAACGCTCTGTATGTGTGTTTTTGCATCATGCCCCAGCTGTCAAGGAGGCCCAGTGGCAGGCACGTGAGGAGAGAGCCAGACAGCACTATGAGA
This sequence comes from Rachycentron canadum, assembly GCA_038496675.1. Classification (NCBI taxonomy): domain Eukaryota; kingdom Metazoa; phylum Chordata; class Actinopteri; order Carangiformes; family Rachycentridae; genus Rachycentron; species Rachycentron canadum. The sequence continues at coordinate 9,937,479 of CM076665.1, forward strand.
AGCACCTGGAGGAGAGGAAGAGAAGACTGGAGGAGCAAAGGATAAAGGAGGACAAGAGACGGGCTGCCGTGGAAGAGAAACGGCGGCTGAAACTGGAGGAAGACAGGGTACCAACACATCTTCACACATTCACACCTGTGCATGCAGATCTGTTCACGCTTTACAAAAACACACAGACATGCACATTAATGCACACTTCTCACTGTGAGGTCTGAGTGCAACTTATATTTAACTTAATATTTTCATGCACAATCTCCTACTAATAACATCCTTATAATCTGGCTAATAAATAATAATTTTTAGTAAACCATTTACATGATCTGTGCCCCTTCCTCCTCAGTTAGAGTTTAAACTCTCCTGCCATCTCCCATCTGCACACTTATGTGTAGTTTGTACTCACACGCTGCTGGAGTAGTGTCTGTGTTGTGTTTCCACCCCTAGTCTTCTGACAGGATGCTGGAGCTTTGATATGCATTTGATTTGGAAGGTTACTGATGCTCTAAAATACAAATCATGTTAAAGGCCAAGCAAACACTTTCCAAAACAAGAAAGCAAAACTGTGTTTCTTTCTTGGTGGACAAATTATCCTCAAAGTTTACCACCAGAATACTGAAAGGAAAAAAATCTTGAAATGATCACATCTTGAGACAAAAAAAATCTTCTTAAACACTTCAACTGAGAAGAGGGAAAATCATTATGGAGTTCTGTTTAGAGGGGTTTTGGAACCAAAAACGTCTGTGTAACATCCAATGAAAGGACTTTCAAGTTTCTTGTTTAGTAGACAGTTAATCACTGTACACTGAGTTTAATTTTGGGCTTTGATTACAACACTGGTGTAATGATTCACAACAGTGAATAACTTTTCAACACAATATCGTCAAAATATTAGAAAACCTAAAAAAGCTTCGAGTCCTGTGGTGCTATCAATTAAAGGCAAAATCCTGACAAACTTTTTGGAATTTGATTTTTGCATTTTGCTTGTAATTATAGAGACCATAGAGACATAGAAATGCCATGAAAGAGAGACATGATATGCAACCACCAGAACCTGACTTGCCAGAACTTGACCTTTAATCTTGACTTGTTTTTAATTTATGTTGAAGGCATAGTGAACCACAAATATCTTTGGCATTGCAGCAAAAAAAAATCCTCACTTCCTGGATGCTACAAATTGTCTATGTACTGGGATACAGTGTACAGATATAGTGTTTCATAATTTAGATTTTTATCTGCCAAGAACTGGTACAACTGGTACACACAAAGTGCATTTGGAGCAAAAATAGTTCCAATTCATGTAGGAGATTTTTTTTTTTTTTTTTTTTTTTTTTTTTTTTTAATGCTGATTATGTTACGATGTTGCTTTTGGTTGTTTTTGTGACCGAAGGTTCGTCATGAGGCGGTGATGCGTCGAACAGTAGAGAGGAGCCAGAGAACCAGACAGAAGCCCAACCGCTGGTCATGGGGAGGGGCACTGCACACAAACACCCCCAGCACACCAGCCGGTACTTTAACATGTCACCCTACACATTACCTGCACAACCTCACAACACTCTCCCACAGTTATTACAGTGACAAGTAAAATTCTCATACCACACAGGTAGTGTGAGAACCATCAGGGCTTTCAAGTTTACTGAGCACTTATCTCATCTCCCTGTTGTCTGACAGCATGCCTCTTGTGTAAATATGTCTGCCTGCCTCTACGTGTCAGTGTTGTTCTGCCATGTTTATACTTGAACTTTTCAGATCCGCTGCCCTCTGTTGTTACTGCTGACTCACACCCTGCTCTACCTCTCTGCCTCTTCCTCCCTCTCTTTCTCTCTCTCCCTCCCTTCCCCTTATTCTCAAACAACACCTCCCCGACTGAATTTTTCTGTCTCCCTCACCCTCGCTCTGGGATCTCCCTCCTCTCTGCTCTTTGTTTCTCTCCCATTGTCCTTCCCCTCCTGGTCCAGGTTTTGTTGAGTCGGCTTTCCTCTATCCACTCGACCTTGCTGGACTGGAGCACATGCAGAGTGCTTTCAGTCTCTACCGCAGATACGGAATGACCTCCCAATGTGAATATTATAGCACTGTGTCAGTTAGCTGGCTAGCCTTAGAGGCTGACTGTAGCACTGTTACTGTACAGCCCTTTTTTTTTTTTTTTTTTTTTTTTTTTTTTTTTTTTTTTTTAGGACACTGGCATTAGTGTAAATGTAGGCCAATGTAAATAGCATGATTACTGCTTGTTTTATTTGCATGTAGCAATCCAGTTTGTCACATTAAGTTAAATTCTGAGACAGAGGATCTTTCATTCAAGCCATTGTAGCTTTTAGATGAAATAAGACCCATTTAGCACTAATTCATGTTTTAATCTTTTTCCCCTTTTAGCAACATATTTGTAGTTTTTCATATCAAATCTGATTTAACCAGAACTCATAGACTAGAATGCTGTCTCCAGCTCTCTTTCTCTTTTCTGTCTTTAAGTCCCTCACTTCAATAATATACCATTAATTTGTTTTTGATATGCTGCTTCTTTGTTAGATGCTGACAGGCGGTCAGTGTCCACCATGAATTTATCCAGACATGCAGACCCTGTCATTACTAAGCGCCTCTCCTCCTCCTCTGCCACACTCCTACACTCACCAGACCGAGGTAATGAAGATGAACATTTCACATAATTCATTACATTATTCATTTGTGATGGATTGCCTTTGGCTGACTCTTTATGCCATTTGTGTCTATTGTAAGCCAGACTCTTAATTTTTGGTTTCGTTAACACTTGTTGTTTTCCATGAATTAATCTATTTTTGGGAGTGTAGTGACACTGATGACTAAAGGCTCTGTACTCCTCCCATGTATGTATGTTAATATGAAGGTATAGTCAGAAGACAGTTAGCTGAGACCATGAACAGGGGGAAACAACAACACTGACTCTGTCTTAAGGTTTAAGACAGGCCACAACAATAGAACCACAATTTTCACATTTTAGAGCTTGTATGTATTAAACAAGAATTAACATGTTAGTATAGGTTACCTTCACATAGGACTAGGCTACCTGTTTACACTGGTTATCAGCTAATCGGCTGCTGACTGTAGCTTCATATGACAATTAGCATAATTCTCAAAATGTTCATTGTGTTGTTTGAGTAGTCATGTATTGTGTTCATATGTTGCTGACAGGCTTACAGATGAGAACAGCCTCCTCCCCTGTCATTAGCAAAGCTCAGTCCAAACCCTGCCTACACCAGGAAAAGACCACCCCGCACAAAAACACAGGTGTTTTCTGGGAAATGTTTGAAATTTGGTCCCTTATTTTATATGCTCCACATTTTTTGCAAAGCAAAAGGATCATGAGCTGGAAACTGTAAAGGAGTCCCAAAAGAAATAAATAGTGGCCGTCCTGCATGATATCCCAGTGAAATCAAGCAAACATGGATGTTCCATTGATAATGTCTAACTGAACAGCCCATGGTCATTTATAGATGACATTTGGACAGACTAAATTTTCATTAAATTCTTCCAGAATGATGTGAGATTATATTGCCCACATTCAGCTAACAGAGTGCACTGTATATGTGCATGTGTTTCATCTGAGGGATCAAGATTTTTTTTCCCCATCTAGCGTGACCCCTTTCTCTAATCCTCTGTAGGATAATCTTTTTGTTTTTGTGGGAGCACTCTATGCTGTTTTTATCCCATCTGAAAAATCGGCACCCATTTTTCCACCAGGGGACAGACATGTAAATATAGATGCTGTAGAGGCACAGTCAGACAGACACTTTGAGAAACATCACACATTTACTGAGTGTAACAAATTTTAAAACCACAGTGTTTGAACACAGAGTGGTGTTTGACACTTAGTTTCCTTTATAGAGTTTCCAGCCCAGTTGTATCTTTGAGCCTCTCTGTGAAACCTCCAGCCTTGTGCCCTGCTTCATTATCGGATTGAGCAGTGCTGCATGTTTTGCCAGATAAATTGTCCTTTGTCTCTTTTAATTTAAGATTAATTAATTGTTGCGTCATTCTTACCCAGGCGCCCAGGATGCTGCATGGCCAAATATTTTAGCTTACTTGCATAAAAGCTTTCTACACTTTTTGAATTATTTGCCAGTTTCATTTATTGATTGAATTACAATCTGCCCTGTTTATTTGAATGCTGTCCTTTCTGTGTTTGCTCTTGGTTTGTGCTTCACTTCAGGCTGTTTGCTTCCACTCAAAATTAACAGTCTGGTTTAGCAGGTGTAGGTGTAACATAACAGCCTGTGCATGGTTACGACTTCACTTTAGCTCTCGCCTACACTGTGCAGTGCGAGGGAAGGAGCTGGTAACAACTTTTGTAATTATGCATCATTTATAGTCTGCTTTTACCGATTACTTTGGGTAATCACTGGGCGGTTAATAGCTTTAGTTGTTATCAAATGTTATCATATGTTCCGTATGTGTTTTCAGGTCTGCGCCGTCTTCCATTGACGCCATGGGAGAGCAATGTGGTGAACCGCCTGCAGCAGCCAACACACTCCTACCTGGCCCGCAGTCGCAGTGCCATGAGTCTGTCTGGAGAGCAAACAGGTAACACACACATCCCTCAAAGAGAGACCCTTCCTGGTTTGTATGGTGAACAGATACACAGGATGTTCATTAATACACACAGTATGAATACGCACAGATCTTAAAATCACTGTTCATAGTTATGTTGTTTATATGTCTGTCTCTTAGCCAGAATAGTTTCAGATGTTAATCAGATTTGGCTTTACTTAGAGCATTATACAGTCTAAAACTTCCTTCACCAGCCTGTAACAGGCACACTAAGCTGGCACACACACACACACACACACACATTCTCACACAAAGATCTAAACATTTGAGCTAAGTTTTCACTCATTGATATCATTCTGTTTTCCTCTATTTTTACCATTTCATCAGTGATTTTAGGTGTGTGTGTGTGTGTGTGTGTGTGTGTGTGTGTGTGTGTGTGTGTGTGTGTGTGTGTGTGTGTGTGTGTGTGTGTGTGTGTTAGTTATTGTGCAATACAGTTAAGGAAAGATGTTGAGATGTGTTGTGAATTGTGTAGTTCACTATTTTTCCTTAAATTTTATAGCATCTTGTTGTTGCCCAGCAACCCCAGCCAATTTCTTCCTGTTTGGTTGCTTTATAAGAAGCCTGTTTTTCTGTTTTGTGGGTTTTTGAATGATCATTCTCACATATACAAGAACTCACCAACCCACTGTATAACTGTATTCACTGTGTGTTATTTTGCTTTTCTTTACTCTGCACACATTAATATATTCAGCATTGTCTGCAGTGCGTGAAGGTGCACCTTTTGCTTGTTTTTTTTTCAATTATGATGCATGCTTAGTTCCTGTGTGTGGTGTTGAGTCTAACATGTCTGTTAATAGTTTATTCTGTCAAAGTAGAAAAGCTTCCAACACTGGGACTTCTTACAGCAGAGAATGGTTTTCTAAACCTCTCCTGTCTAGATGCCTCTTAAGTTAAATACAAAGGAAAATAAACTACACTGTATTTTTTTGAGGTTTCATAAGTTGTTAGTTGTTATAAGTTATTTTTTTCTCAGTTTCTAACCTGATCAATCAACCCCACTAAAAAGTAACCTCTTAAAAACCTAACATTAATTGACATTCTCTAACGTACAACTCCCAAGTGATGGTCGCAGTAGCAGCTGTTCTTCCAGTTAGTGTCACTAATGCTTGCTTTCTCTTCTTCTCTTTCCACCAAAACCTTTCCTAATTCCTCTCACACCTCCGCTGGTCTTCCCAAACCTCTCGGCTTCTCTTTATTAATTTATCTGACATCCTTCTCATTCCTTCCTCTCCTCCATGATCTTTTGCTCCTGTTTATAAATCCCCTACCAATATTCCATAAATCCACACACTGTCTATTACTGTCCTCAAAACACTCCCAAACTCCCACCTCATACATCACTGTAGCCATGCCTGTGTGTCCTCGCTCAGTGTCTTGCCACCCCATGGGCTCCATATCCTTCAAGGCCCTGCAGGCCCAGCCGCTCAGTCACTGCCGCAGCCAGGACAGGAGCCTCAGCAGGGAGACGGCCTCGTCCTCCTCCACCACCCCTCGCAGGAGGACCACTGGTACCACACAGGTAGGTCAGGTCATTAACCTGCACGTGTTTGACTGTATATCAAGAAATAGTATTTCAGATAGCCAGAATGTAAGCATCAACTACTAACTGTCCAGCTGATGGTAATGTTGATTGTTTGCTGCCTAAACACGGCACAAAGGTCATCCACTCAATTTTTCTTTTTCTTCATCTTTTTTTTTTTTTTTTTGTCACTGATGTTTTAGATCAGTCAAACACAATATATCAAAGTATCTGTTTAACTCTGCTCCACACACACACGCACACACACACCACTGCACCCACTGTCCATCTGTCTGCTGCTCTGTCACAGCTTATGCCATTAAGGACTTAGGAGGAGGGCATCTTCTGCACACACCGACCCACAGACACATGCATACATGTACCCAGACACAATCCAGTCACATACAGTTATATGTGTGTGTTGTCATTATTTTTATTTTTATTACAGCATTGATGTCCATTAATATGACTCTGTGGGTGAGGGATTGGTTTGCTGCACATTATTAGTCATCTGAAAAATGGGAGATGGTTGATTTGGTTGATGTATAATTTTGGAGGTAATGCAAAGGTCAGAGGTAATGTACAGGTAAAGGAAGCTGGCTGTCTGAGTCTAATCCTGTTACTAATCATCTTCCGCTGCTGTGAGTGGGACACATGGGTCTGGGCACCGTCTGTACCAAGTGATTACCTTGTGTGTTGCTAAGGGCATTTCTTGTGAAGTGCTATATTAGTGACAATATATCAGTCTCATACTTGGCTCCTGATAAAGAGGAAAAAAGAACATTTTACAGTTTGAATAAATTTTTTCCTCTTCATCTCCTGCTCCATCAGCGAAAGGACCGTGACAGTGTCATGAAGTCCTGGAGTAACCTGTCACTCCCACTGGCCCCCAATCTGACTTTGCCCCCCACCAAACGCTCCTCTTCTCCAGGCAAGAAGAACATCAAAGTGACAGCACCCTCTCCTGGCAGGTAGGAGAACTGTTGCTATGACAGATTTGTTTCAGATTGGACACTAGTAAGAAAGCAGCATTTGCTCCTTTTTGGGCCAGCACTCTGCAGCCATATGCTGCTTTTCTTTCCTGCACACAGGCCTCCACAAAAGATAGCAGGACGCCCTCCGACCCCCAAGTTGCTTAAATCCCCGGGGGCAGAAGACCCTGGAAACCTTCGTCCAGTCAGAGTCGCACCTGAGAGCACCCAACAGCCAACTCCCACCAGAGCCCAAGAGGACAAGGAAGAGCAGGTTCTCAGTCCTCCTCAGCCACGACCTCAGCCGCTGGGTCAGAACAAGCCCTCGAATGAGCAGACACCAGGAGCCAGTGGTCTGTTACCACTCTCCAACCACTTTTACAATTATATCATCATGCAGCCTGGATGGTTAGCAGTTTGAGTCATTTTAATGAGTCATTCAACAAGATACAAATTTCCATTTATGCCCTCTAGATAGTGTAAGCAGTCCTCCAACCCACAAGCCTTCAGCAGGCACCACAGATCCCGAGGAGGCAAGTCGTATCCTGGCTGAGAAAAGACGTCTGGCCCGTGAGCAGAGGGAGAGAGAGGAAGAGGAACGCAGGCTACAGGAGGAACAAGCGAGGTGTGTGCATGATCTCTAGAGACCAGATGTGTAATACTGGAGGTGCATACTTGACTTTGAATGTTTTTGTGTCTGTACAGGTTAGCAAGGGAGGAGATGGCTCGCCGAAAGGCAGAGGAGCGAGTTAAGAGAGAGGAGGAGGCTCAGCGGCAGGCAGAGGAGAGGAGAAGGAGGGAGGAGGAGGAAGAAAAGAAAGCGGAGGAAGAGAGACTTCAGAAAGAGCAAGAGGAGGCAGAGAAACTCCAGAAACAGGTCAGATGAAGTGGAAAAGTGAACTTGCAATTTTTTTGAAATAAAGACTAAAGATCCATTCAAGAAATCTGATGATCACACAACGTAACAGTGTGTGTATGTTTGTGTGTGTTAGAAAGAGGAAGAAGAGTCTCGTCAGAAAGAGGAGGCAGAGCGACTGAGGCAACAGAGAGAGAAACACTTCCAGAAAGAGGAGGCTGAACGCTTGGAGAGAAAAAAGGTGACACACATGTTCACACACATCATGTTCATAATATTCCTGAGGTACAGTGCATGTAAAGGCTCCTCTTTCTTCAATCATCAGCGTCTGGAGGAGATTATGAAGAGAACAAGACGTTCAGACACAGCAGACAAGGTAAAGGCTAAAAGAAATGTGGTGTCTGACTCTGGATAATTTTTGCTTTAGTCTTCATTCTCTTTTTTTTTCTTTCCCACTTCTAGAAAGTCATTCCTAACAGGAATGGAGACAGTGCAGGTAATTTATCTGACCTTTCTGTACAATTATAACTGTAAATTCTTGTTTTCAATCCATGCTGGAATATCCACTGTAGTTGTTTCCATGATGCTGTCATGACTGCTGTGTTGGTGTTCTCTCATCATCAGCCTCTCCTGCTCCATCTGCAGTGACTATGTCACCGACACACAACAGCAACGGGAACAGTCAGCAACCTGAGCCCAGCCCAAACCCCAGCACTGCAGTGCTGAGCCATCCTGACCAGAGGTACAGTTTTAGGCCAGCAGCACAGAAATATTAGAATCGGTCACATTATTGTATTATTATGGATTGACTGTAACAATGAAACATAATAAATGTCCCCGTGTTTCTCTTCCTCCAGGGAGAACGGGGAGTTTGAGGAGGTGATCGTACTGCCTTCACATTCCAGGTTGTCTCCTCCTGAGGGAGAGGAGGAGGAGCAGCAGCAGGAGGAGAGAGTTCCGGTTGTAGCCTTCAGGGAGAACGGTCTTCTAAAACCTCTGAGTGGAATAGAAGAAATATCAGCCCAGCAGGGACCAGGTCTGCCTCTCATTCTTTCATTTGTCTTCCTTTACTACACCTCTATCTTCCTCACTTTATTCTCTTGATGAAGTTACAGAGAATCGCTGTCAGTGACTGTGGTTGATCAACTTACATAATAAATTTGAATATATTGATACTTCGCACTTGGTAACATTACAGAGCTCCTACTGAGCCTGTGAAAAACATTGTATTTTGTCTTCTTTGGATCTAGAGGCAGCACTCTAAGACCCTGATGTGATTTTGATTACATCATCAGAGTTTTGAATTCAGTTGACTTGTGTTTGAATGATGAGGGCATGTACCAGGTATGGAGGGTCAAATGACATGTTACAGATTTGCATTATGGAAAATGTAGGATCCAATGTTTTTGGATGCTTGGCCTATATTAGTGACTAGAAAGCAGGGCCTGTCCACCTCTGCTGCATTGATTTAAGTCCCCCAACTGTTCACAGAGTTTGTGCATTGAAGCACTAAATAAGAATGAGTTGGCAGCAATGTGGCACCTTTTATACGACAGAACCAACTTGTAATGATAAAGTGTAGGTTTGCCGTTGGTACAATCTGTGTTTTAATCCAGAGGTACAATGAAACTACGCTTAAACCTATAGAGCATAGGTTTAAGTGTAGTTTCACTGTGCTTCTCAGAAGGTAAATTAAGATTGTTGCTCTGTACTTCTGCTCTTTGTCCATCCTTTTTTCACACACTATACCCTCATTGTCATCTGAAATTGGCAGTTTGCTTAATTTACATTTATGACTTGCGGTGCAAATGGTTTGATTCAGACCAACTTATAAATGCTTTTGAGTATTATGACAACACCATCATACCAATTTAAAATTGACAATAATCATCCCTCACAACCTGTTAGTTCAGGAGGTGCTACAGGTTATAAAATATTAATATGAGGGACTAACTAACTTCAGCTGATAGAGATGACACCTTTGAAGAGGAGGGTCTTTTGGTCCATTTTAGCCTTCAGAGCACCTGATGCTTTTATTTTATTTTATTAGATGTTGCCTGATACCCTGTGAGACTGAGAAGATTCCACACCCAGAGAGACAGAGAGAGAGGTGGAGAAACACAGAGCTGTTGGACTGAATCAAAGGAAGGACTCACAGCACCAGAGGTTTGCTTTCTCAACTGCCTGTGACAGCAGAGCAACGCAGCCACTTCCCAAAGATGGTGTCTCCAAAGATCTCCCTAAAGCAAAAGAGAGAAGTTACTTTTCCCTTACTAGACTCGCTGTGGGAACAGATCATCTCTCTGTCTCTGACCATGTCTACACTTGGTCATGTTTGTTCTGTGTACAATCCAGATTTCCCTTGATTCTGAAGTGAATGTTCTGAAAACATGGGAGGGCTTTGAACGCCTCATAAATCTTTTGACTCTCGTGATGTGTGTGTGTTTGTACGTGAGGATGACAGACTAATAGTAATGTATGAGATCAGTCACGAAACTTGAAGATATTTCTGTTGAGCCATTGTAATCAGATTGACTGAATCAGTAATGTGATAACTGGAACAACAGGCTCAGAATTATAAGGTTTCATTAATGTGTGCTCTCTCTAACTGGAACCTTATCATTCTCAACTTTTCAACATTTTATTGAAATGTTGCAGAAGAGATGGGATGTAGGAATGATATCAGTGCATGAAGTTGTATTAAGACTATAGGAAAGGCTCATGTGATGTAACATTTTTGCTGTGTCTACAGTGTTTAAAACTAGGTTATTATTGGGGTGAGGCAGCAGTGTTGGCATATCATGGAGTTTAAGTTAAATACTGTTTTCTCAGACAACTGAGAATTAGGGTATAAAATTATTTTTTTCTTTTAGTTTTATTTAATTGCTGTAGATAAAATGTGATTCTTTGTTTTGTCCTCATCCTCCTGTCATCACTTTTTAAATTGAGGAAAAAAAAAAAAATCCTGCTTTGAAGTTAAGTCCTGCCCATTCCTTTCATTTCTTTGGCCTGTTAAAGCTACATCCTCCACCCTGTCACACTGCAAGTGAGCAGTGACAGAGGACCTCACTGTAGCTTAGCCATCTTGTGTTAAGGTTGTCATTTGTTCTGAACAATTAAGTACAAAATAGATGGGAATAATTTACTGGTGAAGTTAATTTTGAAATATCATTAATTTGATATTTTTTGATGAAGGATTTAAGAAGAAAATGCTGCTAATATTGGTGTTCCTTTGCCTTACTGCATTGTAGAGAGGATGAGGTGACTTGTCTAAACTTGGTCTCATTGAAATGAAAAAATACATTCCCTGTATGAGCTTTGACATTCTGGCCCCACACTCATACTCTCCACTCGCTTCTTTTTCTTCATTTAAGTTAAGGAATATCATGACGAAAGGTTCGTTATGACTGTACAAGAGCTCTGTCATTAAACTGGGTCTCTCACTTAGGACATGGACAGGGGATTCAAGTGAAACACTGGAACTCAACCCATAGACTACCACAATCTCTACTTCCATCTTCTTCACACAACTCCCAGTAATGCTGTTCTCTTGGCATTTGGTTCTCACACCTTTGCGCTTAGTTTCCTCTTTCTTTGAAATCTTGCAGTACCACCAAAATGAAGGAAACATCAGATGATCTATATCTGGGTTTTGAGGTGCTGGTTTTTGCCAGTAGTACCTAGCATGCTGTTATCAACAAGGTAACTTGATGTAGCCTGCATAGAAATTGCTTTAACAGAAACAAAATCTCTTGTAAAGTATATTATACATAGATATCCTATAAATTATGTAAAAAGTTGATATATTTTACTAAGACTGACCACAAGGTTTTGAAAACTAATAAGCCCTTTACTTCAGAGAAATGAGGCTGTGGGATAAGATCTTTGACCAACTGTAAAACTTAAATCTTTGTACAACAGTTCCAGCTGAAATAAAACTTTGAATTGATTCTGTTCATTGATGTTTTGCTTTTTTCCCTGAGCAGAGATATAACAAAGTCCACATGGTCTGCTACTATTTTTGCACATTTACTTTAAGATAAATCAATACAACCAACAACAAATAGATAAAAAGTAGACAAGACTTTTTTTTTTTTTCATGTAGTGAGAAAATGGACAGTTCAAAGAAATGCAGACATACTTGGGTAAATATTTACACTTAATGAGAATAGTGGATAGAAAACGGCATTGAGTCCAGGGATATTTTTTACATGTGGGTCCCCATTCAATTCAAGAGCAATGCAGCTGTATCCTAAAATCTGAAGTGTTTTTGACCATGTTGATATTTTAAGATAGTCACAGGAATTATTGTCAATTTGGTGAAGTTCTGACCTGTCACACAAAGCAAGGATGTAGTACTGCAGTGTGCTCACATCCAGCAATGTCCACTCCAGTAACAAACTCAGCAGCAGGGAACAGTCTTTTACACAATTGTGACACACAGTCAAACTGTTCCAGTATCACCAGTAGAAGGTTTTTGTGAGGAAACTGGCAGCAGCATTGAGCCAGCTCCCACTGGAGTCTTCCTTAGCTGTGGTGCGGGAAATTGCACGGTCAACCTCTCGCTCTGGGCTCTCCTCTTCCTCTGGCAGGTAGTCTGGTAGAGCTGAGTTTTGCTGCACCTTCACTCCAGATGCATTCAGAGGGATCAAAATCTGAAGAAAGCATTACAGAAGAGAAAATCAATATTTTAAAAGTTAAATGTAAACTATTTTCCAATGGACCTACCTCTTCTCCCGCTTCATTTTTCACCACCTGTTGGGCTGACATCACCTTAGTGGCAGCAATGGCTGATGCCAGACTCTGCAAATGAAGAGCAATTAGCAAGATAGTGTCTGAGATTATGAGACACAGATTGGTAAATGTTCATCTTTGTCCATTACCTCAGTGGATAGGTCAGAGCGGATACGGACAGTGCACCTCTTGGAGGCCATCTGGAAAGTGAAGCTTATCACTCCTTTGACCTTCAGAAGAGCCTCTTCACATAATCCTCGCTGGTCCTTGATAACAGAGGGATGACTTTATTAGGTAACTTGCCAGCAATAATAACAATAGCTACTATGATGCATGTGTGTGACTCTCATCCAGCCTACTCACAGCGCTGTCCAGCCCCTGGATGTGCAGAGTGACAGACTTAGCCTTTTTGTTGGATGAGTTGATAAAGAACTGAGATTTCTTTCTCCTCTCCCTGTCAGGTATGTGGGCTACAGGATTAGCAGGTGCACACAGAATGTCATACACCTCTTGGGCCAAGGCTGTGATATCAACAGACAGGGCTTCCCTGTATGGAGAAACATATTTTATCAAGTCAAAAATAACATGAAATATTAAATGCATATTACAAAAACATAGAATTTAGAAATAGATAACTGCAAGTATTTTTGAAAACTGCATGTACAACCATGTAAAAACACTATAATAATTGCAAAACGTTATGTTCACAAACATGCAAGAGTCATTAAGAGTGTGTGAAAAACATTAACTCCTCACCTTGCCATGAGATTTTCTAAGCTCACCATCATACCCAGTTCATTCTTCATGGTGGGGATGTTGGGAAGGAACTCAGCCAAATAACGCAGGGTCTGAGGACACAGAGACAAAAGATTAGATACATTAGCATATCCAACAAATCCTGTTCTAAATCTATTGAATAAGTCCTGATTTACTTACTTTCTCTACTGTGTGTAAGCAAATAATCAGCATTTCTGCATGTTTTCAACCATTCACTAGTGGCTTATTCATTGCTTTTCTCTATTATATGAGTTAGTTCAACACTGAATATCTTTGTCTTACTCACTGTTTAAACAATACATTATAAGATGCCACTTTATAATTTTGGAAATATGACAGACGTTTTTCGTAACAACACATTTGGAGGGATTTGATAGAAAAAGCTACGGGTAAATTTATCAAAAATAATAAAAAATAAACAGCGATAATAACTTTTATAAATAAAATGTTGCTGCCCCCATTCATAAGACATGATCCTTTAATATATGTAACAGACGTAAATCCACGCACCAGACCAGCCTCTTCCACCTACCTGAAGGGTTGCGAACAAAACCTCTGGGTCCCGGTGGTCGAGGAAGAGAACCAACCCAGGCAGACAGCCCTGGTCCTGTACTATCACCTCTCGGTTCTGTGGTTCGGAGGCCAGGTCCCTCAGCTGACTCACCACTGACAGTGCGTCCATCATCTCAGTCAACTTGACCGGACCTGAAAGTGGAAGTGAATTTTTTTTTTTTAAATCTAATAAGACACTTTTGTTAAATGAGCTGGTACGGGGGTAGTTCTGTGCGTTAACTTGATAGTTTAGGGTAGGAACGAAGCTAAATTACACGAAAGTTAGCCTGTCAGTTTAGCGTGTTTGCTAGTGCTAACGCTGTGGCTAGCTAAATAAGCTAACTACTTTTGGCACGTTAAGAAGCGGAAGAATCGCGCAAAAGACATATCTATTGATTGAGTTGCTCCACTTAGCCTCAAACCTTTGAAATTACTATAAATTATATATTAAAGGTGCCATAAAAGTACGATAAACGTGATACTGTAGTAGTGAAATTCAATTACTTACTTAGATTGAGAAGCAGCAGCTCGTGCACAAAAATACAAATTTGGTGCTAAGATTTCGTGACACGCAATTGGTCGACCAGCCGTTGCCCACGTCGCTCGGTCCTGCACTCCTATTGGCTCCTCGTACTTGCTCGGTATCAAGCCAATCAGAGAAGCTCTTGCTGCTGCGGCTTTATTTGACTTTACAGAGCCGCTGCCCTGAAAGCGTGAGCCGAGAGGGAAGCTGTGAGTTGACATTAGTGTTATCTACAGTCATAGTATATGTTGCTTGTAGCAAGAAGTGTTTCAGGTAAATTTAGCTACCAACGCGCGTTTTGACAAGAAAACGGGCTCACGGTAAGTACACATATAATTCCGCTTGTTTTACCGCTTGCATGCTTTGTTACACTGCGGTGCCTTTGCGGGACTAACGTTACCTCCGCCGCGTTGAACACAAGGTTTCTGTCGGTTTCTCAAAACCTCAAATTCACTGCGAACCACCCGCTGTGCTGATCTATCATGATATCGTATCCGAGGCAGCCTCCAGCGGTGCAGGGTGAGACAGCCGCCTCCTTGAGCATCAGTGTGTAGATGCCACCAGGTGACACTTTGACAGGTCGGCCAGTAATGGCCTCCAGGGGCCCACACTGATTTTGGCTTTAAATGTCACGTCCACACCAGTTTTACTTGAATTTAGCGCCGTGGTGACGTGCATTTTATTCTCTGCTTTTGATGTTTTATACACCAAATCATGAATCGATAATGTAAGTGATAGTTAGTTGCAGCCCTGTGAGGGAATCAAGTGTAAAGCACCTTCCAACAACAAGGCAGTTTGAAGTGCTTGACAGATCTAAAAAGGTAAGATGTTAAGAGAGGGAGTCAAAGAAGCACGAGATAATGTAAAAATCAATATAGGAATGGCATGAAATTGAAGATAAAAAAAAATGCATCAAACAGAACTGAAAATAAATATAATGCACCCAAAGTCCAGAATGTGAACAATAAATGTAGATTGATAATTAGCAGCCTCAAATGATGCTCAATGCTGCTTCTCCATTTTCAGTTTTGACTCTCAGGATAGTACACAGACCTGTTCAATTTAAAGGTGACATTAGGTTGATTTTGTAATTATCCTGATATGGATGTTACAATTCTTATATAACTACATTAAGATTTCTGGCTCGATTTGTGGTCTTAGTTGTATAAGATTCATGGTGATTATTGGCTGTCAAGTCTTTTTACAGCAAAGTGTTGTATGTTTTGTTTTGTTTCAGGTGCCAAGTATGTGACTTCGTGACATCCCTACTGTGTTGGCCTCTTACCAAATCAGTCAGCAGAAAGAGGATCTTTGCAGTCGTCAGCTGGTGCCAGAAAAAGTCCTTCCAATGTCTTTAGTAGAGGATATTCTGGATGTGCTGCGGATGGTCCTGGACTATTTTGGGGTGCCTCCCGACATGGTAAATGCACAGACACACATCAGTGTAATCTTGCTCGTTCTTAATAGGGGAGCCTGGGGCATTGAGGGGCTTGCAAAGTCTTTGTCATCTGTTACCACCTCACTCCCTAAAAGTTAACCGACTGAGTTCATTTGTAAGGCTAGTATTTTTCAGGGAAGGTTCATTTTAATCCTTTTATTGATCACTTTTCTGTTGTCTCATCTGTAGCTGGTTCCAGTGTGGAACAGTCAGCTGTGTGGTCAGTATCGCAGCATTGTGCGTATGATTGGGACAAATCTCCCACTGACACCTACACCACATGTCCACTTTCAGGTACTGTACAACTTTCTAACAGAAAATCAAAATCATTCTGTTTTTCATATTCTACTATGTTCTTTATATTAAAACTTGCTTAACAAGAAAATATGTATCCTGATTTATTACAGTAATTATCATCCCTATTTGTGAATTTTTGTCATGTAGTCAGTGTGTGTAATCCCTCCTTGTCCATGTTTTGCCTTAGATCCCCCTGCTCACCTATCGACCCCACGGATATGTTGACATTACTGTGGACACACCTGCCATCCCCTCATTTGCTGATGTCCTGTGGGTGTTTGAGGATGAGGGGGAGAGCTTTGCTAAGACCAGGTAAGCAAGAGAGTACTGATAGCTGTGAAGAAAAAAACTTTGGTTTTGTAAACTGTGAGGAAAAACACAAAACAATTTGGTCAGAAAGTTTTTAGAAAATGGTGAAATTTCCATGCACAGGAACCATTTACCTCCAAAGAAGCACAGTAAGGTACATCAAGATGTGGTGAGATACCCAGGTCTGGCCCTGAATCAAGCCCAGAGAGGAGGCAGACCTGTTCGAAAGACAACTGATCCAGATGCCCTGAAGAAGATCACAGCACTGGAGAGTGAGCTGCTCAAACTACGCGCCCAAATAGCCATGATTGTTACCACTGCTCCAGCCTTAGGTACATACTCTTCGTACCTCGTACTTCAACTTATCACAAAACATACAAATGTTCTCAGTACGTTTGTTTTCCAATATGTCTTAGGTCTGACAGAGTGTCAGAATACCCCAGGCACACCTTTGATGTCTCCTCACCCTCCACCTGCTCTCACCTCCACACCACGGGTTGCAGTTCCTCCACCACCACCACCACCTCCACCTCCTCCCTGCTCTGGCTCCTCCAGTGAAACTTTGTCTGTATCAGAGCTGATCCGCCGGCGCAGAAAGAATGAGAAAGACTTTGATAAGGGTCAACTCAAGTCCCAGGACTCTGGGTCAGTTGTTAAAGGGATCCCCTCCATGCTGGACATTCTCAAGGACTTAAATCAAGTTAAATTGCGCTCAGTGGAGAGGTAGGCACTCAGACTGACTGAGTTGTATCTATATTAATATCCCAGAATATGATCCTTTATGTCTTAAAGTGGCAGAAATCTTTCCTCATTAACTCTCCACTGAAAATATTTCCCTTTAGATCACCAGGGGGCACACCAGTAAGGAGGAGACGCAGTAAGGGAGGGACAGCATTGCTTAATGACCCAGCGGCTCTTATTGCGGAGGCACTAAAGAGAAAGTTCGCCCACCACCGCCACAATAATTCCTCTGACAAAGAGAATTCACTAGAACTCTCCCCTTTCGGCAGTCCAGAAATACCTAAGGTTTGTTTTCCACAGACACACCCTGTACTCACACTCCTTATTTTGTTGTATTTAATTTAGTAAATTATTTGATTGCAAACGTCTTCACACTCAGGTGAATAATAGTCACTGTCTTTGGTCTAATAACAACTCAGCTGAAAGATTTACAACAGGTTTCAGACAATTATCTCTGATCCAAAGTGCCATTTAAGTTTAGTTCACCACCAAAATTGTGTGACAAAAACCAAGCTTGCAAGATTTGACAATGTGACACTTGTGTTTCAGGTTCTTCACCACACCAGGCGCAGTCAGGGACGCGTTCATCCGTTATCCCATTAAATGAGAACTTCTGACCCTTTAAGCTCACACAGCTCTTTCAGATGTGCCCCACAGACAGATTACTACTGCAGCTATTCACATTTCATTGTTGTTTGTCTAATCTTTTGTTCTTGTACGAGTTTTTGTCTCACAATGAACAGAGTGCTTGATACTGTTAATTTTCTTTGCTGGGAGTTTTGAATGTGTATTTTGTTTTTGTAAATTGGAGTCTTCTGTTTTCATCGTGATGTCTTTTTGTGCAGAGTTCTAACCCCAACCCTACTTTTTAAAGGAGACAGTGTATTTAAGTAGGTCTGCACTGTAGCTTGCAGCTATCTGCCTTCATGTTTCTAAAATCACTTTGTCAGTTTGTGAGGCCCTAATTCTTACCTCAGTCAAGTGAAATGAATAACAATGTGTTTTGAGATTCACATAGCTCTATTCTATGCAACTGCTCTTTCAGGTTGTTTTATTTTATTAAAATGTTCAAGTGCACCGATCACATTTTGTTTCCTGACAGTTCAGTTCGTGTCCAAATCCAGTTTGAGTTGTAATTTTATATATTTGAACTGATCAAACTGCTGCAGCGAGGATTGCAGAGGTCAGCTAGCCAATCTCCAGGGAGGGAAAAGAGGAAGAGGAAATCTTTTGAAATTTATTTCATATGTTCTTTCTACATTATGTTTGGAAATTTGTATCTGATGCCCAATGTGCATTTGATAATGAAAAATAAAATCCCACAGCTCAATCTGCACTTCACACCTGTAACAGTCGACTACAAACAGACCCTTTGGTTTAACTGGTCACTGTTGTTGAAGAATCATGTATGAATAAACAGTAGTTGTTTCACACAGATGTAATATAATCCACACTGTGGACAGGACAGGGAATACTAGATGCACAGGACATCCATAATTGAAACTCTTGCATAATACCTGCACTTCAGCACAGAAATGACAGACTGAGGCATAGAGGACACTTGCACAGATGATAAGAAACTTGATGATGATGGAATCACATGAATAGTTCATGACTTAATGTTCCATATATAGCAATCAATGCTTAAAACTTATTAGTTATGTGAAGTGTCAAAGTAAGTTTAGCAGCTATTTGTCATAAATTAAAAGGCCACTTATTGGTGATGTGGTTTACGCAGCCAAAAGAGTGGATTATCCACTCAAAGCCATTGTGCTTTATTTTGATTTATTTATCCAAAGCGAGCAAGCAAATAAAGGGCCTCCTGCTCTGGGGGGACCATGACCATGGCCGACCCAAGTGCATGCTGGTCCTGAAGCATTCATGTACCTACCTAAATAACCCAACGTGTGATCCAAATAAACAAAATACTAGTTTAAGGTTCTGTAAATTAGATTAATATAGTAACAAATGACTATTTTCTAATGGTGTTCTGAACAGAGAAGAAGTCACAGTTTTTAGTTTGTATGTAGGTGAAAAACAGCGTCCAGGTGAAAGTGACCTCTAGAGTTTCCTCCACTGAATAAAGCACGTTGATCTAAAGTGGCCTTCAACAAAGAGAGAGACCAGAGCACAGGTCGACTGACCAGAGGGAGGAGTCATGTCTCAAATCCCAATCGGTAACCTTAAAGAAAAAAAGTTTCTGCCAGCTCCGTCTGTATCTTTACCGGCACCTCCAGTGTCATATGTCCAAGGCTAATTTTCCTTCCCAGTGGAGCCTGTACTCGTCTTTGCTAAGATGGAGAAGCTCGTACTGAACGGCTCCATCTCGACTCTGAAGTAGTTTTCTTCTCACCCCAAGGGTAAGTAACGTTTAGCGTGACAACGTTAACCATGCTGTTGCTATTAGCTGAGGAGCATCAGATGCTAGCTCGGGCTAACGGTTGTGCATTTCGGCTAATTTCAGTTCAGTCGCGGCTCAAAGGGCGGTTTAACTCTGCTCACAGGAATCAGGGGTTTCTGTTTTTGTAGTTTTTGTCTGTACGTGCTTTTAACTGTAAGTGCTTTTAACAGTTGTATTAAGATTACAATACATTAATTTACAATTCAGTCAGAATTAAGTGATTTTGAGGTAGAAAAATCACATGAAATTTGATAAAGTACAGTCAATAATGAGATATGACAACTAAATGAAACATGGAATTAGTGTATGTGCAAAAGTAAGTGAACCCCCAGCTGCATTGGTTCAGTCAAGCAGGTAACAGACTCAGGTGAAACACATTTGTGTTCTTAATTCATCATTTAAGTGAGTGAATGAAATGAGACATCCTTGGGAAAGGGTTTGTCCTGCACTAATTAAAAGAGAGAGGAAACCAACTGAACCACTGTGGTCCCATACAAATCATCAATGCCCAGAGCAAAGGAGATATCTGAGGACATGAAGAAGAGGCTAGTGACGGCCCATCAGTCTGGGGAGGGCTATAAGACCATCTCCAAAAGATTCCAGCTCCATCCATTCACTGTAAGACAAATAATTTACGATTGGAGGGCCTTCAACATGACAGCAATTCTGTCTAGAAGTGGACACCCATCAAAACTATCACCCAGAAGCACCAGAGAAATAATAAATCAGGTAAAGGCCAACCCACACATCACCTCTAGAGAGTTGCAGACCTCTGGTAGCATCTGGGACAAATGTGCATGCGTCTACAATCGGCGAAAATTGAATAGACATGACATTCATGGGAGGCTTGCTAGAAGGAAGCCTTTGCTCTCAAAAAAAGAACAAAGCTGCCCGTTTCAACTTTGCCAGAGAGCACTTGGACAAACCAGAGGCCTTCCGGACGTCCATTCTCTGGACAGACGAGTCCAAAATAAAATTATTTGGTCACAATCAAAACCAACATGTTTGGTGAAAAGCCAACACTGCATATGAAGAAAAGAACTTCCTCCCAGCAGTGAAGCATGGTGGTGGAGATGGGGCTGCTTTTCTGCTTCTGGACCTGGACGACTCCATATTATCCAAGGAACCATGAATTCTCTGGCATATCAACGAATTCTTGACCAGAATCTCCTGCCATCAGTCAGGGAGTTGAAGCTGGGACGAAAATAGATTATGCAACAAGACAATGATAATGATAATGGCTGCAAAAGGATGAGCCACAAGCTACTAATACAAGGGTTCACATAACTGCACATGTAGAGTTTCAGTTTTTGTGAAATAAGCCATCCTCTAATGTTTGATCCACATTTTCATTTGTCAAAGTATACAAAGTTACACTGAGCTCCACATTTCCTGAACTGCAAATTGCAAATTGTTATGGCTGGACAAAAAAGCAGACACTGACTCTGTTTCACTTGCAAACTGTTTAATGTAGAAAAACAAGGTGGCAGGAGCAGGTGAAGCCGTTCTGCGAAATCACAGGGAGGGGAGAAGAGGCAGGGAAGGCAGGGAGAAAGAAACAAACTAAATTAATAAATTAAATTAAATCAGCAATCAGCGTCTAATGGTTAGACATAGACTTGGGGAGGCCTACAAGCCTGTGAAATTTGGTGGAGGAGTGGTGATGATCTGGGGCTTCAGTAAGGCTGGAATTGGGCAGATTTGTCTTTGCACAGGACACATGAATCAAGCCACATACAAGGTTATCCTGGAAGAAAACTTGCTTCCTTCTGCTCTGACAATGTTCCCCAACTCCAAGCATTGGTTTTTCCAGCAGGACAATGCTCCATTCCACACAGCCAGGTCAATCAAGGTGCCAGATCAAGACCCTGTCATGGCCAGCCCAATCTAAAGACCTGAACCCCATTGAAAACCTCTGAAATGTGATCAAGAGGAAGATGGATTGTCACAGACCATCAAACAAAGATGAGCTGCTTAAATATTTGTGCCAGGAGTGGCATAAAGTCACCCAACATCAATGTGAACAACTGGTGGAGAGCACGCCAAGATGCACGAAAGTGAATGAAAATCAGGGTTATTCAACCAAATATTAATTTCTGAACTCTTCCTAAGTTAAAACATTACTACTGTTTTGTTTAAAAATGATTATGAACTTGTCTTTGCATTATTCAAGGTGTGAAAACTGCCTTTTTGTTATTTTGATCAGTTTCTGCATTTTCTGCAAATAAATGCTCTAAATGACAATAATTTTATTTGGAATTTGGGAGGAATCGTTTATAGTAGTTTATAGAATAAAATAAAAATGTTCATTTTACTCAAACAAATACCTATAAATAGTAAAACCAGAGAAACTGATCGTTCTGCAGTGGTCTTAATTTTTTCCAGAGCTGTATATAGCTGTTGCAAATACACAGTATAAAATTGGCTTTAATGCACCATAATCAGAGACTATAATAATGCTCTAATACCTTGCCAAAATGAGAGTTTCTTTACTTCTGCTGGACAACATCCATAGGTATTTCTTCATCAGTGGAGAAAACAGGTGGTGCCACATTGCTGCAGGGAGACCATATCTGTCATTGATGAGTCATTCATAAATTTCAAGGGTCCATGTTTCACACCACACACCAATATTGCATTGGACTTACTGTAATTACCAATTTATGACAAGAATAATTGATTTGACCCTTAATAGAATGGAAGTGCCTGAAAATTTACTGAGAGTATTTACTTAAAGGTAAATATAATATTATATATATACACCAATCAGCCATAACGTTATTGCCACTGACAGGTGATGCGAATAACATTGATTATTTTGTTAATATGGCACCTGTCAGTGGGTGGTGTATATTAGGCAGCAAGTGAATGTGTTGTCCTCAAAGTTGATGTGTTGGGAGCAGGAAAAATGGCCAAGTGTAAGAATGTTAGTGACTTTGACAAGGACCAGATTATGACTGGGTCACTGCATCTTAAAAACTTCAAAACCATGTACCCTACAAAACTGGCTAATAGGCCCTGTGGTCACTCTCAGACAATTAGAGAAACACTACATTAAACATAATATTTTAACAAATTTACCTGGGGTCACTTGCGGACCACTAGTGGTCCACGGACCATGCTTTGAGAAAGGCTGGTCGAGCTCAATGCTACATTGTCAACAAAGATATACAGAAATATTTTTGCAGCCACTATGCAAGGACCTCTGGTCTTGTGTGAGAGCCTATAGACTAAGCTAATAAATGCAACTCCACAGTCATTTTACCTGGCTTGTGAAGTTTCTGGAGGATCACACTCCATGGCAGTTTCCTGATTCTCACTAGGAATTTGGAAAACTCTCCCAGAACTACAGTTGCAGAGAGAACAGGAAATGAGACAGGCAGGTGACAAGGTAGACTTTAATTCATAATGATATCAAAGTCATTGCATGTGCCAAATGCGTAATAACTGTACCAACCTCAAAAAGAAAAGCATACCTGTGAAAAAAATCTAAATGTACATATATGTAGCGCCACAGTCATTTTACCTGGCTTGATAAGACTTCCACTCCATTTCAGTGTCTTCATTTTCAATTTGGAGACTTTCAAACCTACAGGACAAGAATTGCACAGAGAAACAAGTAAATGTATATTAAATAGAATTAACATATTTACACAGAAATATACAGTACTGTGCAGAAATTTTTGACAGGTGTGAAAAAATGCTGTAAAGTAAGAATGCTTTCAAAAATATAAATAATTGTTTATTTTTATCAATTTACTAAATGCAAAGTGAGCAAACAAATGAAAAATCTAAATCAAATCAATATTTGGTGTTACTAACCTTTGCCTTCAAACCAGCATCAATTCTTATAGGTACACTTGCACAAAATCAGGGACCAAACGGGTGCTAATGATCATCAATTTCACATGTAGGGTGAAACACAGTCATTAACTGAAACAGAAAGAGCTGTGTAGGAGGCTTAAAACTGGGAGAGGAACAGCCAAACTCTGCTGTGAGGTTGTGGAAGACAATTTCATGTCACAGCTCATATACCACGGCAAGTCTGAGCACAGCAACAAGACACAAGGTAGTTATACTGCATCAGCAAGGTCTCTCCCTGACAAAGATTTCAAAGCAGATTGGGGTTTCAAAATGTGCAATGTTGAGGATCATAGACGCAGTGGTCACCCAAGGAAACTTAGTGCAGCAGATAAAAAACACATCAAGCTTCTT
The DNA here is from genome assembly GCA_038496675.1 of Rachycentron canadum. NCBI lineage: Eukaryota > Metazoa > Chordata > Actinopteri > Carangiformes > Rachycentridae > Rachycentron > Rachycentron canadum. Next base: position 9,961,390 of record CM076665.1, read on the forward strand.
ATTGCCCTTCGAAATTGGAAGATGTCCAGTAGTGCCATCAGCTCAGAACTGGCAGAAAGAGTTGCAGCCAAAAAGCCATACCTCTGACATAGAAACATGGCCAAGTGATTCAACTATGCACGAAAACACAGGAACTGGAGTGCAGAAAAATTGCAGCAGGTGGTCTGGACTGATGAGACAAAATGAATTGAAATATTTGGCTGTAACAGAAGGCAGTTTGTTCGCCAAAGGGCTGGAGAGCAGTACAATAATGAGTGTCTGCAGGCAACAGTCAACCATGGTGGAGGTTCCTTGCAAGTTTGGGGCTGCATTTCTGCAAATGGAGTTGGAGATTTGGTCAGGATTAATGGTGTCCTCAATGCTGAGAAATACAGGCAGATACTTATCCATCATGCAATATAATCAGGGAGGCATATGATTGACCCCAAATTTATTCTGCAGCAGGACAATGACCCCAAACATACAGCCAATGTCATTAAGAACTACCTTCAGCGCAAAGAACAAGAAGTGATGGTATGGCCCCCACAGAGCCCTGATCATGTTTTGAGCAACCTACCAGCCAAGTTCCTTAAAAAACTACTGTGCAAGTGTACCTAGAAGAATTGATGTTGTTTTGAAGGCAAAGAGTGGTCACATTCAATATTAATTTGATTTAGATTTCTCTTCTGTTCATTCACTGCATGTTAATTGATGAAAATAAACTATTAACACTTCCACTTTTGAAAGCATTCTTAGTTTACAGCATTTTTTTCACACCTGCCTAAAACTTTTGCACAGAAATATACATCCATGAATGGACAGAGTCCTACAAAGCTTTTGTAAACAGCATTCAGGAGACCCAAACACAGCTTGCTGTGGCATTAAGTTTTTCTTTTTCCTCCTTTTAGAAAACAACTTTAAACATGTAGATCTATTAACAAAATCAAAATTTTATTTTATTTTGCCATTTGAATCCTTGACAGTTTCTGGAGGAGCCCCTCTGCATTGTTGTGTCCTCACCATTGGAAAATGGTAACAAAAGTAAAACAATCACAGTAAAACATACTTAAAATTAGTAAGAAAAGCAGTTCACATTGCGTATGGAAAGTGTATTGCACCTGTCACTAAGATCCCTTAGCATCTGATGGCCTGGTCCATTGTCGGCCGTCACCTGTGTAGCAACCTGACCAAATAGTGAGCAAAAACACACAAACCTTAAAATGCATCAAATACAGATTGTTTGATTTTAAAATTGAAATTTTTAAGATGTATTTTAAAATAGCGGTTTTGCTTTTAGTGTGGTGTACTTAAAGTACCCTACATGCTAACAATGCTAGGCCATCGAACAAAGTAGCACGTGCTGCAGCGACAGTCAACCTAGCCTAATAGTAACAGTAACTCCCCACACTGTAGCACTTCCACATACTTCAGCAAATACCTGTATAGATTTATCAAATACCTGTGTAGATACAGGTATGATCATTTCAGCCCAAAATGTTTACTTGGAAACTTACTTGGGTCTTCCAGGAAGCCATTAGCTTTTCCCTGAGTAGCGACATCTTGTTTTGATATGCTATACTATGCTATAATGATACTACTAAAGGATTATTTTATCTTGCCTTATTAATACATATCCAGCAATGCTAAGAATGTTAAACCACTATTTAAAACCCTAAAAAACATTCAGCTTTTCAATTGCAAACCAGATAAATAACATCCATCCTCACTGGTTTGCTTAAAAATGCCTGTGTCTATGTCGATGACGATACCGGAACAACTGGGGAAAGGACCCAGGTCTAGACAATAGAGGCAGAGTAAATGTAGTTTAGTAATAGATTTAAACAAATATGTAAAAAAGGAGGAATGAAGACTTACGGTGTGGTGGGGCAGACAAGAGTCAAAACCACAAACTGAAGTCCAAATAGGCAAACAAATCCAGAAAAACACAGGCAGGAATCCATAATCCAACAACCAAAAGGCAACAAACAAACGAAGTTCAGGCTGGCAGAAGGAAGGGAAGTCAAAATACAATATATGGCGGGTTGAGGATAGAAACAGGTGTGGCTGGGTGGAGCAGATGATGAGATTATTTCTTGTTCCTACAAAACGAAAGCATTCTGCTGTTCAATGCTACTCTACCAAATGTAATTGATTACAATCTTATACTGTGTATGCACGCTGATTAAACATTGCTCCTGACCCTGGTGGTCTGTGATTTATCACAGATCATCATGTTTGTGTCTGGATAAATAAGAACTATCAAGAATATTCCACTATAAGAACAAAACAGGTTACAATGCAGTTTCAAAGAGGCTGTGGTGGTCTACACAAATATCATGCTAGCACAGAATAAAAGAAAAGAACTAGACTATCAACATAATGACAATTCATTAAATTATGACAGTCTGAAACATGAAAGGATTTGCTACTTGGGGTTCTCAGGGTAAGAGAATTATAACCTGAGGTTTAATAAACAATCTTTAGAAGCTACACACAGACAGATATTGTTTCATGGGGGATTGTTCAAGGAATCCAGTTTTATATTTCTTACCAGAGAGTTGCCCCAGAAATCCTTCACATGTGGAGATTGAGCTTTTTTGACAGGATATTTTAAATATTAAGTATTAATAATCACTTATTGTCCAAAAATTATTAAAAATAAGTAAATAAATCAATATATCACAATTTTTGTTTTGTTTTTACAGTGTGATTTTAACTTATTATTTAACTTTCTATTTATAACCCACAGAAACAGAGAAGGCACCTGACAGCCAGACTTGAGTAGGTACACAAGGTTCATTTCATTTTAATGGGTGATTACTAAAATGGTACGTTTAAATGTAACAGCTAATGACCTTTATTAACTATTAAACATAAAATTTTGCATGTAAGGTAGCCTATAATTCAACATAAGGATATAGTTGACAAACTGCAGAAAAAGAGGACAATGTGTCTTAGATTGTCAGGGACCAAACATTAAAGCAACTAGAACACAGAAATTATTGTTGAAAGTAAATAATTTTAATTTACCAAAACAAAAGTTGTTTAATTGTGACATATATATATGTATGTGTATGTACATATATGTGTGTATATGTATGTATATATATATGTATGTGTGTGTTTCTCAGCTTTTATTTACATTTGAACAAAAAGTGGCATGTCCAAAATTATTCATACCCTTCTCAATAATCTATAGAAAAGCCTTTATTGGCTATTACAGCAATCTACGCTTCCTATAATTGCTGACCAGCTTTTTGCATGTCTCCACTGGTATTTTTGCCCATTCATCTTTAGCGATGAGCTCCAACTCTTTCAGGTTGGAGGGTCTCCTTGCCATCATCCTGATCTTTAGCTCCCTCCACAGATTCTCAATTGGATTCAAGTCAGGACTCTGGCTGGGCCACTGCAAAACGTTAATGTTTTTGTCCGCTAACCATTTCTTCACCACTTTTGCTGTGTGTTTTGGGTCGTTGTCGTGCTGAAATGTCAACTGGTGCCCAAGGCCAAGTTTCTCTGCAGACTGCTTGATGTTGTTGTTGTTGAGAACTTTGATGTATTGCTCTTTTTTCATGGTGCCGTTTACTGTGATTAGGTTCCCTGGTCCATTGGCTGAAAAACACCCCCAAAGCATTAGGTTCCCACCCCCATGTTTGACAGTGGGGATGGTGTTCTTAGGGTTGAAGGCTTCTCCTTTTTTTACGCCAATTTTTTGTTTCATCTGACCATAAAACAGAAGACCAGAAGTCTTCTTCTTTGTCCAGATGAGCATTTGCAAAGGCCAAGCGGGTTTTTGTGTGCCTCATCTGGAGAAGTGGCGTCCTCCTTGGTCACTATCCTCCTGGCCAGCACAGGTGTCACTTTTGGCTTTCGACCACGTCCTCTGAGATTTTCCACAGTGCGGAGCATCTTGTATTTTTTAATAATACTTTGCACAGTAGCCACTGGAACCTGAAAACATTTAGATATGGCCTAATAGCCCTTTCCTGACTTGTGAGCAGCCACAATGCGCAGCCACAGGTCCTTAGTGAGCTCCTTTGTCTTAGCCGTGGCCACAAACCAACTGCAGAAAGCTGCTGTTTTTCACCTAATTAGGATGCTTTAGAACAGCTTGGACTACAAAAGTAAGTATATATATAAATAGTCACTACAACTTGGACTAAAAAAGTAAGAACAGCTTGGACTATTTGAATGGAATAGAACTTTGGATTTTCCCAAAGACTGACAGCTTGCAAAGGGTATGAATAATTTTGGACATGCCACTTTTTGCTCAAATGTAAATAAAAGCTGAGTTGGTTTTTTTTTTTCCCCACAATGATGCCTCTTGTACATTATCTTATCTTCTGGAAGACGCCTGTGTAATTTCCAATCAATAAAAAACTTGCTGGTTGAGTAAAAATAACTAAGTCAAAATTTGCCAGGGGTATGAATAATTTTGGGCTTGACTGTACATATATGTGTGTGTATATATATGTGTGTGTGTGTATATATGTATATATATATATATATATATATATATATAAAATATTAGAGTATGATTGACTGAAAATTATAACAAATTAATGAGGTAAATTACAACTAAAATGGTATCACCCTGTGTCATCTGTCTGGCAATAACTCAGCCCTAACCTAAAAAGAATACATTTGCCAGACAAATCAGATGCTAAGCTTCAGAATGATAACCAAATGTTGATCAGTGGGCCACCAGTTTGATACACAGCTACATGGATACATAGCCTTGATAGTATTATATGGTATGTTATAATAATCAGTAGCCTGTGATGTATGCCTTGCCAGGATGAGGGTTCTCTTAATCCTGCTGATCTATCTCCATGGGGATTTCAGTAGTGGAGTGAGGTGGTGCCACATTACTGCAGGAAGAAGATATTTTTCATTGATAAGTCATTCATCAGTAAATTAGGGTCAGTAGGGTCATTATTAAACACAAACTCAATGAATAAAATATAATATCAATGCACTGTGTGTAACCCTCGCAAACCAGCTATGTAGTCATACAACAATTTTGTCCACGGATTTAAACAACTTTTCTAATACATATGACAACAGTGTGTTCCTGCTTCAATCTATTTCTTTGAATGTTCTACACTTTGCACATCTGTTTGTCCTCCATTAAGCTCCAATGTATACATACTGGCCGTTCTATAGACTGATCTTGAACCAAATTGAAAGAGTAAATAATTTTACCTGTCTTGAGTAAACACATGAAATTATGAATAGACAGAGTCCTACAAAGCTTTTGCAAACAGCATTCAGGAGACCTTTCTATCATTCTTTGCCCTCCTTTCAGAAAACAGCTTTCATCATGTAGGCCTATCAACAAAACATTTGAATTCATTTTTATTTTTACCTGCCATTTAAGTCCCTGATGGTCTCTGGGGCACCTCTCTGTATTGTAGTGTCATTTACACCTCCAGAATGAGGCCACTGGTATACTCTCACAGAACTTCTGTAAAATGGTAATAATAAATCTTAAAAAAAGTCAATTCACATATAGTAAAGTGTAGTGATCCTAAGAATGGGATATATTCACCCGTGAGGGCCTTGTCCATCACTGTAAGCAGTCCCATGTGAGATGTCCTGGCCAAATGGTGAGCAAAAACACAATTATCCATAGCATAAAACCAGATTTCTAAATCAGTTTTGAATGTGAATTTTAAAATATCTGGTAGCAGTCACACCTGATGGGAAGGCATTGAGTATGTTTTACTTTCATTGACAATGACACCAAGAACTCCGGTTGGATCGTCTTTGCATTGGATAGAAGTCTGAAATGTCATAAAAAATTAACAGTCTAAATGAAATGTTTCATCCAATCACCCTGTTGCAATGTCAAACTGTACCGTTTTAAATTCACTTAAGCTACATGCTAATAATGCTATTGTCGTAAAAAAAAAAAAAAATAACACACTTCCTTATATGCGTACATATAAGGAAGTGTGTATATAGTGAGTTCACTGAATCTAGACTCAAATAAATCCATTAATGCAGCACTTTCATATACTTTACCAAATACTTGGACAAGGACATTAGTTTCAGCCTAAAAATTAAACCTTTAAACTCACGCAGTTAATTTTTCGAGGAGTCGCCATTTTATTTTCTTTCAGTTAAACGAAACACGTGACCACTGAATAGACCACATTGTCTTACTAAATGTCAATGTTAATCATGTCTGAGTGACATAAATTATTACATGAAAACCTGCACTTGACCTGTCTTATTTCAGATCAGTAAGACAGGTCAAGATGTTTTTTATTCAAGTTAGACTTTTTCTTTACAGAAAAATTATTGAAGAAAGAATCTCTCATTAATGTAACTAAAACATATTTTATTGTTAGAATAACACCATGAAAATTGAAATAATAATAAAAATATAATTATAAAATAATAACTAAAATACCCCCTACCACTAAAAAAATAACTACCAAAAACCACTAAGTTCAAAGTATATTTCTAACAGGACATTCCCTGTATGCTGGTGAAACACGATTAAAGAATTAAGTAAAAATAATTGATACCAAATCATACCTTTCTTCTTGACTCAAAAATGTGGATTACTTCTGTCATCTTTCGTCTTCTCAACAAGGTTCCCATTGTTCCATCATGAACTGAAAATTAAAAACATATACATACATGAATAATGCTGGATTACAGATGCCTGTGTCTATTTGGACCATCTTACTACCCAAGAGTGCTCTTAAGATAAAGGAAATGTGATCTCTATATTCTTCTGTGAGCAAGTATCAGTGTTTCAGTTCTCAAAGGAAATGTTGAGTGTTTGCAATGAAACACCCACAAACCTGCAAATCCAGGATGTAATCTTGAAACTGCTATGGTGAACCCACATTTTCGGTTATAAATCATGCTATATCAACAATGCTGTGGTATAACATGTAAACATCTCACTTTTTTATTGATTATTGTAGATCTCGATCGTATTGAGAATTGCACTCTCTCTACCACTGCTACAGCTTTTCTTTGAATTTGTATGTAACAGATTATGTAAAACAACATAAAGTCATCAGCAGCAACAATGAGTTTGCAGCCATGTGCTACCCACATCCTACTGAGAATTTGTGTCAACAGATAAAACACATCCTCCTGAAGCTACAATTAAATAAACAGTCAGTTTTGTATATGATGGGAACTAACTAGAACTTGTGTGGAAGACCTGTAAAAGCTTATTTCATATAAATGAAATTATTGTGCAGTTTTGGCTTGAGTGCTCACTAAGAACAGAGACAATAGCTGTCTTGTGTTGATGTTTTTCATTTAATCAGCTCCCTTGTGACCTAATAACAGACATACAGGTAAACAACTAATAGAAGACATTAACTGCAGTTCAAACTAACTGCATCCATCTAACTCAGAGAGAATAACTTATATATTGCTCACTTTAGTATTTATTTACTCAAAATTATTTGACCATTTTACATACTTTATCAGATTTATCTTAGTGGTATTTTGCAATATTGCTTATCGCAAAAGTGAAACTGGAAATCAACTCCTTTCCCACTAGGTGTCAGTGTTGCTTCTTAAGACAACATTTTCACGTTGTATAAGTTGAATGCATTTTTATGTCCATTTTACAAATTTAAACTTCATTAACAAGTAATAGTGTCAGGAAAATGTGTATTTTTTTAGTGTTGAGGTATTTTAATAAGTCCTCATGTTACTGTGAACAAATTTTTGTTCCTTGTGGTTGGAACATTTCTGTTTATTCAATGTGTACCACTCCAGCATATGGTGGTTTGTTTTTTTTACATGCAATGCAGAAATGATACAGTACAAGGAAGTAACAATGTGCTGTGGCCATTAAAAATGCATCAATGTGGTCCGATAATTGTGTTCAGTGTTAGTGGACTTGGCAGCATGTACACACCAGACAAGCTGAATAGTGGCATTAGGTTTATTTGTTGTGAGCAGCATGACACACACTAATCAGACAGCGCTAATCAGGGATTATACTGTACACTGAGGTGAAAATGTTTTCATAAAACACATGATGTACATATATGGGGATAAATCCATTTACTATACAAACTGATATATATACAAGATCTGTATCTTCTCTGGAACAGACATACATTTCATATCATCTAGATTTTATTCCTATTTTTCCAAAGCTCCAAATATTTTAAGTGATTGCACACATCTTCAGTCACCTAGGTTCCAATCTGGGCAATGCAGTAGAAAAAAAATTATTTCTAGTGAATTATTTTGTTTCTGTCCCAAAGAATGTAAACAGTTGTGGTTTCTTTATTAAAGCCTGGACTTCAACAATAAGGTCTGGTGATTCTCAATCAAACCATGACACATTCTCTTCTATCTGCTCTATTTTAAAATGAATATTTTTAGAATTTTTGCATTTTCTGGGAACAAAGCTGATGACTTTTAACTCCTGAAGACTTGCAACACTGTTAAATGCTTGCTTTGAAATTAAAGGACGCACTGAAGAAAAGTCAATTTAGGCACTGGACAATTGTCAGATTATAAAAGGGAGATTTAAATGGTTTTGTGAATGATAGGAAGAAATCACAGTTATAGAAGCTCTGCCACATCCCAAAAGTGTCCTATGGATTCATATCTAGTGATTAGGAAGGTCAATGAAACACACTGAACTCACTCCATGTCCACGAAACCAGTGTGACATAACTTTTTGTTTGTGACATGGAGCAATATAATGCAAGAAGTAGCCTTTTGTAGTAAATTATTCCCAAATTGGAGTGAATTTAATTGAGGGCCACGATTTATACTCAAATCTGATTGTATCCAGCTCTGATTGGTCCATTCCCCAGATGTCCCGCCTCTGTGATGCTACAACCAGCCCCTCCCCTCTCCTCTCTGCGGTTCGCAAGCAAATCACACACGGCACGCGCACAGGGGCGGCGGGGGAAACGACAACTTCACCTTGCCTTTTATGAAGCCGACGCTGTTCACGCAGGGCGAGTAAGGTCAGGCACAAGCGCGAGAGGAAGATGAAATAGTTTTTTTTTTTCTTTCTTTTTTTCTTGTTTAAAAAAAAAAAAAAAAAGGTGTCATCCAGGGCACAGTCACCTTTCATCCTGCCGTATGAGGCTCAGTCTTACGCTTCCCCTGACATGAAAACACTCAGCACGCGCCTGGCTCCGTCGCAATCACCCGCTGTCCGCGAGCAGCCGCGATGGTTAAATGTCCTGTTTAATGGTCGAGGTATGTAGACTATGACTTTACAACTGTCTCCTGAGCCGTACACACACTCACACACTTGTATTGTAATAGGCCTGGTAAGACCCAGCGAAGTCTGTTACTTTCCCATAATGTTCCTGCTATGACCTATACAATTCCTTTAGTGCTCGGTAGAGGGTTTATAATGGCGTTGTTTGCCAACCTTTTTTTTTTTTTTTTTTTTTTTTTTTAAATGATATGTTTTGAGTGTAGGTAGTGAGTTTGTAGTGACCTTGGGGTCTAATGGTAAGGGAATAGCTGGCTTGGAGCAGACTTCTTCATGTATCTTCGATAAGCTGCAGTGTTTGCTACCGGAGGCCTCCTGTGTTATTCCAATGTGTCACCGTCAGTGTATTGACAGCTTTCCAGCAGTAAACCTGCAGCCTGGACACTGCAGACCACATGTAGACAGAGGGCAGGTGTGCAGCAGAGGGAGCTATAATAGCCTGCATTATAGTTTGGTGTTTGTGTCTGGTTACATCTGAGAGTATACATGTCAAACAGAACAGTTCAGCTCTTAACATAACCAGTTTGTACAGGACATTGGTTGTGAAAGCAAGAGTTTATTATTAATATGATATATGTGATGTGGCTTTTCTTGTTAGACAGATTGACATGCAGTATTTAAGCTTGAAAGTTGAGTAAAAGTAGTTTTCCAGGAATATCTTAAGTCAGGGTCCACTTTCTAGCCTTTGGCAGAGCTTTCAACAGGAGAGTTTATTGTTGAGCTTGGAAACAGTTTGACAAAAACAATTTAGGCTTCAATCTACCTTTTTTCCAGAGCTTTCTAAAGATGCGTCATGGTTTTCCTTACCACTTGGAGTTTGTTTGGTTGTTATGGTGATCACTTCACAGTTGTCATTGCTTGTATAATACACCTCGTTCAGTGTTTACCATTGCTTGCTATGAAATATTTTTACGCATTTATCATGTATTCATTGTTGGAGAACTTGTTTGACTGCTTCTTTTGTAGTTCTGTTTCTGACCTACCTCTGTGTCCCTTGTACTTTAAATTAGTATGTATAACTTCATTTTAATCCCTGCATACACATTTTATGTATTTGTGCTGCACAAATCCTTGTGTATTGTTACTTACATACACATCACAGCCACCATGTGCAACAGAAGAACAGCACTCCTCCGCAGGTGTTAGCAAAACAGTGTATTTGATTTTGCACTGCAGCTTTTTATATGTAAAATAATCATTTTAACAAAAACTCTTGAAACAGTTTTCCAAATAAAATTTTCCTCATCTCTGCTAATCATACAGGACACAGTGAATAGAATATTTTAACAGTTTGGCAGCAGGTACCGAGACTTGACTGGAAAGCTATTCAGAGGAGTTGAATAATGATGCGAGCACACAGCAACAGATCACGGAAAAAAATGACGAGGGCGTCCTGTAAACATGCGATAACCACGTGGAAAGGATGAGTGAACAGTCTTTGCCTCTGGTTTGTCTCCATCCGCCCGTTTCCTGCCCGCCAGTAAACAGCATTGAACCAATTTAGATGTAAATCCTCCTACTCAAGGTACTTGTTTATGACTATTTTCCTCCAGAGATGTAACGCTGAACACTATGGAAAAACAGATAACAGGCGATTTGTAATCAGGTCAGCTAGGGTATCTGGTTTCTATCATGTTTCTCTAAACCAACACTACTGGGTGCACTTACTCAACTCTTAGTCTTGTCTACTATGCACACAGATGTTCAGCCATTATAACTATTATAGCCATTACTAGCTATTATAAATAGATGACCTCAATTGGGGAAATGGACTGAGCTGAGTCTGCCTGAACTCCAACACAGTACTCAGGATTGTAATTAGGCTTCAGACCTGAGCTCAGATCAGGGTACAATGGCAGATTACGACGCAGCTAATGTACTTTATCAATTTTACCTCATCAGACAGAGATGGGCAAGGTATTGTTGGTGATGATTCAAAAGCAGGGCAGAGTGGATGGTGGAAAATATTTGTTTGTCAAGACTCATATTACTTTGCAGGGGGTTGGAGTGAGGCAGCAGAAGTCTTGATCAGTCAGGGTTCACATATAAAGACGTGACATTAATGAGAGGTGAAACAATTAGTCAGTTCATCAATTAGCTGATCGTAGGAAAATTAAAAAACAACTACTTTGATAATCCAGTAATAGTTTTAGTCATTTGTCAAGCAAACATTTGCTTCCAGCTCCTCAAATGTAAGTTGCTGCTGTTATTTATCATAATAGTTAATGTTTAACAATATCTATATATCGATATATATCGATATATATATATATATATATATATATATATAGATATAGAGATGCTACCTTGGTCTGAGAGGTTGCTAGGAGAATATCTGACTATTTTTTGGAATATTTTATAAACAAAATGACTGTGTAAATTTAAATGGTAATTGTGAATGTCTCACTTTTAATGGGGTCAGGTTATTATAGAAAAATTATTTTGAGTTTATGCAATGAACAGTTCTTTGAATTGTATTCACTTCAATGTGTGCTAGGAAAGAACAACAAAAACATGTGACTAGAACTAGATACAAACACACATTTGATAGAAAAAGACTAAAAAAAGATGACTTAAGGCCTTGAGGACCAACCATGTGGAAGCATGTGATTAATGTGCAAATTGTTGCCAGTTTATGCCCATTTCCTTCCTGACCTACTTTTCCAGTCTTGTCCAATACGCAGACATGTTGCTACCAGAACAGCAGATGTCACCGTTGCTAAATGCACCTACTCTCTCGTACTCACGAAGATGATAAACAGGTGCCTGTAATCCAGTTCCAAATTCATGATTCAAATTGCAATGTTAATATTAATTGCAGTGAGGATTTAATGCAATAAATCAAACTGACTGATAAATTTGTGGAAATGGGTATGATTAATTTCTTTTTAACTCTATACCCACCATTATTAAATCAGAATTAGTGTTCCATATCTTAATATGTAGATAGTTAAAGTGTGCTGTAGGGTTTGAGGACAGTGCAGGGTGGCATTCTGGTGCATAAGATGTCCATGACTACAGGGTCACCATGACTTTTGGCACAGTTTCTATTTATTAGTCAGGTTCATTGATGCTCTTAGATAGCAGTGTGTATTTTTGGGTACCGTAATATTAATCTCTTCTCTCTCTCTCTCTCTCTCTCTCTCTCACGCTCTCTCTTTCTCTGTCTGCCACAGAGGTGCGGAGCTGTCACATCTAAAAGGTCGGAGCAGAATGCCATACAAGTTTGCATGCTGGGTAAGAACACTAACTGACCTGAATACCTCTGTGCTAAAGGTTTGTAATATGTGTAGCCAGCTTCAAATTGGTGGTGGTGAATGTTTCCAAATATTTGATAATTCTGCTTCAGGCTTTCACTGACCTTTGGCCTGGTTTAATCTCCATGTCAAACAGAGAAGCATATTTCTGCTATCTCTGTATACACTCTGCGCTGTCCAGTTGAATAGCTTTTGTTCAGAACAGTAAGTTTCACAACTTTGAAAGTCATGAGCCCCCCTTGTTGGGGAGTCTTTAATGTTCTACGCTGAGTTTTTCCCAGTCATGTTTTTCGAAACAATGTCTGGACTAGGGACAGTAAAAAGTAGCTGTGTATCATAACTACAGTCTGAGACCTTGATGATTCAGACCTTGAACTGTAGCCAAAGCTGGTTGTTTTCCATATTAATGTCAAGCTTGTTTAAAAGTTCCCTGGAAAAAAAGCAGAGTGAAAGTGTGAAGCAACCTTACATACATACAACAAAAAGGGTAGGGCGGCATGTAATTTACCATGTCACTCACTTGGTCACATAGTTACACATGCATAAATACAAACAAACTGAAATGTAGATACATGAACAAATACAAACAATTGCCACTGTTTTCTCTAGATGGACCATTTTATTCGCTGGCTGACCCACTTCTCTACAGTGACCTGCCAGAAAACGTGACCAGTGGCATCATTTAAAAGATTAAAAAATAAGAATCTATCACTTATACACATTTAGAGTGCAGTGACAGAGTGGTATCTCACTCTTACTGTATAAACTGCATCTTGTGAGTGAGTGAGTGAGTGAGTGAGTGAGTGAGTGAGTTAGATGTTGTGTCACTGTGATCACTGACCTCATCAACTCAAATATGTAGTTCTCTGACAGCATCGATTTTTCTTTCTTCTTATTTCATCTCGAACATTCAGAGAGTCACAAATCTTACCTTCATTTGCTGTACAATTCTATTGCAGATTTTCACATGTCTTATCTGTTAAAATCACATGATTCAGTCCTGGGAATGCATGATCACTCAATCTATTATAGCCTGAGATACAAATCATACATAATGTGGCGTTTGAAGACTTTTCCCTCTGATCCTGTCAAATGCATCAGATGTTTGTGATCAGAAGAGGCAAAGCACATGTCATGTAGCAGGAGAGGAAAAATGGCAACAAACAGCAGGCAAGAAATAAGGTGAAGCAGTGTGTCAGGAGTACAAATTATGTGATAATCCAGCTCATCAGGTTTCAGTGCAGAGCAACAGCTCCCTTAAGGTTCACCTCCTTCCTACAGTTAACTCACTGCCAGTTCTCCAAAGAGTTGATAGTGCTTTTGCCATCTACCATCTGCATTTTTTACTTTTTTGCAAACTGCATTATAAATTGGCATTACAAAGAGTTTTTGGTGGTACAGGAACATGCAAAAACTGTATGTTGGTGGTCCAAACTCAAAGGAAGAAATTGGGGAACAACTTGATTGTTTTTTCTCAACAAGTCTGAAAACATCAGGTTTTAGCTGTTGATTTATAGAGTTTACTCAGCAAGTACAAAATAAGAGACATGCTTTGTTTCCCATGATGTCACTGCACCCTACAAGAAAATATAAAATTTTACACAACATACAAGCTGCCGATCACAGTGACAACTTAACATCTGTACACTTTGTACACAGCCATGGTGCATTATCACCCATCTGTACATTGTCTCTCTGCCTGCCTCTCACAGTTTCCCACAGTCGGTATCTTTTATCTTAATGCTCTTTGCCTCGTGATTTCTTACAATCAACTTCTTGCGTCTGATATGTGACATTCAAGGCTATGTGCCTGTCTGTGTTTGTGTGTGTCTGTGTGTTTCAGTACATTTTTCAGCATGTGACTGTTTCTCAAAGAAACATTTCACTGGAAAATGTAATGGTCGCAGCGCACCCCCCATGATTACACAAAGATCTACTTACATTCACTTAATTTTATTGTTATAATTAATGGTGGCCTTATAACTAAGGGAGGCCTTTGGGTGTTTGTACTGTTTGAGGAAGACCGATAAAGATTGATTTCAGTCCCAAAAGGATGCTCAGTTCTGCACAGTTCATCTGAGGTAAAGCTGATTTGGTTCAGACCATCAAACTAATTTATTGAGTTGCAGTAGATTACAAGTGTAAGGAAGAGTTTGGAATTTATAAATTTAGGAAAGTCCTGGATACAGTAGGATTTTGCCTTTATCACCTCTAATTTCCACCTGTGACATTTATTTGAGCGTCTTCCGAGAATTTAATGTTTTGAACAAATCCTGTTCTTCTGCTTCCATCCTCTGAATCCTTAAGCCCAACGTCGGCAAGTCACCTGAACAGGAGAATTTCTGTCAAATAAATCAAATCAAACCCACTCAAATGACACTAGTGTTAAGTGCCTCACAGCGTGCTGCGTACCTCGATTTACCTTTGGCCATAATTAGTTCATGATGTTGTTCTCTGCTTGTATTTTCAAAGATCAAAAAACTATACACACAGTTAGTGCTGAAACAATTAGGGCATTGAATGGTTAGTTGATGAATTCCAGCTTTTTAAATGTTAGGATTTGAATCCCTTTAAACATCTCTTTAGACATTTGTGGGTAAACCAAGCTATATGAAGGCCTCAGCTTGTGCTGAAAAACAACTTTCTGTGCTTGTTATTGTGCTATTTCTTAGTCGAAAAAATATCCTTGCATACATACATACTGATTTTTAACCAAATTAACAGATGAAAATTTGTTGGATATAAATTTTAATATTTCTTAAAGACGTTTGTTTGTTGTTCACCTCGCTGAGACAGAGGATGCATCGGTGAACCCAAAGCCTCATGAACAGTCACACAAATCCTATTGGTCTGTGGCTGGGGTAGCAGCATATAGGCAGAGTGAGAGAGTGCATCAGTGAGCTCAGAGAGGGGGGAGGAGGGGCTTTTAGACTCCACAACAACACTGGCGCGAGTGAGACTATAGAGGGGATAGAGAATGCGGCAGAAGGAGGCAGCAGACTGTCAGTAGTCGACTCTGGGAGACAGGGATACGGACGGATTCTCTTCTTTTTCTGGCTTTTCCCAGCTTTGCAATTTTTTTGTTTCATCTTTTTTTTTTCACTCTACACCCTTTTGATCTCATTCTGTCTGTCCCTCTGTCCCTCCTGCTGCTAGTTCTGTTTCTTCCTGCAGTCTTTATTTCTCTGCCATATATCCAGACTTGCTACTATCTCAATCTGTCCTCCTCTTTCTCACCCATGGCTACCTGACAGTGAGCGTCTCCCTCTGCCATCTCGCTTCCTTTCTGTTTCTTTGTCCCACCATCCTTCTTTCTTCCCCCCTCCTCAATTGCTCTTCCCTCTTTACCTTGATCTCCTCTCACTTGTCCGTCCTTCATCGCTCTTTGTGCAGTGTGAGGATGCCAGTGTTAGAGGGGCTGTGGGGCCCAGATCTTAGGATGCGGGACTCTGGTATTGGTGTCGGGGTTGACGTTGGCGTTTGTCCAGATGAGGCTTCCCGCTCGCCAGTGTGGGGTCCTCTCAGGACTCCTCCAGTCACCTGTGGGGGCTTGTCACTGGCCCTGGAACTTCCAGCTCTCATACGGCAGCTCAGGGCAGCCTGGAGGGCACGCCGAGGAGGCCCTCGGGGGTCCGAGAGAAGTGAGGCAAGCACTTGGGTGGAAGCGGAGAAGGAGGGGGTAGAGGTGGGGAAGCAGGACATAGAGGACAGGAGCACACATCTGGAAGGTAACTTCCACATAACACATGTTACAAGTACAGTAAAGCTCATGGGTGGTCAAATTTGTAAGATATAAGAAATCATGACAGAAAGCACACAGTGTGTTTTTATTTACACAGTCTTTTACAATGTGTGATTGATTTGTGCAGAATTTGTTGTTCAGTTGTCTGCCTGGCATGGTATGTGCAGAATCCTTTTATGAATTTGGGTGTATGGCCTTTTTTTTTTTTTTTTTTGTACATCCATTTTTATCATTTAAATATTTGACTTTCATTTTTGACAAGCGCATGTGTGTCTGTGTGACAGATTATCTTTGACAGGCACCCCTCTGGCCGCATGTTTACGTACATGTGTGTTTGTAAGTGACGTGGTGCGAGACGAGGCTCAGAGCAGTTCAGACAGCCAGCCAGAGTAGATGGTGAAATGAGGGATTTGGGCTGTAAAGCCACAGTGTCCATTAAATAAAGCTGTGTAACCATCTGCTGAGCTGCAGCTGTACTGATGACACTGATGTGACGCCATCAATAGAGCCTCTGTCCGTCTGTCAGGAGCATAGCACTGATGACGCAGAGTCACATTGTTGACAGTTTGATATCAAGAGAAGTGATGATTTCAAAGCAATGTTTATTGTCAACAATAATGACAATGTTATATTTAACAGTGGTGGTGATGAAAGACAGTGACATTACATTGATATTGAATACAGTGTTGACTATAGGAACACTAATGCTGACTTTACTGAGAAGGTTTACTGTCTTTTCCAATATAATTTTATTATTAATGTTAGATTGTCATAAGGCCTGAATTACTCTCAGCTGTTTTTGCCATTCAGTGATAAGTATTTATCTATTATAAAAAGACTTGGTAGTTGCACAACCAGCTGATCCAAAAATGGAACAATGTACACTTAAATCTTTGTGCATTTGCGCTTTTTAAAAGTTGAGATGAAGAGATGAATCACACTGTGGGGAATTACCTGTGTGCTAGTCCTGACTCATGAAGTGGAAAATGGACAAATGTATGTTGTTCACTCTCACATTTTTTCCCACGTGTTGTGATGATCTCATTCATCTAATGACTTCTTATAGAGGGTAAAAGTCTGAGCAGTGTTTGATTTCACCACATAGAACATGGGTAAAGACACTGCAAGATTTTTTCTTTGTATTGATAATGAGTCATTCTGATATTTACCGTAGCAAAGACTGAAAAGGGCTGAAGATCAGTTACCATTTTGTTAAAAATAAATAAAAGGAGGGTTACCTGGTTCAGTGAGGTCAACTGGCAGTGTTTTAGAGTTCAACATTTTTTCAAATGTGTCTTATCTTTAATACCTGAAATGTATTTAACAATTGTCATATTTCATTTTTTGACATTTAGCACTGGAGTATGTGAGCTCTCTTAATTTTAAAACATATGTAAAACACAGTATGTGATATTGGCTACAAAGCAGATGAAAGACAATTTTCCCCTAGGCCTGCTACTATTTTGTTGTGTTGATTTAGTAAAGCCATTTGGAAGCAAAAATGCCAGAAATTCACAGGTTCCAGCACCATAATTTCTATATCAAAGAGAAAATGGTTGGAATTTGGGCTGCTGATCAGATGAAAAATACATTCGAGTATGTCAACATGGGCTTTTATTTGCTGTTTTCTGTCTTTTCATTGACCAGATAATGAATCATTTAATCGAGAAAATAGCTGGCTAGATTATAGATCAGTAGTTACTTGCCGCCCTAGGTCATGTAAATAATAAAATGAAGACATATTTCTCTTTCTCATACTTGTTGGCTTGTTATTATGCATCTGGCTGCTGAATACAAATTATTTTTGCGCAAACACAAAAAAGCTCTGCCTGTGAGTTTGCTGCATGTGAACATTACAGCCAGCTGCATGGGTTCACTGTCTATCTATGGATCCTCCAAAAGGAGTTGCAGGAAGCATCATCTACTGTGTGTTTGAAACCTGTTTGTATTCGAGTGTTGGCGCTGCATATGCCGTCAGTGTGTCTGACCATCTCTTTCTGAAGGAAAACGGCCCCAAAGCACAATTTATGCCGTAAACACCCAGAGATTCAGTGAAGCCAAGTGAACATACTCCTGTGTGTGTGTGTGTGTGTGTGTGTGTGTGTGTGTGTGTGTGTGTGTGTGTGTGTGTGTGTGTGTGTGTGTGTGTGTGTGTGTGTGTGCGTGCGTGTGTGTGCGTGCGTGCGTGATGTTGTTTACACATTTGGAATCAGGGACTTGGCCTCATTGTGAGTGTGCGCGTGTGTCAGTGTGCATCCACACACAGGTTCAGGACAAGGCGCGTGTGCTTTGCTGCATCTTTAAACACCCTTTCCAACTGATTCACGTTTTCATCCTGAATGACCCAGTTCTGCTCAGCATGGAGACAATGACCTATTTACCACACAAAGAGTTAAAAGAAGAGAGGAAAAGAGGAGGGGGGGGGGAGGATGGCTCAGATGGGGGGGTGTTGTTAAACATGAAGGAGTGAAGGATGATGGGAAGGTTGAGGGGGTGGTGATGGAGGGAGAGAGAGAAAGAGGAGGATGTAGAGACAGGATCCAGAAGTATGGGAGGAATGAAAGATGGAATGACATAAAACAGAAGTATGAGAGATAGCTAGAGCGAAGGAAGAGAGCCAGAGGCTGGTGTGTTGTGTGTAGGGGTGATCTAAGTGTTACTGCAGTGTTTTTTTCCAGATGATGTATTTCCTTTTCTCTTTCCCTGCCAGTATGCAGGATAAAAAAAAAAAAAAAAAGCAAAGAGGCTTTCCCCCTTTTCTTGCTCAAACTAGGCCAGCAGGACTCTTCTCCCTCACTTTAATGGGCTGAGTCACTTCCCCCAAGTGGTTTGTATGTATTTGGACTACAACATGCATAAATGGGGAATGATGCCAATTTTCCACCATATGTTTGATGTATTGCTACCTTGACTACACAGCACACATACACAAACATTTACCAAAACCTGCCTGCACACTCGGGAAACCCATACTTGCAAGGCAACATCAGGCAACTGGGGGGGGGGGGGTGACCACAGTAACTTCAACCCCATTAACAAATAATTTAGCCACCCTTATAAGCGGGAGTCACAGGGGTGATATGAATTGGCAACCTCTGGGACATAATACGCTCCAGTTCCTCACATCTGATCTGTAAATTATTCAGTATTCCCATAGTTTTTAGTGCATTCAAGTGTAAATTTCATGTGCATGCATGTGTGCTGGGACTTGGAGTCTAGTTTTGTTGTGCCTTGTTGTCGCTGGCCTCAGGGTGTGTGGATTGTGCATTTTAAACAGAATTTGTATTCAGTGTCAAAGGACCCGTTGTGCTGTTGTGTTTCCTCTCCCTCTGATAGGTGCTTACACAGCAAGGATTTAATCCCAACCCAGAGAATTCATACAGTAGACAGGAAACAATGTGCTGTCAGCATTTCAGAAATACTTGGGCACCTCAAACAGATAAGATGTACACATTTCCTTTTTTTAAGATTCACTTTCTTCAAACAGAAAACCTTTGTTTTGTAGCAGAAACAACATTTTCACCCCAGCAATTTGTTTGAAAATTAACCACAGCAAACAATCAGCGTCAGTGTGAAGAACAATGACTGCGTGAGCTGTACGTACACAGTCAGTGCAGCACCAGTCAGATAATTAATAAGCGTTCACACACGCACCATAACAGCTGCACTGTGGCATGAAATCCATTTTCCTTGGGCAAACTCAGACCAGATGCATGATGTCCTGGTGATTCAGCGAAGTCATCATTCTTGGTAGTTTCATTCAAGGGTTTTGGGGGGCATGGTTAGCAAAATTGGTCAATACAAAGCCACCTGTAATGCCACCAGATTTCTCTTTTATTCCACCCTATCCTTATCCTCCCCTTCTTTTTTTGCTCATTAAGCTGATGGCAGACTGAGCACTGGTCATGCTGGTGTGTTGTTGGCTGAGAGACGAGGCTCCTACCCACTGATTGACCTGCACATCCTGAAAAGTAAGGTTCTTTTCATAGTTGAATACTACACAGAACACAGTAACAGGCCACTGTCAGTCCAGTAATACAACTCTCATCTGTTCATTTATTTAGTATTCAACTTTGTTGTTAAAAACAGTACATGTTTCCAGGAATTCCTTTCAAAGTTTTAATTGGGTATAGACATTTTTCTATCTGGTTAAACAGTAATACACAAAACATAACATCTTTTTGTGACTAACCATGATATTACGTGTTCATATGAATGTGATACTGGCATTTCAGATGTATGAAGAAGAAGTGTGCATGTACTAGTACACAATCTTTGGTTCACGCTCCCTTTTTTTTTTTTTTTTTTTTTTTTTTTTTTTTTTTTTGTCCCAGTACTTACGCATTCAGTATTTGCATTTAGTCAGATGTGATGAATTTCTGAGAAATGACATACAATGCCCATTAAGACTGCAAATGTGTGGACAATTTTCAGAGAATGTAGGGAAACGTGTGGTTAATGAGGTCGCCCCAGTGCTCGCACAAATAGATGGATATGTGTCATTTCAGCTCTGTTGCTTTTTATATTTAGTTTCACAGACATGGAGGTTGCATAAATGAAGAGACATAAGATGACACAGTTTTAGGATTTTTTTTTTTTTTTTTTTTTTTTTTTTATTGAACTCATTGTGAAAATAAAAGATGGAAGTTTATATGATATGATAATATTTATGGCACATTTTATCATTCATACAGATTAAGGTGAAATCTCATGAATTTTTAACCTCTGTATATTTTTTAATTAATGGTGGTGGTAGAGTGAATTATGGGATACCCCTGTCTCTGAAAACAGCTCAGAGACAGAATCAGGGTAATTGTGTGTTAAATGTAGGTTAAGTGTACTGCATGTTTTTAAAAAGTGGGCCACACAGCTGTCTGCTTACCTGATGGGCAAAGAACTTTGACTTAGTGAGGCTAAGAAGCCGCATGCAATTCAAGAAATTATAACACTGCTTTAACATATGTGCATCTGTTGCTACGGTAGCACTCTGTTGCATGTAAACAGCATTTGTCAGTTCCTGTGTATGCACCGTTAAAATAAACTCTGTCTTTGTAAATGCAGCCAGTGCCCAGCAGGGGGAAGTAGAGTCTGGCACCAGAAGAAAGGTGAAGCGTCTGCTGAGCTTCCAGAGATACTGCCACGCCTCCAGGCTGCTGAGGGGGTTAGTGCCCCACACCCCTGGGTCCCTACACCTTCTGGACGATGACTACCTAGGACAGGCTGGGGTAAGGACACACACTAATGTTCATGTACACACAGAGGTGAAGAGATACAGGTATCCCCACTTCACCTATGCACCATATGTGAATTACAGTTTAACTCTGACAACTTTGTCTTGTTGCAGCATATGCTATCAAAAGTTGGAACATGGAACTTTGACATTTTCCTCTTTGATCGTCTTACAAATGGTAAGATGACTTATCAACATTTTTCACTTTAATTTATGTAAATGTATGTTTTTGTCACCCTTTTACCTATTGTATGTTGTCATTTTCTTAACCTTGTTTGTACTGTTTTGTTTCAACATGCAACTTTAAAAAATGTTTTTTTCATTCTGAGGTATGAAATGCAATTTTTACTGTATGTCTTTTCACGTATGAGTTTTTGTGTGTGTGTTGTAGGTAACAGCCTGGTGACGCTCATGTGTCATCTCTTCAATGTCTACGGCCTCATTCATCACTTCCAGTTGGACATGGTCAAACTGCACAGGTTTCTGGGTAAGCTGCAAGAAAGTGGCAATGTTTCCACCTATTAACCCTTCGTCCTCTAATATTACTGGTTACTGATTTAAAGGGAAAAAAATGTGACACAAGTATCATAATTTACAATGTTCTGAAAATGGTAAGGAGTACTGGTATGATCACCTAACAACAAATATGGATAAAGTGGCTGTGGGGAGGTTGTTGTAGTAAGTGAATGTTCACAGCTAAATGGTGCTATCAGATACAGCAGAGCATGTGTGTTGTTATGGAAACAAAGTGCACAATAAGCTTTTTTTGTCCCTTTAAATACCAATGTGTGAACACAACCCTCAGCTTTGCTACTATACTGTGTCAAGCTATTTGTTGACTGAGTTGTTGCAGGTGTTGCTCACCATACACAGTTTGAATGATTGTAATTTTCAGCATTTTACTGATCTGATTATCAAATTTAGGCATTTACATGACAGTTTCAGCACTGTTGCCTGAATTGCCTTGATGGTCTCATCTCCTGTCTTCCCAGGTATGGTGCAAGATGACTACCACTCCCAGAATCCCTATCACAATGCTGTTCACGCTGCAGATGTCACTCAAGCCATGTACTGCTACCTGAAGGAGCCCAAGGTACTGAATAATACTGTATTCACAGATACACGCACCCTCTCTGTTTCACTCTCCTTTTGTCACACACACACACTGCAGCAATTCACTTGGCCTGAGCTTCTCCTTGACATATTCAATTAGCTTCTCTCCCTGAGGGATAATTCCTGCTCGCTCTATCCACAGCCGGGAGAAATCCATGAAGGCCTCTGACCAGATTAAGTGCCTCTTCATCTTTACCTTCATACAGTAATTGTTTTATGTCCTTGTTGCTCTGTAAAGCATATATTTTGTTAAGGGCACACATGCTGGTGTGTGTTAGATAACAAGGACTCACTCATAAGATGACAAGGCTGCTGCTTCTCTGATAAATATACCATTTTGTCCTTTACTCATGTTATGCATTTATCTCCATACTCTGACATACACCTAGATATGGAATAAATTCAAATAAAGTACAACTGAGCTGAAACCTAATAAATTGTGCAGTATTAGGATAGGTTTGTTTAGGCTCAGTGCTCCAGAGTATTGGGCCCTTTGTGGTGTTAAGATCTGGTGTGTTGAATCAAAACAATGAAAAGCATCAGTGTCTTTATACTCCACGCTATAGGTCCTGTAGGTCTCTCACATCTATCAGTCTACATCATCAGTCTGATTATACTGAAGAATCTAGACTCAGGTCAGGATAAAGACTATAAATTCAGTATTTTCTCTACGTGCTTCTCTCCAGAATCTTATATGGTCTCCTCAGCAATCAGGTTTCATTTGAAATGAGTGCAAATGTCTGTGGACCATCCCTGTGTTGTAGCTGGCAGAGCAGCTGAGCCCTCTGGATGTGTTCCTGGGTCTGATGGCAGCAGCCGCCCACGATGTGGACCATCCTGGAGTCAACCAGCCCTTCCTCGTCAAGACCAGACACCACCTGGCGTGCCTCTACCAGGTATGGTTCCTGGGGTGCTGCTGGTTATTGGTGTGTTTTCAACATATGTTGGGAGGTTTAGTTTCAATGCTGCAACTGAGGCTGTTTGAAAAACGTTTCAAATCTTTCTCATCCTGAACAGAACACATCTGTGCTGGAGAGTCACCACTGGAGGTCCACTGTGGGCATGATGCGGGAGTCAGGACTGCTGTCCCACCTGCCTACTAATATGCGGTGAGAACATGCACACACACAAGATCAACAAACATTTTACAAGGATAGCTCACTCCTTTGGTCATAATAGTGTGACCAAGATACTGTTGAACTGGGAAATGTTGAAGAGTCGTAAATTGAACTTGTCAGTGCTCTGTAAGGGTGGAACTACATGATGACAGCAAACTTATCTTTTGCATTCCTGTACTGCAATCAGTACACATACATTCAAAACTCCAGCACCTGCAAAGGATTTAGGTACATGTGATTTATAACTACATACATCAGCTTTCTTGATCTGGTTAAATAAATATTGATGCACTGATTATCATAATCTTTTTTTCATCTACCAGCCTCCAGAGGAAGGCCAGAGGTCAGGGTCAGTTATGGCACAACACAGGAGCTCTTCATTTAGCACATCATTGTAAAAAGAAGTGGAAAAGTATATAGCCTATTATAACTTACCATTAACTGTATAGTATATTTTCAAAAGCTGTTGCTAAAGTCAAAAATGAGCACAGTGGTTTTGCTCAGTGTTGCCCCCCACCCCCACTTTGCAGGCAGGACATGGAGCAGCAGCTGGGCTCTCTCATCCTGGCTACAGACATCAGCCGGCAGAACGAGTTCCTGTTGACCTTCAGAGAACATTTGGACAACCAGGACCTGGACCTTCAACTGGCTTCACACAGGCACTTTATGCTGCAGGTAAACTGCACATCCATCCCACAATTCAGTATATCCAAACAAATTCTGGTTATGATGTATACTTCTAATCAAATGATGGTAAGGTAGATGTGAGTGCTTCGTCTCTTTGCCCTCAGATCGCTCTAAAGTGTGCTGACATCTGTAACCCGTGCCGTGTTTGGGAGCTGAGCAGACAGTGGAGTGAGAGGGTGTGTGAGGAATTCTACAGGCAGGGTGAGTAAACTTTCCTCTCTCAGTTCAAGATTAAAATGCTGAAACATTGCACAAAAATCATATTGTGATTATTTTGGAAGTTACTGCAATTGTGATATGAGTCATGATTTCAGTGTCAATGATCATGTTTTTTTTTTTTGTTTTTTTTTTAAATTGGGATTCTAACCAAGCTTGTTATCTTATGTCTGAAGAATATGATTTATAATCACAATGCTGCATTTATAGCCTATTGTGATTGTGATTTGGATATTGCATATATTACATATTGCGTTTTGGATAATGATTTGATTAAATGTTCTTTTAAGAATAGATATTTTAAATTATGACGAGGCATCAAAGGCACTGCTGAAAATCCGGTGCAGGACCGTGTATCATCATATCTCTTATGAGCCAGATTATAACAACTTTAACACTTAAATGATGTAAAGATTTTATTCACGTCTGCATCCGTATCACCTTTCTCTACATCACTGCTTTTCTTTTACTGTTTTACTAATTATCTAGTCCTCTGTTTATTAACAGGTGACCTGGAGAGAAAGTTTGACTTGGAGATCAGTCCTCTGTGTAACCAGCAGGCTGACTCTGTCCCAGCCATCCAGATAGGTGAGTACAAAAGACACTTGCATACACACATGTTATATTATCATGTCCTTGACAGAAAATATACCTCAACTCACCAAGTTGGGACGGGGTTGCACGTGGTCTCAGGGTTGATGTAAATGTATCAGTCCTCACCCCCTGAATGATCACTCGCCCTGATTTTTGTTATCTGTCCTAGGTTTTATCTCCTACATTGTGGAGCCTCTCTTTGAGGAATGGTATCGCTTCACTGAGCCCAGCATGCTCAGCCAGACCATGATGAGCCACCTGCACAAGAACAAGGCCCGCTGGAGCCGCCTTCGATACGCACACACACATTTAGACATGCAAACACACCCCCACATTGATGAGCCTGAGCCTGAAGGAGGAGGTGGCAAGGGAGAGAGCATCCCTTAAACTTTGTCTTGTTTCTTGGGGTGTTTCATCTTCCTTAGAAAATGGAGGAGGAGTATTTATGAGGCTCCTTGTTTGTCCTCCATCATATTTCCTCCCAGTCACGGGTGTGCGTGGGCTCTGAAAGTGGGAGCGCAGGATGGGAGTCTGGCATGGATTAGTGAGAAATGGCTCCCTAAGCACTGCAGAAAAAAAAAAAAGACAGAGCAAATGGATTGATAATCTTAGTAAATAAATGCCAATTTGACAAAGTCATGCCTTGCTCTTTAACCCTGTGATATCTGCTTCAAAGATACTGAGAGGTGGGTGGACTATGGAAAGGTTATGACTGATGGCAGAAGAGGGATCAGCAAAGACAAATATTCTTGTGTCTGCACAATGCTGCTTGAACAGTAAAGAAAAGCCAAAATTATATACAAATTTATTAAGTCAGCTGGACTGTGCTGGAAAAGATACTATAAAATATATGAAAGAATGAGAGGAATATATTAATATATCAAATATACAATGCTTTTAAAATTTTTAAACAATATGTATTCAGCTCTTTTCACTTTTTCTTTTTTTTTTGTACAGCTTGCACTTCTATTGGATGCTCTTTCATACAAGTCTCTCACTTGTCTACTTTTCACTGAAGTGCGTTTTAACTTGAGCACTAAGTTGGTATGGTATTATAAACAGTAACATGTATCCTGTTCTACCTGAGTAACCTGTAAGACTGACTCATACAATTAATGGCTGACACCAAGTGGCTTCAGCTGGTGTTGTTCAAACTCTGATATCAACCATCTAATGGATGTTTTTTTTGGACTTGAGCTGACTCACTGACGTGGAGAACACAAACGAGCCATTATTTGTGAAATGTTACAAACAATATAAACTTAACATACTATGATGTACAACTTCAGCACTTCACATGCCAAAATCACAGCAAAGTGTCAAATGTTTTACTGCATATTGGTATTGGGAAACATAACTCTCCTTACACTGGTGTTACCTTTGTAACAACTTAATGGGTGCATTTATTTATCTGATAACCTCACTTTACAAGCTCATACACAGCAAAGCCTTAACAGCAATTTGGTCTGTCTGTAAAACACATTTTGTAATGGTGTTTTACCATTTTCTGGACAAGCTTTTCTTACAAGATCAAACTGTTGTTGCCTGTTATTTTTCAGCCACACCAGCATACTGAATCACACACACACACACACACACACACACACACACTGAGTACTGTAGCCATTTGTTTCCTGTTTGATCTCCCAACCAGTGTCGTACACTCACTGAGCATTGCCAAGGTGCCAATGTGCTAATACATTGACTCACTGCTCTGTTACCTCTTTTATATTACTACACACTTGTACTGTGTGCACTGTATCTTATTAACAGACAGGCCAATTAGTAGCTACAAATATTTTCATGTCAATCTCATACAAGTATAATAAAATTGTAATTTCTAATTTATCCTATCAAGCAGTAAATATCAAATCAATTAAGATGTTTTTCACAGGAAACTATTTACTGTCATTATTAAAAATGATAATTGCTTAAAAATAATCAATTATGTAGGATGGTACCATCTCAATGGTGAAACTGATCCATATGTAGCTGATGTAAACAAAGCAAGTATTTGTAAATACTAGTTGGCCCAAGTGTAAAATTTTGATTATTATTTTTTACCAGTCTGCTCTAAATATGTATAGATAAGATTGTCACACTTAGCTGAGGCTGTGTGCTAACAGAGGCCCTGGCCCCATGTCTTCCTCAATAATAGAAGAATAACCTGAGATTCTAACAACCCAGCCAAAACACAGTGTGTACACAGCTCAAATATTGAGAAGTAATGTTCATGAAAGGTGCAAAATCAATGATATAACAGAATTTCTATGACTTTTTTTAAAGAGAGGTTACACTAACTGTGATATAAACCTTTTCTATGAGGTGTAGTGCAATAAAGTTAAGTCACTGGCCAAGTTGCAAGAAAGTGGCCATATTCACATCTATCTGTAGCTCTGGTTGCTTGTAAATTACACCTGTCTTTAGCACTCTATCGGCTTTGCTGAAGCTCCCACTATATTTAAGCCCCATACTTGTCACTGTTTTTGATGCCTCGATTATAATGTATCTGAAAAGCCCATCACTGTAGACTGATTTCATTTATTCTAATATGCACTCTTTGACCTTTACCAATAGTTACTGAAAAAGCTCACTCACTAATTCAATCTTGTTTAGATTTTTTTATTTAGACTTCCTCTGAGTACAACTCTGATTGGCAAGAGCAAACAAACCTGTTTGAACTATGAAACCAGAACATTGTGAAACATCCCTTCCTGCTACATAAATCTGCAGTATTTTATCATTTGTATCTGATAGTGTTACTGTCATAATGTAAACCTTCAGAGTAAAGATAGCAGGCCTCAGACTGCCTTGTATTTGAATACCTCTCAGATTTTTCACTGATACAGGGTCTAAAGTTTTTATACCAGAGTAATTATTCTAGCAGATTCACTATATGTATCATCCTATTAAAAAGAAGTTAGTCTCCTAAAAGTTTTGGCTGTAATGGTCAAAAGAATGCTATTATATATTCAGTACAGTAGGTGCACAGGTGCTGAGAGAGGTTTAAATGCTGTTTTTTCTGTTGCTGAAATCTGCCTGCTGCAAAACTGAAGCTAGTATTACTGAGATGGATGCAACAGATGTCATGTAACTGTAGATGTTTAAATGTCCATTTTCTCTGAATGGGTTTAAGACTTCTTGCCCATGTTGGCTATTCATAATGTCCATTACGTTGATAATTACCTGAATGGTTTAATATCCTAGAGCAAAGTAATCGCCAGCTTAGAAATTGATATAGATTTTTTTTTTTAACGAACCCTTTGAAATGATCCAAAACTGATGATCTGATGTCTGGACTGTATATTTCTATTCTGACAACCAACCTCTGAGCACTGTGAACAATGAAAAATAAATGTTTTTAAATTGCCATTGGACACATTATTTTAGTGTATTTGAGCGAGTTTTTGTTCCATGAAAATGTTGTGAGTGTGATTGACCACTAGATGGCAATAAAATCATTTCAGTGGCTCTGTGGACAAGAGAAAAACTACAGGGGGCAACACTCACTCTTCCTGGCAGGGGGCCTTTACCTGTTGCTTTGTATACAGTATAAATACAGCAGACAGCCTGTAAATCAACATAACAATTTCTGTGATGTAAGCACAGCTGGAGGCTATGGCCTCATGTAAACAAAAAAATTAAAGACAAGCTGAAATCACACAGCTTAAAGTTGCGTTTAGTTGTAGTTTGCAAGTCAAACAATAGACTTTGATGAGTGTGACTCATTGAAGCCTCTCAAAGTGTATACTTGGGGAGGTTGTTATTTTCTAACC
This sequence comes from Rachycentron canadum, assembly GCA_038496675.1. Classification (NCBI taxonomy): domain Eukaryota; kingdom Metazoa; phylum Chordata; class Actinopteri; order Carangiformes; family Rachycentridae; genus Rachycentron; species Rachycentron canadum. Next base: position 9,990,334 of record CM076665.1, read on the forward strand.
TTTGGAAAATCAACCTTTTACAGAATACGAGGTGTATACAGTAGAAGCTGATGTTGAGTATTAGATTAGGCCAAAAGAATAGGGAAATGTGAGGTGAGAGATGGTCAGAGAAGGGAAATTAACATGAACAGGATAAATAGGGCTTTTCGGGTAAAAATGAGAGAATAAAGATGTGAAAACTATCGTAAATACTGGGCTGATATATTCTATTGATAACTATTGAAAAACTACAGGGGGCAACACTGGTATGAGTAGAGAAATGGTACAGACCCAGCCTGTGTTTCCCTCATTTGTATATCTCCGATTTGCAATGTAAATGAGGCTTGTAGATTGTGACAGAGGCAGAGTCCATTTGTGATTGGTCACCTATTAAATCACATTGAGCTGTAGTGGTTGACTTTTCTAAACTTTATCTTATGGGAAGGTTTCTTTCAAATGTTAAACCTAGTCTACTCTGGGACGTTTTGGGTACAGCCAGTAGGTAGATCAGTGTAGCCGCACCACATATGCACTGGAGTAGAAATCATGTTGTTTCGACTTGAATCTGCTCATCAGACCATGACGTCTGACGTCCACTAATGCTGATAATGCTGTCTTTCTTTCTCCCACTCAAACACACACACACACACACACACACACACACTTCATCCCAGTCAGTCAGTGTTCATCCAGCATGTGTCACTGTAAATATTGACACTGCAAACAGAGCCCCCTCTTTTGCCCCTTGAATGACTGTCAACCAATCCAACGCCTCCCTCTGTAAAAACATTCACTCCGTCGGCCCATTGTATCGATTACCATCTACCTACAAATGCAAACCTGTAAAACGGGCTTTTTTTGTCATTTTTCATCCATAGCTGTGTGACAATACATCACATACAAGACACCGTCGTTTCTTTTTTTAAATTTTTTTTTTTACAGAATTTCAGCTGAAACTCTGAGACCCTTTCAGCCTCACTGCTGTGAGAGGACCAGTATGTGTGTTAATAGAAAGTGAAAAATGAAACTTGTGTTCATATGCTGTCTCTGTCTCACTTTGTCTGTCTGCACCGAAAGGGTTAATCTCTTGTTGTTAGTCACCTGGTATATGAACCTTCTATCTTTCTTTCTCTGAAAAACAATCATGTATTTCAGTTTACTGAAGTGAGCAGCAAAAGATACTTTTCTGTAGCTTTTTTTTTTTTTTTATTTTGTCCACCCTCAGTATCCCCCTACCCTCACTTAGAGTCTGTGTGTCCTCACCCCGAAATACTCCTTAAAAACTAATGTTATACACAAAAGTAAAAGCTAAAGTAGCCAGTTGTTGGATTTAGATTCAGCTCAAGATGGTTCTTAAGACGCTACATTAATCCATCATCACTTGAGCAGGTGAATGCTGTCTATCAGTGTGTTACACCGTTTGACACATGCTGTGCTCATAATTGGTCACTTTGCATCACAGAATTGGATGGAGAAATAATAGTTTCATGGCATTAATCTATAAAACTCCTCTTAAATGAAAACCTCTCAGTGCTCGATCCATAACTGCTTAACCTTAAACATTTCATATATATTGTATATAGAGGCAAATCATGGCAGAATCAGTTTTAGGTTTCATGCACCTTGAACTACAAACTGTGCCCAAGCTCAATTATTTAATTACTTTTTGGAGAAATTAAAGCCTATTATCTAATTTTTTTATTCATATTTTTATTTGTTTTTGGACTTTATCTACATTGTTCTTGTTTGCTGGTAGTATGGTTGTTTCACTATGAATGTTTCTGGTTCCTAAGTCTCTCTTTAAAAAGATATCTTGATCTCAATAATGATTCAATCAATTTTGTAAATACATGGTGGTAAAATTCAGAGAAATATGCATTAAATAAAGCATCACTTAGTCAGTGGAACAGCTAGATACATGTTGGTATATACAGTATATCGTTAAAAAAACATGAGATTAAAAATCAACTTTTTTTCTTAACTTTTAAAGCTCATTTAAATTTAAAACATGAGGGTTCAAGTTGTGAGTAAAAGAACATACATCTGACAATGATCATCAAAAGATAACAACAAACTTTTATTACCTTTTAAATTTCATTCATGTTTTGGGTTGAATGTCATATAATTTGTATGTCTGTATGATCAGGACTATATATATAGTCATATATAGTAACTGAAATCCATTGTAAACTAAATTTTGGCGGGTTTACACTCCATTACATCCCTGCATTTGAGTGTCTCTGTGCAGCAGGTGGTTTCCAAACAGCATTCTATGTTGTGGAATGACTAAAGCGTACAGTTAGGGGAAATAAAGGGTTAATTTGCCATGCAGTATGTGACATGCAACACCCACACATTCACAAACACCCTGCAAACAAATATGTACATAATCAACACCCAGGAGCAAAACTTCTTTGCAGCACTAACTGCGCATATATGTCTCACTTTCTCTCTCCCTCTGCATGTGTGTTAAGATCTCTTATCTTACTTATCTTACTTTCTAAACCCATATCTTTCTGCTGTAACTCTGACCTGAAGATACACAACCCTCACCTTCTGCAGAGGCACACATGACACATTTCACCTGCTCCATTTATGTGAACTCTGTCCCCATTTGGAAAAAGAGTTGATTTCTGTGTCAGGCCAAGGCCAATTCTATGTCTTCAAAGGTAACCTAGAACAACATACAGTATATGTGTGTGAGTGATGGACAGTTAATTCTGTACATCTCAGTACAGTCATTTATGTCCATATTTCCACTGTGTGGTGATCTCAGTTTTTTTGGGGTTATACGTGAGATAGTGTACAGATTTGTTGGCTGCTTTCGACAATTTGCATAGTGCAAATATGTGTAAGAATGTGTGGGCAGATGAGACAGTTTTCACCATCTGAAAAGAGTGTGATGAATATTGGGTTTTTCAGTGTTTTCTGACCATTTGACATGAGTCCTAGCAGTAGATTAGAAGTCATTCTGGTGACTTGTTCATATTTATGGGCCTGGGTTCTATATGGTTTCCTGTGTTTTATAGAGACCCTATACCCTCACAATAGATTACGATCTTCATCGCACTACACACAATTTTGTAGTCGTATCCTGAAAAGTTTGAATGGTGAGTTAAAGGGATAATTCACTAATTTATTGTTGTGCTTCCACAAACTTGAAAAACACAAAAGAAAAAAAAAAGTCCGGTTAAGAGGCTGATAAAATAAAAATAAAACAATTCCCAAAATGAAACTGAATAATGAATTTGATTACAGACATAAGACATAATACCGCTGCTGGAGCTCCTGATGAATAAACTGAGCTTCATGTGTAAAACTGGCCATTTAAAAGTATTTCTTTTACATTATTTTTTTGTTGGTTTCAATTTCAAGATATGAAGAAGAAATCACTTTAACAGGGACCTTCTTTGCTTCATTACAAATATTCACCATATACTACATGAAGCCAAACCTTTCCTGTCTGCACGATTCCTGAGGGAATACTGTACGAGCAGCTTCCTGTAAGTCACATCTCCTCCTGTTATTACAAGTACAATCCAACCCGCTCGGCCTGTTCTTCCGGCTCTGCGTCATTAGTAAAATCATATTGCTATTAAAGTCATAATTATCCAGGCCCAGTGATGTTGTTGCTGCTATAAACATGGCATAAAGTTTTGGATTCATCCATGCATGTCCTTGTTTATTTTGTCTTGATTTGGGGGATTTGTAATGTTTGTGGTAGTCCATGGCCAAGTTTAATGGTCAGTAGCCTCATACTGGAAAACACACCTCATTTCCAGAAAATTCCCCCCAGATCAACTTAAAAACCTTAAAACCTGAGTCTCTTTCTTTTTACAGAGTACTACGTGCATGTTTGTACCACAGATAGAAATACCCTAAACTACATCAGAGGCTGTGTGAAATGCTTCACATAAGTCATGTTCTCCTTTAAACTGAAAGGCATCATCTCTGAAATGAAGGCAGCTGGGGCACAAGGCTTAAACAACAGACTGATGTAGAACTTGTCCTTGTGGAAGATCCAATAGAATCCTTAATTACCCAAAACACAGTAAAACTAGCCACAATAGTATTTTAACCTAAGGACCAAGGCCACAGGGCACACTCACATTTGCATAGTCAAAATGTCCCCATTACAATTCAAAGAAGCTTGATCAGGGTGGTGAGCATCTAAGAGCTTTCAAATTAAACTCCTCTGTAGATTTTACATTGATACAACATATTAACTGTATGATGTCAGCTGTGATAAAAGGCCTGTTATGAAAATTGAATTAAAACACACACACACACACACACACACACACACACACACACACACACACACACACATATATATATACACACACACATATATATATATATATATATATATATAATATTTCATTGATGTATTTTTTATTTTGTTTTTATATTTATAAAATGTGCTTTTTGTGTAAGCACAGCTACAGTTAATAATACAAGACATGACATGGTGGTGCTGGAGCTGTCAGGGGTTCATGTAGAAAGAGTTCAGCTAGTTTGACAACATTAAGATGCATATTTGTGTGAAGGAGAATCAACAGGATTACTAAAAACCAACAACTGAAAACAATGAGGTTAGGTTGTGTTTAAAACCTTGACCTTCCTATAAGGGTCACAGTCAACTGGTTGTGAAGTCAAAGGTACTGACCCCCTGAAGCATCAATTAGCAGGAAACAAAGACAAAATGTCCATCTTTATCAACAGTTCATCTACAAGCTAAACAAAGGGCAGTGACAACACTTTTAATTTAGGAATTTGCCCTTGGGCTGATTTAGGTGAGGTACACTGAGAACTACAATACAGCATTTTTAATCTTGAGATGATTTTGAACAACACACTTACTGTGCAGTGTTGTTATGCAGCTGTTTTAAAGTTCTGCATGCATGTGTGCAGGTGCATCTTTTTTGTGTCAATGCATTTACCCAATCCAAGAAGTCAGTGTGATGATACCATTACAAACAATACAAGATATCAACTAATCCCACCAGACCTTTTTCTTGGAAGTGATTTGGGAGTCTCCTAGATGAGGGGAATTCTGGGGGAGTTTGCTCTCCGAAGCTACACTGCTGCTTTCACATGCATCTCATTTGACTAGCAAATCTCTATGCAAATCTGCTGTGCCAGAGAGGTGGACGCAGGGAAAGATGGGCTTCTTGCTTGCATGCTCCATCTTGCCCTCTCAGATCCCTCGTTATCACTCAGCTAACAAGGTTTTTTTTTTTTTTTTGTAATGAAAATGTACCCAGACCATCCATGATACTTTGCATACAAGCCTGGATAAGAGACAGGGATAATGTGAGTCTGTGTGTGAGAGTATGTGTGTTCATTGAGTTGTCCATGTTGCATCACAAAAGAATAGAGTACGTTCCTCTTTCTTGTTGCAAAACAACTCTCTTCTCCTTCTCTTTCCCTCTGCATGCACACATGTATTTGGTGTGTGTGTGTGTGTGTGTGCACCATTCATATACAGCCTCAAGTAGTAAGTAGTACTGTGAGTGAAAACTGTGGGGAAGTTGTCACAAAGAGGGGAAGTGTGTAGTAAAAATATGTCAAGATATGTCAAGTATTGTTCACCTCATTGAGAGAGAATTTCCTCTTTTTCCTCTGTGCATGTGCCATAGGGCGGGTGTGCCTGTGTGTGTATTGCTATTACATGTGTGGGCATATTGCATTAAGAAGGATACACCCAATGCTCCATTACTAATGTGACACACATAATAAGCGACTGGATATTGCTTCTGTTGTTCCTCCTGTATCAAACTTCCTCTGAAGTTTTTCATGAGGTGATTATACAAAAAAATTAATATGGTTCCCTGTTTTTAACCAAACTGCTTCCCAATAAAACTTTGCTTTAGTTTAATTTTTTACTTCCCAACAGCACAGGCTCGCAAACTCTTAGTCTAACCTTTGCTATGACCGTCACAACTACTGAAAAGAACAATGAGTTTTGGTTTATATCACATGTGCAAAAGATGCTTTTGCATTGAGAGGTTTTTTTTAATGTGTGAAATTGCAGCCGAAATCAAAAACACCCCCTTACATATGTGAGTTACATCTTCATTTGTGGTTATGTCACCATGGAGTCACTTGCATCACCATCAGTGTTAGCGCATGTATACACACACACATGTGTTTGTCTGAGTGACCCAGGAAGTGTCATTGCGTCTCAGTCATACTCTTCCCCCAGCTGATCACGATCACTTCCTGCTCTCTCCTCTTGTCCACTCTCAATCCATCCTTTCATTCGGACTCAAGTCCAGGGAGTAATGTTTTATCTTATTTCTCCACACAACGGAGCAAAGGGGCATCGGCTGCTGTGTCATCTAATTGTGAGTCTGTGACTGTGTGTGTGTGTGTGTGTGTTTCACTCTCTGATTGGCTGTCTATCTTCGTGCCATCATGGCTGATAGAATTTGAAGCAAAGGAAAACCTTAGCTGTTTCTTGTTTGAACAACATGATTCTGAAAGTGGTATGGGGATGTGGAACTGCTTCTGAAGATATACTGTACATTGAAATCTTCTCGAAATAACAATACATCAGGCATGTGGTTTCCTTTCAAATGTGTTAAATATAGTAATGATACACTCTTGTTATGAGGAATATAGACAAAAAAATTCCAATGAGGCTAATGGTTAGATTAATTGCCACAACTGCAAATACAGTATTTCAAAAAGTTTCCAACACATGGGTTCCTTCTCGGCTAATCCTGTTTTATTTTAACTTTCTGGGAAATATGGAGTGAAGAATGGGGATGAGGAAGTTAAGAGAAGAGACTGTATCTCCCCCTTACATATTTGCATATTTTTCATGATGATAGCACAATATGTTATCTCAAGTTTTTTTTTTTTTTTTTTTTGGATATATAGAACTGCAACACAGAGATGCGATGTTTATTTCATCTGAAGTTGAATATGGAGTTTGATCTGATATTTCACACACAAATTAACAAATATCTCACAGGGTTGAAATTGGAATACAGAAATGATCCAATACATTTTTTAAAACCTGTTAGAAACTTTTTTTTCTCCAATAGTTACCTCTCTACCTCTGATGAAAAGCAAATACCAAAACGATGGATTGTCCATCCATTCATTGTCTATACTGCTTATCCATGTGACGTGTGTGTGTGTGTGTGTGTGTGTGTGTGTGTGTGTGTGTGTGTGTGTGTGTGTGTGTGTGGGGAGGGGGGGGGGGGTTGTGCATGTGGACTGTGGGAGGAAGCTGAAGAACCCAGGGGGAACTCAAGCAGGAACAAGGGAGAACATGCAAACTCCACACAGCAAGGCAACAACGCAAAAGTAATTTTGGAGCAATCTGTCCTTTAGATTAAGAAGTGGTGCTGATGCTGATATAAAGGAAAAGATCATTTATTCACCCAAACTCAGCTTTGCTTCAATGACAATTCATACAAACTTTTTTTGTTTAAATGTTTCTCAGCCTTTAATAGCTGCTGCAGTTTTTAGGGTTAAAAACACCTGTCTTGTCATGAGCCAAAACTTAAGTCACAGGAGGAAGTTCAATTGTGATATGTTTGGTGCAAATCAAAAAAATCTTCATGTGTCTTTCACATGGCATCTTATCAAGAAGATGTATCTATCGTTGTATCTTTCAGTTTCCTAAATATCTACCATAGTAAGCATTTACATGCATTTATAATTTTCTTAAATTTCCGAATTCACAATTTTAAAAGAGCTATATCTAAATGTATAGTACAGCAAGAATGCATACTTTCCTTTCACCCTTGTTTTTCCTCCTTGATGGTGAAGCCACTTACTGAAAATCATGTGACTTCTGGAAAATTTGACTTGCCCGACAGAGTTTGATCAGTAAGTGTGAAGGCACAAATAAATACTGCTGTTTTAATCCATTAGTCAAAAAAACAATACAATTAAAAGTAACTCAATATTCATTTTAATGCTTTAGTTTTATGCCTTAACTTGTGGTTAATATTTTAATGAACAAAGAACGGCCAATGTAATATATTTTTCAGGCTGTATGAACTGTACTTCAGAAATCATATATTAACATTGCATATTTAAATGCAAATGTGTTCCTTCCATAGAAATGTAGGGAAAACATTAAGCTTAATTAAGGGAAATGAAAGAAAGAATGATGAAGCACATTGATGATTAATGGAAACAAAGTGACGTAGTAAGGGAGCAAAAGAGAAGAGTGAAATAGTGCATAGGCCACTGTGTGCAACCAAAACCCCAAGATCTGGCTGAACAAGAACAGAATGAAAGTTTCTTAACACGGCTGCGAGTCCTGACACGATGACCGAGCTCGGGATGGGATCACGGAACAGGGAGTGCGTCTAGACCCAGAAAAACGGGATTCCACTCTCACTCCCTGCTCACGGAGCAACATACCTCCCCGAGAGTTTCCCACGAGAAAAACCTCCGGCGTTTTTCAGTCTAGGAGAAGCAAAAAAAAAAAGGAGTCATGGACAGAGGAGACATGGAGATAGAATATATAGATACATGCTATATGCAGCAGCATGGGAAAACCAGGAGCATTTTTCCATGTAATGAAGGTGGGTGAGGTGGGGGTCTGACAGCCTGACAGAGCCTGATAGAAACTGTCAGGTAGACAGGTAGTCAGAGGGATTAAGTGAGAGATGCATGGGAAAAACCACTAGATAGGCATCAGCTGGCCATCTCTGGACCACAAAGTTTTCATAACTGTCTGCTGAGCTGTGTACAGCTTGGAGACAGACGCTTAATACCAAGGAAACTCCTGAGACAATGCAAGTGATTAAATACACTTTTGCTGTTTGCCATGCGGACACATATTCATACAAAATGCCAGGGTGCGGTTTAGCTGGCACATCTCATGTGACCCACTAATTTACTGGGAAGTCCTGGTGACGTGACTTTTATTCTGTTCTTCCCGTCTTCCTCCTAACGCCTCAATCTATCCCTCGCTGGCTTTGTTGAAAGGATAAAGTCATTGCTGTCAAACCTGTTCTTTGTCTTCTTTTATCAACTGGATCTTGAGGGATATCTTTCCTTCACCACCTCTTCCTGCTCTTTTGAGGAACATACAGCGGAATTATTCTGAACTAAGTAAGGACATAAGTAGTTTATTAGAACTGTAATCCCCGTAAATACTATGTATACCACTAAATTTATGTATGCTGTAAGAGATGAGTTTAAGCAGGTGATGACAAGCACCTGCTCAGCTGAGATGCCTTCCAGCAGGGTTCCTAACTGTGGCTGCCCCTGACCTTTGATCTCTCTGTGGAGAGAGCAACTGAAAAAAACCTTATATGCTTAAGGAACGCTTGAGGAACACGAGGACAAGAAAAACATGACCTACTGTTATGCTTTTTATTTTTTGCTGTATGTGTGTCTTTAAGTGTAGCTCTGTTAAGAAATTTCTGAAATTTGCCCCCAAAAAAGAAATATTCAGCTCATTTGCCTAAGTAAAAGTACCAATGTATCTATTAACATCTAATTAATTAAATTAATCTGGATTTATTAAATAAGTCTGTGACTTACGCTATGTTAATGCAGATGCATTAGTTTGGTTCCCAACCAAGAAGGTCGGGGCACTTGTGTCTTGTGTTATAGTTTTCTGATCATTTCAATGTAGAAAGTATTACTCACATGTCTAGGAGCAGAGCATAAACAAACAAGTACATCACAACTGTACCTAAGTACAGTATTTGAGTAAATGCACTTAGTTACTGTCATCCTTGGATTTTGGATGATCATGGTCAAAACCTTAATCTTATTCATTTTAATCACTACATTGAGAAGGTGTCTGCAAGAGCCAAGAAGAAATTTTCCATCATAGCCGGACCCACTCTTTGCATCTTATTTGCATAGTTTTGCATTCAGACTTTGTTGCTTGCCAAGTTATCCATTCACCTGTATATTTGTAAAATATTTTGCTTTTCTGCACCTGCCTGAAGGTCCACATTATGATAAATGATCATGATACTTATTATGATGATATGATCATCATGATAAGTAAATCCCAAACTGAGATTTTGATCTCTGGGTACTCACTCCTCCCTCAGATTGACAGAATGACAGGTTGTGGTAAAGTCCCCAGCATGGGTACACTATGGACCTGACGCTTACAGTAAAGGATCTCTTTTCATCTTTTGTGCAAACACAAGTAAAAGAAGCTTTTAGGCGTTTGCACAGCTACATCCTGTTCCAGAGAACCCCCCCACACACACATCCACCCATACCACAGCATGTACTGTAAGCTCCTCATAATAATGACAAAGACAAAACCATACTTTTGCAGTGTTTCCCTTCAGTAACACAGGGGTCAGAAAAACATTACCCCTGTGTCCAGCTCCTGCAGGAGACTTCTTAACTTCACTGTTTACCAGAAAAAATATATCTGGATTTATGCTGAAGTGGCATGTGTGTTACAACTGCATTTTACAAATATTGTGACAGATGTGAAGCAGTAGTCTGTGCTCATTATGACTGTAGGAGGACAAAACATATCACTAGGCATCTATTGCTTAGCATCTGCTATAACTTTAATCTCATCCTACACAGACCAGTACTCACACTTCATATTTCAGTCTTTATCTTTTTATCTTTTTCAATCTTTCGATTGTAAAAGCATGAAAGCAAATTATGAATATAATGGAAAACACATTTCTCTCATAAATAATAAAATGTATAATGGAATTTACCATGCAGAGGCAGACGTAATTGTCCCTACACTCATGATGATCATTAATTATTGTTAATGATCGTCATCATGAATTATTGCTTAATATTTTTTCTTTCATCAACACTTTTCAACCGCCCAAATGTTCAAATGCACTTGGTGCCAAATACAATGAGCATTGTGGCCCTTTACAAAACAGTGTGAAAGTCATAACAAACATTTATGAGCAGCTATGTCTCAATGACAAAAGGCCATTATTTCAACAGCAATGTATCTCATGTCTGAAAAGGGCCTTTGGCTGTGAAGCAGCTGAAGCAAATGCTGACTTACCTGGTGATCTGTCTACAGAGGAACAAATAAAGCTTGTAATGAATCCATGTTTGGACACTGGGTTGAGCTCTTTTTTTTTTTTTTTAAATCAACAAGGCACCAGATTTTAAGATGTAAACTCCCATGATGAAACAGAGGCAGATCAGAAATAATCAGGGCTTATAACAGGGAGAAAGATATCAAAGGTATAAAATTCCTGTGAGATAAAAGAAATAAGAAAATAAAAGTGGATAAGCAAATAAAGAGATGCAGGTGTAATTTGAAGATTTTAACCACAAAGATGTGATCAAGGTAGATATAATGATTTTCATTTCATGCTAACAGGCATATAAACAGTGGTAGCAACCTAACTGTGCCACCCCAGAATGCCAGATCTTTTGTCACAATTAAAACAACTGCAACAATAACTGCCTCATGACACAACCCTATCATGTTTCTGATGAAGAGCTCCTGCCTGACCGGTTCAGCATTTGTGTTCTGTGTTTGTGTGTGTGTTTAAGTCATCATGGGCCGATGCGATGTGCATGTTCAAACTTGTCCAGGATTCACAGAAAAGAGTTGAATGTGTGTGTTTATGTGTATTACATAGAGATGAGGAGAAGGAGGTACTCATCCATCTTAATGAACGCTTATGTTAGTGCTCCTGTCTTTCATTTGTGATGTTTTGCCTTCATGTTTCTTTTTCCCCCTTTTTTTCTTTTTTTCCCCCTCCTTTGGTACCTGTTTGTCCTGCAGAACGACTGACAGCCTCCATATCACCAATTACAGCTTGTGATCAAACACACACACACACACACGCATCCTGTACGTACTGGTGTGTGTGGAGAACTGCATCAGAAGGGGCCTTGCTGCTGTGAAACATACACACACTGTCTTTTGCACTCTAACCTATTGGCAAATATGCCCAATGCAACATCCCCAAACACGTTTTCTCTTTGTGTGTGTGTGTGTGTGCGTGTGTGTGTGTCTGTGTGTGTGAGTTATCAAGGCCCTGTGTTTCCTGTTTTGCAATCCTCACTATGCCCTCCCAGAAAACGTCTGCCTCTGGCTACATCAGGAACAGCATGTTTCCCCCCCTCCCAGAAAGGGCATTCAACACATAGACATATGCATGCAGTCTCTTAGAAATGCTTAGCAAAAATGTCTTGTTGTTGTTGTTTTAAACATAAACCATGTGATGACCACAGGGCTGACGTATAGAGCCAAAAAACCACTCATCACATCCACACCTATGGGAAATTTCAAGTCACCAATTAACCTAATGTGCTTGTCTCCTGAACCTGGAGGAAACCTGCACAGGCAGAAAAAGGAAACACAAAATCCCCAGGCCCAGGTTGCTAACCACTGTAGCACTGTGCTGCCCCGTACAGCAGATATGCAGTTTATAATGAGAACAGTGGCTGATTCAAACTTCCTAGTAATCTTTGAAACAACGGATCCTTGATTTCAGACAGAGAGAAAAACAAGGCTTCTCATTTCTTGCCATTGAACATTTGTCACTGTAGCAAGCTAATTAAGCTAACGCTAACAACACACAGTAGTTGAAAACACTGTCTCCACTTCTTAATTAGGTTTCTCTAAAACGAGAAGCCTTAAAAATGGCCCTTAAAGAAGCTTTGTAAGTTTTGCTCCTGTTACATGGCAGACATTAGCATTAACAGCTGTTTAGTTCTAAAAGAGACCGCATAAAACGACTTGCCAGCAGCTGTCTCCAGTGGTGGAAAAGCGAATGTTAGCTTTTAGGCTGTCACAATTTTCTCCAGCTTAAGCTAGCACGCTAAACACCCAGCCCTGGCACGCCTCGCCACTTTCCGATAATGACTTACTGTAGCCTCCAATCTTCCCTGAAGACATAGCGCTGCACACAGGGCGTATCATAACAGTTGGCTATATTAATTATAAAATACTAGGCTGTAGATAAATTAAACGTAAGTAAAGAAGTCAGTCAGTCTGTTCTGTACACACACACACACACACACTCCAAACACAAAGTCTGTTGCAAGCTAATGTTTACACATTGGATATACAAGCGGTCAAGTGGTCAAATTTGGAATATTAGCTCTTTGTCTGAACAAGCCTTAAATTGATTTCTTGAAGAATTCAGTATTATTCTTTTCTTTTGTCAAATGAAAGATTCTCACTATGCAGGTGATACAGTGTGAGCGTTGGGAGTGGTTATCTTTTTGCTGTAGGTAAAAAATTGTATCATCAGTGATGATGAAATTGCACGGCACTGGGTTATCTACCTGGAAGCACCTGTGGGTGTGTGTGAGCATGTATGTGTGTGCGTGTGTATGTGTTTGCATATGAAAAATCCTCCTTCGGCCTGCAGTTATCTGCCCAGAAGGCTGCGCACCTGTACTTTACAACTCACCTGCCAGGCAATAACCCTAATGACATCTGAGTCATACCAAATACCTCTATGCAGTGCCACTGTCACATACAATTGTGGGGGGTTTCCTGTCCATATTTATTGCTGCCATTTTATTTATTATGAGTAATGAATTTACCTAAGACCGTGGTCATTGAGGTGGTTTCCCCCGTAGACAGGTGTGTACCTGTTTGCATGTGTAAATGTGAGAGTGACTCTGCAGCCAGTAGTTCCCTGAATGTGAGTAATTCAGAATTTTTGCTTATCAATATCTCACACTGATGAATGAAAACATATTTAGGTCAGACATGTTGTAGCCAGACAGAAAGTTAGGGATTCCCAATATAACAACAAAAACACACTCAGTGAGTGAAATGAATGTCACTTCAAAATTTGCATTGCTCCTGTCTTACATAATATAGGGGTTGGACCAGCACGTGGCCTCTAGGTGTGGCCATGGTTTATGTTAGGGATAGGTTTGATTGTAGTCAATTGTGGTCAAGAGAGGTAGCTACTGTAGTCAGATACAGTGTGGGTATGTGTGTGTGTGGTTTGTGCTCAGGATGGGTGGAGTTGGGCAGGGCTTTTTGCTCCTATCATACCCACAAAAGGCTGGGGCCTCTTTACTGAGAAATTAAAGTGATAAAGGTCAAGGCAGCAATGTGATCTCACAAAAAATGCAGTAATTGTAGAAAAGGGAATGTAGAAGAAAAGCCAGAGGGGATTCCAGGACAGAGTAATGAATCTCAAGTCAGGCCTCTGGTGTCTGACCAGTGACAGACACCAGTTTGTCAGTTTAGGGGTCCATCCATCCATCCATCCATCCATCCATCCATCCACTGAAACTGGGCCACTGTGATTATAAACCTTTATGGTATGCACTCTACCAGGTGGGCCACCTGGATGTATTACCCCCACTCTTGACAATTAACCAGACTACATGAGAACGTGAGTAAATGGTTGTAAAGCAGACCAAACACTTAGCCTGTGCGTCAGTACATTAAAAAAAAAAAAAAAAACATGCTATGAAACAAGAGTGGAACAAAGGGAAAAAGCAGCAAGGGCCTCAAAATTTCACACTTAGTTTGGTGTTGGTGCTGCTGATTCCCCCACCACCAGTGAAGAGAAGGCGACAAAGCCCCAGTACAAGCTTTAAACATGCATTCAATGAGATACAGAGATGAGAGCAATAGTGAAACAGCTTAGTCAGATCCAGCCCAGACCTCAGAGCACAGACAAAGCACCAGTGTCAAGGTGAGGCTGTTTTGGCTGGCTTGCTTTGTAACCATATCAGTTGACAGCTAGCTAACAGTTACACAAGTATCAATGAGACATTCATTTGTTTGATTGGCATAGAGACAAACCACAAGTCAGATCTTTTTTTTATGAATTTAATGAAATCTTGTCCTTGAATTTATCAACCTGCTGTAACTACTGTATAGCTGAAATTAGCCTGACATGTCTTTTACAATTTGCATGTAAATGCCCTGTAGAGGGGTGGTTTGTTGCCCACTCATAGTTGATTTGGGCTATAAGTAGTATCATTGTACTCTATGTGTCTTTCCTGGCTTCAGAAATTTGGTGTTTTATTGCATCAGTGATCCATTAACATTTAAATCACAGATGCATGGGTCATCGCAACGGATGTCAGGTTTGAAGGACAGATTGCAGACTGCAAAGGGATTTTTGACCCATTAGGGCAGGGCAAACAATTAACAAAGAGGAGGAAACAAGAAGTGGTTTCAAAATAAAACAGAAAATAAAACAAAATTCCTAATAAATACCAAAAGTCCAAACCAAGAATCCAAACAAACATAATATGTCTAAACAAACATTAGTTGCCATAGGGGTTAACTGTGACAACGCATCCATAAAACCACTCTTCAAGGGTTCAGGTGAGTTGTCTTCACAAGACCAAGACCTCATGCTGTCCCACTCTTGAGATTGTTTTTCAAAAAAGAAAAAATCCATTTGCAGTGAAAGACCAGTTTAGCGTTTGACAGTTGGTCAGCAGTTGCGATGTGGGCAATGAAAAAATATGTAGCATGATCACAAACATTGTAACTTCTCCGTTTCTAAATACAGTGTATGTGTTTCTATTGACAGAACAAAGGTGAAATTTAAAGTGGAGATTGTATTCAACCAGGAAACTGTACTTGATCTGAATGGCAGACCTTGCCGATGCAGATGTAGCCTACTCATATGTTTTTGCTATGCTATTCAGCATCTTCAGGTTGGACCCCCATGACAGAGCATGACCAGAGGATCAATAAGGTTTGGGTTCAGATTTAAAAGCAGGTAACGTCCTCTTTGTGAATCCAAACCAATCAGAATAGAGGAGATTTAGATAAAAATGTTTAGCCTTTGAACTCACTGAACTGTGATGCGATTTGTGCAAAAGAGGCTAAAACTGTGATGTTTTTGACCATCAGATGTGTCCATTCGTCTGCTCCACCTGTCACTCAGTGTGGTGACAGCCGTGCTGTGTGCTGTTGTGTTTGTTGTTATGCTACAGAGGTGATCCCTCGTGTCTCACAGTAGGCAGCTGTCACTCCCTACACCTCTGCTGTTGTTGTTGTCTTGATGAGGTACTTTCCCTCCCTCGCACTTCCTCCCACAGGACCCTTTGTTTATGACAGAGTGTGTGTGTGTGTGTGTGTGTGTGTGTGTGTGTGTGTGTGTGTTTTTGTGTGTGTGTTTTTGTGTGTGTATGGTGTGTTTAATACATTTAGCACACATATCTGATGTGGCCCCACGGATTCTCAGAATATGATTTAAACTGAATGTACCTTCACTGCGTGATATGTGTGCACACACTCACACACACATAGACGTGCACATCATTTTTTCATGTGCATTCACAATAATCTTCTCCACTGACATGCGCCAGTAATCACAATCCAATCTGATCATCAAATAGTACTACTGAAGACAAAGTAGCCACTTTGTCATTTTTTACTCATTGAGATAATGACATGCTGATTGTGTGACGAAGCCGTGGCGTGTGATTGTTTTTGCATAACTCCTGCTTCTCTTTTCCTTGCACACGCTCTCATCTTGCTTCCCTTGGTTTCCACTGCCCCGATGTCCACTCTACAAGCACGTGGATGTTCTTCAGGGGTAAAATCAGGCTTTTCTTCTGGAAGACAGGAAATAACAGGTACTCTGTGTGTGTGTGTGTGATGAGGGGTGTGAGCAGTTGTGTGTGGATAGACAGAAAGCTGGTTTTCACAGCAAAGACAAGATTTGCTTACCACAGCTGAGCTGTGTTGCAGGTCTGTTTGATGAGAACATGTGAATGCCCGCTTGGAGTGGATGTGTGAGAAAGTATTGTAGCAGTTTTCACTGCATTTTTTCACACCTTTTTGTTTTGTAGCAACACTGTAAATAGACATGCAAGTCAGGTGTGAGGCTGAGCTACCTTCTAGTGTGCATGCATACACGTGTGTAACATGTAGGCAGGTACAGTTCTCTTGTGCGAGCTTCTTGACTTAAATGTGGCCATGTATTTGTAGCAGTAATGCCGAACACGCATGCGCTGCCTGGACCATGATCCTCACTGCTCATTTGGATATTAGTGTCATCTGGAGCAGCATTCAGATTCTGGTTCTGCTCTTTAACACTGTATCTTCCTTGAGGAATACTATCCAACAGAAACCTTTTACCTACACGCTTGTTTCTGTGTTTACTGGACTTCTCATCCTCAAAACACAGGAATAAGGAGGAAATGGGAACCCCCTGCCAACGACTTCTTTGATAAAAGAAAGGTAGAGTGCTGCACCCAGCAGATGGTACATGGTGAGTGGGCTGAAGGGTTGAACATGACAGATGTACATTATTAACTCATGCTCTCCAGAATAAAAGAGGCTTTGAACATTTATTTGAACAACATGAATTCTTGGTTTGAACGTGATGTATAATGTCAAATATAATAGTGTCATTATGTAAATCAGATTGCTTTTTCATAGTATCACAAATTACTCTTTATTTTCACTTGTGTTAAAAACCAGTACAAAATGATGCCCTTCTGTTTATGCAACAAAAATCATTTCTAAGCTTCATGTTGACTATAAACAATATTTTTTTCTGTATATGAAAACAACACATCAACCATTAAAGGCTCTGAAGTGGGACTGTGTTTCGCAAAAACAGTTTTTATAGAAAAGAAAAAATATCTTCAATATTTTGAAGAGCTTCCGCTCAAAGTGTGACCCCTAATCTTGTCATGGCTGCAATGAAGTTGAGTAGCTGTGGTACACACAGACACATACACACACACACAAACATGCACACATTCTCTCTCTCATACACTTACACATGCACAGTCTCTACATCCATCTGTTGCTTCTGCTTTTTTTTCCTCCCTCTCGACTCGACAATCCCACAAGGTCTTATCTCTCTGCACGGCTGTGTTCCTACCACCCTGAATCCTGCCTCCCCATCCCCAGCCCCCCTACACACACACACACGCACACACACACACACACATACCTAAAACCTCTCTTTTTCTGCTGATGGGCCAAGGCGCCTCTGCTTGGTCACATTACCCCAATGTTGCATACAGATAACTATACACTGTGAAGTCTGTGGTTTTGTGTGTGTGTGTGTGTGTGTTAGTGTGTGTGTGCATGTGCGTGTGTGTGTGTGAACAATTTTAAAGGTGTGTATAATAATTATCCTAATTCCAAGATGTGGTTTGTTTAATGAATAAACCGATATGAATATAAAACCTTGTTGTTTTTCTTTACAAAAATGCCTCACATAAATATGTTTGCATGCGTATTCAGCATGTATCCTTTCACCATACATACATGTATGTATATTAAACTTCATACTGCTGTAATTTTTTTTTCATTTTTGTTTTCAAACTTAAGTCTATTGAGCAATGAAAAAGCAAAAACTGAACGTCAGATGCATTTCAAATCTTAAATCATTTGCTTCACATAACAATGTGTCATCATTGCATCAAGAAAAATGGTGTACAATATGTGTATTATTCCAAAGTCTAGTTGCTTATGTTATCCATTAAATCCAATGATATCACAATAAGTTATGTTCATAATGAATCAAAATTTATTAAAAAAGAAAAATCAAGTCATAATTAAGCTGTACGTCTTCTCTCTCTTCACATGGTTCACCAGTCATTATGGTGGCACAACACATTATTTAAAATAGTTGTGAGGCATCATATTCAGATGAGTGAAGTGTAAAAGCAGGACTTGTTTACACATCAATATCTCCATACACACATTTCTCATTTTTTTGCAGACATTGATTGGCACTGATATAAGTTGCTGTCTGTGTCTCATTTATTGCTCTAGCAATTAATTAATATATAATGTAATTTTTTATAGGTTTCTCTCATCTGTTGGTGCAAACTGTGGACTGGAGATGTAAAACAGAAGAGTGCAGTTTTTTGAGAAAAGATCTTGTAATAATGATTATTATTATTATTATATTTTATAGAAAGGGAATGAGGCATATACACTCACAGATTACTTTAACTCAGTGAGTGTACATGCCTCAAGAACATTACACTGAACACTAGGTACAAGTTCCCATTGCTCTCAAAACAGTCTCAATTTCCAACAATATGTTGGAAACTTTTCTTTAAGATTCTGTTCCATGTTGACATGATTGCATCACATCACCTTCTCATATCTGTCGGCTGCACATTTATGCTTCCAGTCTCCTTCTCTACCACATCCCAAAGGTGCTCTACTAGGTTCAGTTCTGGCCATTCACTTGAATTCACTAGACTGACTGTGATGTTGATGAATCCAGTTTGAAATTACTTTTGGTTCGTCATGAAGGAATGCACATGGTCAGCAGTACTCACAGACTGACTGTGGCTCATCAACAAGGCAGTCTCCATCAACAGATCTGCTGCTCACTGGATGTGACTAACTTCTAGACAACTAGAGTACTGTCAATGACAAATACAGGATATCATTGGTTTCAGGAATACGCAAACAAATTGCTAATTTTTTTCTCTATACAAATTGAAAAGTAGTTTTTAGATAGATAGACAGTCTATGTCCCATATTGCATAATTTGTTCTGTGATATGTGTGTACATATGTATGTTAATGCCATGCCACCCATCTTTTTAGATACATCAGCTTTGATAAGACTTGTGAAACACACCTTTCCACTTCTCTGGTATCTGCTGGTCTTATCTTTAGGGGGGCAGGTGTCTCAAAACCTGCTGTTTGCATCACTCAGTACATTTATCACACACACACTCACACACAGAACTGTTTGCTTAGAATTTCCCGCCACTGATAACATAATTTCTCTGCAGCCACTGGAGATGTATGGATTCACAACGGGAATGATGGTTGAGATGCAGTGATTTTGATATTTATTTGTTGTTGAATTGGCTGTGTTTGCAGCTTTCATAATTGTTGCTTTGTTTTGTCGTCTATCTCCATCTTAATAGGCACAGCCCAGATATGATATATGACATTCTGAAGAACTCTCTGCTCCTCTGGAAACTCTTCCTCTTTTTCTTTGTGCCTCTTCTGCCTTTTACAACTTCAGCTAACGTTTAACTTTAAAGAAGAGCATTATTAGCACCTACCATTTGTAACCACTGAACAAGCACACTCCCACTCAGAGCCATTTGGGTTAGCTTGTACTTTGTCAGCATTTGCTCCTCTTCCTGTCCGTTTCCATGTAAGACATGAGAGGAAAGAAACTAATTTACATCAGCATTCGTGGTGAGATATGAAATTAGTCAAGAGTTGTCTGTGTGTGTGTGTGTGTGTGGTTAGCGCCACAGTTTTAATGCTGAGCTGCAGAATAATTTATAGGTCCAACTGCAAACCAAAGTAAAAGCACATCTAAAAGGGGTTCCCTTGGAAAACAAGGAAAGTGGACGTATCCAAAACAGCAAATCAGTCAGTTTTCTAGGCCACTTCAGAGACACTACACTGGGCTGACCTTAGTGACACTTATAAGAACTGTTGTGTCCTTGGACTAATATTTGACCTTCTTGGTACTGTCAGTGACTCCCACCAGCAACGAAACGGTCCATCCAATGAATCATTTGTGTACCTTAGTTCTGTGGTTTAGTTAGAGTCAATCCCACATATACCTCCATGACACTGTAAATAGTTAGAGCCGCATCAAATCTGTGACTGAAAACAAACCCCTACAAATGCACAATTTACTCCTGTTTGAATAACAAGTATAAACTCAAACGCACCACCTTTTAGTATGAGTATTTCTCTCATTCTACCACACACTAATAGGTATTTCTATTAAACTCTGATTTGGGGACTGGGGAGGTTAGTGAAGTCCACTCACCCCGTTCTAATAATCATGGGGCCTTCAGTGACATCAGCAACTGTGGTGATGTTTCCACTACCAGAACAATCACCACCCCCCACCCCCGACCAGAAACCCTGACTGAATGCAGAGGTCTATTTCTCTGCTGAAAACCTGTGACTCCACATTTAGGTCAGGTGATGCATCTGCACTCAGGGCAATGAGGAGAAATTTCCCTGTGGTTATAAAGATAACTATGTGGAGGCACATCTAGAGCATCATGGTACACTCCAGGCACATGCAGGGATGTGTCCTGAGCCACCTACTTTGCACGGTGCTGCCCTACTGTTCAGCCAAATGTCCAAAAAATTAGCATATGACACGTTAGTGATAGGACTCATCATTCACAGGCTAGAAAGGAGTATAATGGAGGCCTGGCAGAAAGTAAAAACAACCTTTTCATTAATGTAAAGAAAACAAAAGATATCGTTGTGGACTTGAATGAATGGGCTCCCCCCTACCCTCCACATCTGCGGAGCTGCCATTTCAACCCCACCTGAAGCAGCAACACAATCAGCATTGCGACAGAGACCCATCGACACCTCTCCTTCTTAAAGAGGCTGAAACTTGCTGGCCTTGGCACGTCAGTGCTCATTTCCTCCTACAGGTGTGTGGTGGAGAGCAGCCTCACTTCCTGCATCATCGTGTGGTACAGCAACTGCTCTGCTGCAGACAGACAGCACAGAGGAGCACTGGCAGCAGCGTACCTACCATCGGTGACATTCACAATAGCAGGTGCAAGAAAAAGGCCTCCTGCATTACGAGGGACTGTTCACCCCCATGCCTTCAGACAGGAGGCTACGCAGCATCACAGCCACAACTATACCAAGGGAGAGCATCTTCCTCGGATGCTACGAGACAGACAAATACTGCAATCTCACTGAACAACTGCTGCTATTATTACTGTTACTAGGGGCATTGGGGCAATTTGATTGACTATGATTACTTCATATATTTGCACAGCTGCAATTTTCACCCACTTAACCACGTTGTTTATCTTTGTCTTATTCTTGCTCCTCACACTGTGCTCACTTCATACTCACCTACTACATTTCTACCTTTTTGGAATGACAAAAAAACATGCTTATCCTTATGAAAGCAGTTTGAGATGACTTGTTTATATTTATCATTCTGGGTCTCCACAGTCACCATACTTATTTCCTCAGTTGTGGCAACATCGTTTATGTTAAGTAAAGTACATTAGAAATAAATATAAATAAAAGTTACATGTTTTGTGTGTTTTGTTTCACAGAGCGTATCCATAATGATAATTTCACAGAGCACTGCAATACTGTTCTATAAAACCACACGATGCATTCATTGCCAGCTGTACTGTTTTTCTTTTTTGTTTGTTTCCCTCATCACGCACCTTCCTCCCATATGTTCTCTTCTACAGAGTAGAAGAGAACACAGAGGAACATTTGCTTGCCTCAGCTGTCTAACTGGGAACAACGATGATGTCAGAATGTGACAGCCATAGCTCTATTCACCCGTTTATTTCATAACAGGTGTCATACATACAAAGAGCAAGTGTGTGCGCCTATCCATGTATGTGTGTGTTTGCCTTTTCAGCCTGTCTGCGTTTTGGACTGCAGACCACAAACAAGCCCAAGGTCTGAGTATTGTTATCTTATTGGTGCAATTATACACACACACACAAGCATGGACACAACTTTCACCCCATTACCTCCAACCACACCCATCCTCCAAATGAGTTCAAGGGCAGTAGGGGGTGTATCTGAACAGGGGTGTGTGAGTGTGTTTTGGAGGGGTGGAGGGTGGATGGAGGGCAGAATTATTGACGGCTGGGGGACCCTGGTGACAAGTGCCCTAAATCTGGGCAGTCAGGCGTGATCATGCCATGTGAATCAACTTGTCAGGATCACTTAGAGACAACAATGGAGGGGATAAATGAGAGGAGAGGAAGCAAGAAGGGGAGAGGGGTGTGTTAGGAGACTAAACTGAAGTATGTGTGTTATTGGATGTTAGATTAAGGAAGAATTGAAATGTGAGTATTTGTGTGCAGTCGTAATGTTGGTGTTATGTGGCAGTGGTAGGAGGGGTGGGGTTATGGTGAATGTGTGTGTCTGTGTGTGTGTGTGTGTAAGTGTGTGGTAGGCCTCACTGAAAGGCCCTTCCTTCTGCTCTATTTACCCAGGTGAATAGGGAAGCTGGACCAAGCCTGAGCGGGAAAACATGTCATTTTCTACTGTGTAAATGTGTGTGTGTGTTTGTGCGTGTGTGTTTGTGAAGGGTTATCGTGGGCGGACAGTACTTGTGACTGTATATAAGCACAAGCTTTCAAGACAAAAAGTTAGTCACATGACCCTATTCCCCCAACCCCACCCTCTATGCTGAATCTTAATACACAAAAACACTAGCACACACACTCACATACACACCCACACTGACACACATAAAGGATCACACAAAAACACATCAGAAATTCCCAGACATGTTTTGGCTTCATAGCGGCATAATACTGCATTTAAGTTTATATCAGACAAAAGTCTTTCTTCTTCCCTCCCTCTTCTTCCTCTCTCTCTTTATATTTTTGTTTTCATGCATGTTTAGATGAAAATAGAAATATAGCCAGTGTGAGAATGGACAAAATGAGGCCTAGGTTGAAATTTCTGTGTGTGTTGTGTGTTAAAGGGTGCTGCTGGGAAAAGGCCTTTACCCCAGCAAGTCAGGAAACTGAGTGACAAACCTGACCACACATTCAACACCAGAAGGCTGTAGGGGATGTCTGTATGTGTGTGTCCATTTCTGTGTATGTGTATGTTTGTGGTTATTTATAAAGATCCTGTTTAACTCATGACACCTGCTTCAATGAATTGGATTTATTTTCAGCCTCGATGAGTTTTTGAAAAAAAAAAATCATCTTTTTGTTTTCTATTCAAAAGTTGTCAAAAGCCTCAATGTTGTTAGAAATTGTCTCTGTCATTCTGTTCTGTGAAAAATCTTTGACTTTGAATGTGTTTTAGAAATCTGCTTCCATGTGAGCACAGTCCTCTGCACTGCACATTGTAAGACTTATGTCAATATAATGTTCGGTTTTTACTATCTAAGTAGGATTTACATGAATCAAACAGGTGTCAGAAGGCTGAGATGATAACATTACAGAGGAGACATCCAACAGGCATTTTCATTTCTTAAAAAATTTAAAGAATTTGGAATTTGCATGTATTAAATTATGTAATTCGTAAATAATCACCATAGCTAACATTTTTTATTTTTATATTTTATACAAATTAATAAAATTCGTTCAAATAAATTTTATTTATCAATAATAATTTCCACTTTTGTTCTGCAGCATACAGTCAAATGTATATTTGGAAGTTGAGTTCAAATTATTCAATAAAGTGATTAGTTGAAAGTTAATCTGCAACTATTTTGGTGATCAATTAATATACAGCAAAAGAAAAATGTACAAATTACACCTTGTGATGGGCATTTTCATCTTTTGACAATGATAAATCGAGGGCAAAAAAAAAAAAAAAATCTGCAAATTAATCAATAATCAATAAAGCAATTAACCATTACTTACACCTTTATTTTGAAGCTGCATGTAGCTTTATCCTGTGTGGTTCAGAAATCAAAAGGGGATGATTTTGTTTAGATTATTGCTTTGATTTCCACAAAATGTGTGCAAATGAGAAGATTGTTTGCAACAGGTCTTAACTTCATGATTCAGCCAAAATACAAAGGTTAATGTGGAAATCTGTCAAAGGTCTGGTTGTTCTTGAATATGACTTTGGATGTTGGTGAAGTACCTTTGGTTAAGAGCCAAATCATTTTTCTTGCTTTCTTCTCTGCAGGTCTCCTCCCTTATTTTTTGTTGTTGTTTATTCCTCTCTGTCAGTTATTTATCAAAGGGCCAAAGTTTCACTCTCACACCGTTGACTTTGGCAGTACTGACCCACTTTCTGAAATGTTTACAGTTATTGTTTTGGGCTATCTGCTACAGGCACATTGGTCTATACATTTTTGGTCCAGAAAAACAACAAAACAACGGCCAAATGAATGGTAGCCAAATCTGGGAAGACAGTAACTGTTAGAGATGAGTCTAATCACCTCAGCAGCAGCTCCAACAGTCCCCATCTCTCTCTGTAGCTCTATACAGTTCTCTCTCTCTCTCTGTTACAATGTGTACACCTCTCTTACCCTCTTATCTCTCCACCCTCAGTCTCTCTTTACACATGGCTGGGGTCTATCTGCTCAATCTGTGTGTTCTAGTTGTGTGTGAGTATATGCATGTATGTGCATTTTGTGATTGTGTAGCATGCGTACACGTGGGTCATATTGTGTCCTGTCCGTGTGTTATGGTCCTCACGTGGCTACAAAAGAACTTGGACGTTTTGGGCAGGGGTCCTACACCTTTACCTCTATCTGCAAACGGACAACTGAAAACAGAAAAACTGTTGAAAACCCATTTGTTCTTACTCTGACTGGACCCAATATGAACAACATACACCCTTCTACATGTATATATACAACTTACCTCTCAGCAGCGGAGTGATCAGCTGCTGGATTGTGTTACACTGTGTCATGTATAACACTAAATAAGACTGAGTTTGAGTTGTTTCGTGACATATAGGATGCACCATCCCATCTGTGTCTGATTGAGTGCAGTGAGGGCAGGATTGTCCCATATGGTTCATTAATAACACTGTATAAACCATGAGCACTTTTTTTGGATGGACCCTGCAATCAAGCTGAAGTGCATTCTGTATTTATTATATTCTCTGGATGAGAACAGTGATAATCAATCATGCTCCTTAACATTTAAGCCTTTTACACTTGGTGACTAATTGTAGCACGTCTGTTTGAGCTCAGTGAGAACATTAATTTCTTAATTTATTTCTAAAACTTGAGAAAGTTCTGTTTCTCTATGTTCTAATCCTTTTCATCCCTCTTCATGTTGCCATAAGTATGTGAACACTGGATCACTGTCATGGCTTATTGGGCGCTTGAGTGGACCAAGTCATTGTTAATGTTATTAATAACAAGTCAAGTCTTTTAACTGTTGAGATATTGCTGACTTGCAGCAGGGGAGAAAAACTTAGTCTGACTCTCTCCAAGGGTAAAAAAAATATGCATTTGTTTGATTTCAGCAGAAACAACTGTAAAAATGTCAATTGACAATGACAAAAATGGTTTTAGCTAAATTATTATGACAAATATTCGGGTGACATGTTTCGTTCTTCTGGCTCAATGTATATCTGGTTCCTCGGCCCAAGTCCGACCCACATAGCCACAGATGTCTCATCCATATCTGGACCAATTCTGGCTCACGCACAGAAAATCTTCCCAGCTGTCAGCCAACAGTGGAGGCCAACAGTTGTAATCAGTCCAGATGTGGAAGATTTGGACTGGCCCAGGCTTATGCTGGGCCAGTCGGAGATCTTTCTGTTAAACTAAGCTAACTACTTCCCAGCTACAGCTCCTTGACATGCAGATACAAAGGTCAAATCAATCTCATCTAACTCTCCGAAAAAAATTGAATAGTTGCATTTCCCAATGTCCCATAACTCTACTTTTAAAATTAGGAGGATTTTCTGCAGCAACTGGTCACATGTTAATAGCTCTATTCTAATATACTAATATATAACTTTGTTTTTTTTTGTTGTTGTTGTTGTCAGTGCAGAAAAAAAGTAAAGAAAATAAACCAGACAGCTATGGTTGTGCAGAGGCCTCTTGTTTGTCTTTCTGTTTTTCCCTGTCTCTTCATTACTTGTCTTCTTCTGCCCCCAGCTCCTGTCCTGTTGGATGGGTAGGGTAGTTATCAGGCCTGGACAGCCCAGCCCAGCCCTCCTACCTGACCGCTGCCAGCAGGGAGCGGCTGCTCTTGCCTGAATATCTCCGACCACAACAGCACCCAGGGAATGAGGAAATCAGGCTAGAGTAATCTATGAAGGCCCAGGGCACGCTGGCGAGCAAGAGTGCACAGAGTGTGTGTGTTTTTTTGCAAGTATGCATGCGCGTGTTCAGCAGCCCGCCACTTCTGCAACATCCGGCTATAAATCTATTGTGACATGTCAAACTGAATTTATGAGCCAATCTGCTTGCGACAGACATGTTTGATTTGAAAAGGGAAAGGAGGATGGAATAAAAAATGCAATAGTGAGAGTGACATTGAGGGCTGAGTATTTCACAAGAAACCCACTAGTATTATTTGAAAATAATCAGAAGAAATCCTTTTTAAAAGTGTTTGCCCTTAAAAATTTGCAGCTTGAGTCACAAAGTTAAGTGTCTAATAAAGTCAGGATCTGAAAACAACATCTGAAGCTCCTGTTTTCATTCAAAAAGTTGTTTACATCCTTCACACCCTTCAGGTCATGTCTTTCTTGAACTGTCTCCCTGTGACACCTGGACCAAACCCAAAACTTTGTCATCCCTTCATTATAGTCAGCTATGGAGTCCCTGTTTTACTAAAGCAAACTTGAAGATTGGTTCATGGGAATTTTAGCCACAAATGAAACTCTTTGTTACACACCATTTTACGTGTACTTTAATGTACTTTCATCTCTTGTTTTTGTGAAGCATGAATGCACTGTCAGCCAATGTTTTGATGATGTTGTGCAGTATCATACTCTCCTGATGCCTCTTAACTGATTGCTGCTGTTAATGATAACATAATCATTTTCCTTGTACACTGTTCAATTTGTCACTTGATAAAAGCAAACACTGAAGTCAGCAAGTCTGTTTACTACTGTTTACTGCAGTCATGTGTTGAATGGTCAGTCGTGTCAACATCTATGATGACCAACATTTTTCCTCCAATTGGTCTTGGTTTGAATCCTAATACCCTGACACTGATGTATCCTATTCATTGCGAGAGGATGTTAAGTCTTACAGTATTCATCTGTCTGTAGTCTATTGTTTTTGTCAATAACCCACCACACATCCACACACACACACACACACATCCACACACACACACACACACACACACACACACACACACACACACACACACACACACACACACACACACACACACACTCATCACAGGCAGCTGCATTCTCATTCAGTGGAAGCAGGTGTCTGTGACTCTCGTGGGGTTTGGGGTTTTGGGTCTTTTTTTTTTCTTTCTTTTGGGTGATGGTGAAATTCCCAATGTGAAAGTCTGCTTCTCACTCTGGCCTCTTTCCACAAGACAACCACACACACACACACACACACACACACACACACACACACACACACACACACACACACACACACACACATACACACACATACACACACATGCATATACAGAAAACAATTTCACAGCTTCATTGTTATTTCTTTGCTGTCTGTTTACACCATTAATGTTACTATATCTGAAATCAAAATATATTCATTTGAATATATGAATGTGATTATAAACTGTATGTGTGTAGGCACACACACACACACACACACATCACACCTCTGAGGAAACTATTTCTGTTTGGCCCTGCCTCAGATGTTACAGTTCCTGAGAGCTGTGTCGCTGTGTCTGTCATCATGAATGTCATTTCTGTTTATGTGTCCCTCTGAGACCACTACTTGAGATGGGAATCTATGTTTGAGGGCACTGTGGTGGATCAATTTGAGGTGGGGGTGGGGTGGGGGGCAAGTTTCAAGAGGGAGGGTGGCGGGGTTGGAGGGCTGGGGGGGTGGGGGCAGTAAATATAGCTTCTGGTCTGAGTCTGTGTCCCTTAGCTCTCATAGTCTCACAGGAAAATAAGTCTCCTCAAGAGAGTGAATGTGGAGCTTGTACACGTGTGCATGTTTTTTTGTGGAGGACAACAAGGAGTGAGTGTTAAATACGGTAACTGTGCAAGACTCACTTTCAAACATGCTCACAGTTGTGTCTGACACAGTCCCAAGCTGTTTGTAAAGGAGTTGAACACTGTTTCCCTTACCAGGATATTTCTGAAACATGTGGTCCCCCTTATCCACAGGAAAAAAAGGGAACGGTTGGGGACATTTGCTTATTACCTTCACTGACTGATAAAATTATACACACTTAGTAATTGGCAGATGGAGGGAAAGTTTTATGATATGTGCAGCACAATACACACAAACCTTTGTATCTGCAGGCTTGTGTGTGTGTGTGTGTGTGTGTGTGTGTGTGTGTGTGTGTGTGTGTGTGTGTGTGTGTGTGTGTAGAGGGGTGTGTGTTGGGGGGGGTACTTTGAATACTACAGTCGTCACTAAAATTTGAATACGAGATAGATTACACTTCTGCCAACACCAGAGAGCAAACAGTTCACTCACTTCAAACAGGAATTGCTCAGGACAATAGCGTAGCTTCACAGTGATATTTACACTTGTAACCACTGCAGGTTATTTATACTGAAGTTATGACTAATAAAAGCATATTTACAGCTTAAATATATGAAAATATTGTTTATTGTCTTAAAAGGAAATAGCTTCCACTTACAATATTATAATCTAGTATAGTAATATTGAAATATATATATGGTAATATATATAGTTATGTTCACAAAATTACACTGAACACAAGGCTGTAATAAAAACACACTTTATTTTCTAGGCAGTATAGAAAAGTATAAAAAAAACATCAAAACTTGGCATGTATGAATGCTTTTATAAAATCATTTAAAAGCTAGTATAAAAACAAGGCATTAAAACATATAAAAAAAGTCTGCTAAGTGTTTGACATGGGCTACTGCAGTTTCAGTATGAAAACAATATGCTGATAGACAATGCATTATAAAACAATACAAAACTATTCAAAGAAATGTTTAGAAACAACAACCATACAAAAGTTCAACCGGGCCTATATTTGTAGCATAACATAAAATATCAGTGTTTCGTACTCTCGCTTTTTTACAGAGAATATAAAATTCAAGTGCAGGTTGGTCTCACTCTTTCTGGGTGAAAGCTCACGGTTTCAAACATAAGGTCATTAAAGATTTTTAAAGAAATATTTATATTATAAGTATACATACTTAAATTTTCAGAAACATTGTTATTTGTTCACTGAATGTTTCCCCGTACATGATACTTTGAAGGCCAGATATAAATTGAAAGTTGAAATGAATGTTTTTCAGTTCAATTTTCTATGAAATAAAAAGGTGCCAGTGTGGTAATCAGGTAATACTAAGAAGGCTGGCCCCATCTGCTCTGAAAAACATGATAAATCATAGTTGAGTAATGAACAGAAGATGAAAAACAGCCGTTGCTGTTCTTTTTCAGTAGTAAGTGGTAGTTAAGTGTTTATATGAGGTGGCACAGACCAAACACTTGAAATTCTCAGTAGACCCAATATATCCTGTTTAAAAAAAAAAAAAAAAAAACCAACAGAAAAGTTTCAGAGGTCAGTTTTGAATTCATTAATATGCCTTTAGATATATGATAATGCTAACAGGGCTTAAATACTTAACTTACAACACTGCTCCATTGGCCAATTATAAAAAAAACATCAACAAAGTCATATTAAAAACAAAAGAAATAAATTAATCAACTTGTTCTTTATATTAATATTAAAATTCGTAATTATTAATACAGCCCAACACAAATTATAGAGCCACCATATCCCATTTATAATACAACACTGATAATAATACAAGACCAAAAGTAATAGAACAAACATTTATAAAAACCCAAAGCAATTCTATGGAAAAAGATATAATAAACAAAATATGTGTGAATGTTATAGTCTTTGGTTGGTTGAAATCCAACAAGTGTGAGTGTAAAAACACCAGTGGCATAAAGCCTCTCCCAACTGTTGTACCACAACAAATATGAAACCCGCCGCGCTGCGTCCAGCGCAGGGAATGTCGATGTTTCCAGATCAAAATATGTCTCTGTCTACATGACCAGTGTCCTTGTAGGGTAAGTGTTGATATACTTGTGGCTCTGCTCTGAGGCCAAAACGTGCTCCTCTGTTTTCCCACAGGTCGTCCGCTCCCATGTACTGAACTATTGTTTTTGAAAGACGAAAGAGCGACAATGAGTTTTTGGTTCTAATTTTATAAATGTATATCAACATACACATATACAAAGATATACACACCTGTACTGAGTTGTCCATGCCTCTGCGAGGAAGGTGGTAGGTTTTGTGTCCGTCTTCACTTAATAATGAGCTTGTAAGTAGATCCTGAATAAAGGTGTAAAAAAAACATGTTAACAACACAAGTCAAGCTGAAAAGATTATGGTTTGAGGATATTCTGTGCAATCAAGGATGACTTCACATTGGCGAATATCTATGGTGTGATGTGGTGTTCAAGGTCATATGTAAACTTACGGGTACTTCCTGTGCGGGACCACTGGGGGAGAAGAGCTGTGTGTGAAGGTCTTGTGGTTCCCACTGCATGCACGGGCTCCTCTCACATGGGGACTCCACCTAAGACCCAAAACACATCATCAAAACACACAGTCACGTATCATGCATAATTAACAAGCTAAAACTGACTGCCTTGACGAGTTATTCCTAAAGAAGATCAACAAAGTGTTGCAAAACTGAAAAAACACAATTCATTAAACACCTTCTACCACAACTGCAGACAGAAAGTACTTTCTCCACACATAAAAACTCAAACTTCTTATTCTAGTCATAAATTTGTCTGCATGGCTTTTGCATATGTGTGTGATTATGTTGAGCGGAAAGTACCTCTAGTTTTATTTTCTTCAGAGGAGGCTGATCAATGGCACACTCTATCGGCTCCTGCTTGATGGAGTTGACCATCTGCTGCTCCAGAGGGGTATTCTGGAAAAGACACAAATCCCTCAGTGAGTCTTAAGCATACAATAGCAACAACAATAGTGGTCAACAAGTCTATTTTTAGGTTCTCTCTTACCAGTAGTTTGAGCGGCCCATACTTGGCTTCCTGCATGGCCAGGGCTGACCTGAAAGGTGTTGGTGTGTGAGGTGATGACTCCAGGATGGAACGACAAATGTTAGGCGTTCTGAACCTGAGAGAAGAGAGACAACTCTGTTTGTAAAGCCTCACTAACAGCAAATCAGCATTATGAAAATCCATGAAAGAAAGAGCCGCTCACATTTCATTCTCCTTCTGAGGCCTGATAGAGTGGTCGATCAGAGGCTTGGTCTCCACAGGTGAGTTCATTGGTAAGCTGTCGTTGTCGGAGTGTTCTGGGCTCGTTGACTGGTTGAGAAACTGTGAAACAAAAGGAGGGAAGCCAATCAATTAAAGAGGTTTGACAGGTTGAGTTTTAGGCACTAACAATCCAACAGATCACATGAGCACACTTGGTGAAACTACTGAGATGGACAGGAAATGAGAGAGAGGACTGGTGCTTCAAAGGATGGAATGATTGAAGTAAAATAAATAAAAGGATGAAAAACAACAACAGGAACAAAAATTCTAAGTGATTGGTTTTTGATGTCATCAGATAGCAGTTTGGTGATTGGATGGATTCTGATCACATGCAGCTGCTTTAACTACCTGCGAGGGTGAAAAGGGTAGATTTCTGACTGGTGAATTCTTGGGAGTTGAACAGATGAAACCAGCCCATGCTCCTTGAGCAGCTCTTGAACCCTGATTGGGCAAGACCCTGTCTGTTTTGAGAATGTTCTTATCCGAGAACCCAGTGGAAATGGCCTCACCCACTGAGGAGAGGCTCTGGGAAAAGGGTGGGAAAATAGGGGTCAAGGCCCACCACTGAGAACAACCTATGTTGTCGATTGCTAAGCTATCTTTTTCCACCTGGACACAGTCCATACAGTCATTGCTCACAAAAATGAATAAAATTAACTTAAAGCCCAAGGACAAACAAAACATATACTTAACATGCACTGCAGATACTTACTGAATCAATGACAGAGTCCATGAACTCTGAATGAATAGTATTTGAGAACGTAGGGCTACTGTGATGACTGTTGCTGTTGTTGTTATTGTTGCTGTGGGCACGTGGTGCAGAGGCACTCTCCTCTGGTAGGCAGCTCTGGTCGAGAGGCAGGGCAGGGGCGGCTGCCTGGTGATGAGGTAACGACATAGCCACACCCTCTGAGCTGTTGGACAAAGAGCTCTGGGTGGCCCAGCTTGAATAGGGCAAACTCATCTGGAGGAAAAAACGATGTAAAGATTGAGGGGCTAGAAATAACTGCCATGCAATAATAAATAAGTGTCAAACAAGCAGAGAGGGAGTGCAGGCCTGACAATGAAGAGAGAGGTGTAAAAATAGAATGTATGAGAAAAAGAGAAGGAGAAAGGGAACTTTGTAAAGAACTAATGTAAAGGGTGACAAATGTGTTAAGTGGAGGGTTGCACAAGGGGTCACACACACAATAATGGTTATATGGTCCTATTTCATCACTTTTGCAGAAACAGACCCCCCAGATGTTTCCTCCACACACACACACACATCCAACTAAACAGTGTCCTTGAAGCCAGGGTCAAATGCACATGCACATAAATTTGAGCTGTCAGCTTTCAAATTTCAGTGCTCTTGCACAGACACACACACAAACTCACTGGTAGTGATGGTTGGCCTCTTAGCTCATTTTCTGTTGACATGAGCAGCAGTTCGATCTCTTTCACCCTCTGCTCCTTCTCAGGGTCCTCCTCACTATAGTGTCTCTAAGAGAACAAAGGCAGATTTTAGTGCCAATTCAGTCATCTTACAATACCAATCAATGCATTTTCTTGCTCTTCTTTTACCTGTATAGCAGCAGTTCCATGCTGGGGAATGTTCAGGATGTTCAAATGCAAGGTCATGGGGAAGGGCAGCTGATAACCCAATCACAAACATGTCCACATCAAATAAATGAATCTCCCATAGCTACACAATGAGCATCATCTAGTTTCTCTGGCCAGCATCTAGTTACAGTTTAAGGCCAACTCACTCTGTGTGTGTTGGGGATGAAGTTGTAGTTTGGTGACAAGGGAGGCAGCTGCGCTTGATTGGGTGAATGGTTGTGGAAACCCATGATGTGATTGGTGGTCTTGACGTAGCCATGGCCGATGGAGTGTGACGCGTTGTTGTTCTTTGACGTATTCTGAAGGTAGCCCTCCTGTTCCACCTTTCTCCTCATGGTGGAGTTCCAGTGGTTCTTTATAGCGTTGTCAGTCCTGTGTGTCATGAATGATACATATTAAGGTTAAGCATTTCAAAACACTTTGCACACCTGCAACTATGCAAAGTGTGAAGACCACCGTGAACGTCTTGTGGTACTTGATAGCCCTATCAATACAGGAAAACACACAGAAAGAGAAAGTCTGAGTCACACACACACACAAAATTGATAAGGTTATCAGTACGGAGCAATTACAATCATGTCAAAACTACAGTTTATGTTTGTCATTTGATTCTGGGCCCTTGTCTAAAAAAATATCCTGTGCTGACACTATATTTAAACTTTTTTCATCCCAGTCATTCTGTAATCCTGTCCAGTCCTGTCTTTCAAAACGAGGTGAATACTTTATGTATTCACTCATCCATTTTCTTTCATGTTCTTGGTGCTTTTCTCATTTGCTTCTCTTTTCATTCCTCCTTTGGTGTCCTCCCCTCCATTTGACCCTCTCAACCGCAACATTGCGCCAACCAACAAGATTTCAGTGATTCATCTAACTTCTCCTTTTTTCCACCTTTCTTCTTTTTTCAATCTCTGCCTCACCTGCCAGGGAGCAGCTTCGCAATTTCGGCCCAGCGATTGCCCAGCTTCTCGTGTGCTTGGTAGATGATTCGGTCCTCCTCTTCAGTCCATGAGGTCTTCTTCACCTCTGGGTTCAAGTGGTTATGCCAGCGCTCACGACACTGCTTGCCAATTCGCCCCTTCAGGTGCTTGGCGATCACTGACCAGCGCTTGGCTCCATACTTCTGAACCAGCTCAATCACCTGGGGTGGACATGTTTGTGTGTGTGGTTGTGCGAAAGAGGAAAGCAAGAGAGGAGGAGGAAGATCGTTGAAAGGGAAGAGAAGTGCATGATAGTGGAGTGGGGCATGGGGAAAGAGGAAGGAAGGAGCAATAACAGGGAGGAGAGGGAGAAGTAGGGGGGTGTAGAAAAAGGAAAAAAACAGAAACAAAAAGTAAAAGGTAAAATAGGATATGGAAAAAGAGAGACAATAAAAATAAAATCTTGTTAGTTATCCATAAACATCTCAGACACCTATACTTTGTATCACTGAAAACTTCCCCTCTCCTCCTTTCTTCTCCTCCCTCCTTCCCTCTTTCTTTATCATTTAACTTTGTGGAGGTGATTTAGCACACCTGCTGATGAGCACTGAGGGAGTTTCCAGTGGAACGTTAGCCACTCTGCTAATCATTACAGTGACATCTGGGTAGAAATACAACTCCTTTGGACTTGTTCAATAAACACTTCACAGGTTGTAAGAGCCATGCTTCTTGTTGAGCAACGGCAACTTTTTGGGAAATGTGCAACAGCAGCCAAGGAGTTGCTACAGTAACAAATGCAATGCCTAATGTAACAAACCCCAGTAGTGTTAAAGTTCATCATGGATGGCTCTCTGGAGAGAAGCATTTTCATGCGGTTGTTATTGTTGAACCTTTAATCAACATTTCTGCTGTGTGTCTGAGTGTTTGCTTACCCTCTGGTCCTCTTCTTTAGTCCAGGGTCCTTTGATGAGCTCTGGGTTTAACACCTTCTGCCACCTGTGCTGACACTGTACATCTGTACGATTCTGGTAGAACAAGGACATTTATTATCATCCTCATTCAATGGGAGACTACATGCAAATAAATCAGCAGATATGACTTAAACAAATATTTATCAGCAGAAATAAATCAGAAATATCTTGCTTTGTCATCACTTTGCCATAAGAACGCACTGTTGTACATTGTTTATGTTTACTTGCCTGTCTCTGTGGGCCTATATGTCATTGTGTATACTGCATGTGCATGCAGACCTAATACTTACAGTTAATAAACTTGCAATGAGTTTCCATTCTTCTGAACCATGAAGCTCAACAAGTTTCTTCAACTTCTCATCCTGAAAAAGCGAATACATGTTGCATGTAAGATATTTCATGTGTGTTATTGCAATTTTAAAATGAGCATATTAGTTTGTGAATGCGGTTAGACCTGACAATTCAACAAGGTTCACAAGTTCCTGAGCAATGAACTCTCCTGAGGCAATATCTATTTAATGTTTGAAATATTTTGTATTGAACAGCAGATTTTGCATTGTCAAGGCAAGTGTCTGTGTCTCTACCTCTTCTCTTGTCCAGCGCGTTTTGCCAAGGTGGCGTTTCCCTGCCTTGGCCAGTGATCCATCATAATCATGTTCATACATCTCGGTCTCCTCCTCATCCTCCTCACTACTGTAAACACTGCAGGCAGATATATATATAGAGAGAGAGAGAGAGAGAGAAAGAGAGAGAGCATTTTTTTAAAAAAAGAGGTGGTGGCTGTGTAAAAAAGAATAGTGGTAATAAAGAAAGGTAATAGAAAGGTAAATAATAGCACAATAAGTACTTGTCTATTTCCAAACTACTCCCTAATCATCTCTTTACAGAGTGCATAAAGAACTCAGCCCACTCTTTAACTCGTCAGGTGTCAACACAGACAGAACCAGTCATTCTTGAAGGTTTGGGTGCAGGCTTTTGGCCAAGACACCCACAAGGGGAGAGAGAGAGAGAGAGAGAGAGAGAGAGAGAGAGAGAGAGAAGAACAGTGGGAGGGGGTATGGATGAACAGGTTCCAATGTTTTTAGTTTCCACAGATACTGGGATTGGCACATGTGATCATAATTTCATGACTCTGGCGTGTTCAGACCTGCAGTGCTATTGTACAACAAATGCATGCATGCACACACACAAACAGGAGCTGTTTCTTAACCAATCAGAATATAGACTATGGGCAATGTGGAAGCTAGATAGGGTACATTAGCATGATACAGTGCAACAGGTGAATAGGAACCTGTGAACATTAAACTCTGTGTGTGTGTGTGTGTGTGTATGTGTGTGTGCTCTTGTACAAGAGGATATTTACTGCAAACTACCTTCCTTATTTTTTGTCAATATACTCAAATGTGTGGAGAATGCATAAAAAAGTAAAGTTAAAATAATATTTTGGCTACATGTTTCCAATTTAACCAGCAAACAACCCTTGTGAATATCAGAACAAGATAAAAAAAAATTCTAAATAAGAATATTTTCAAATATTTTGTGCATAAACAAGCAAACGGGTTGAGGGTGCCCCTCAAGAAAACGCTACATTTGGTGAGTGAGAAATGGTTAAAATTGTGTATCAAAACAAGTAGATAACGCATCCTCCACTTGAGACGAGGTCGTGCACAGGACGCTGTGAGAGCTCGCTTTCCAAAATAACAGTGAGCGCTCTTCGCTGTCTGAGATGCTGCGGCAACATTCAGGATGCATGCAGGTTTCATCAAGGCGGGTTTAAAATGACCTTTATACCGGCATGAATCATCTATGAGAGCCAATCTGAAAGTTGATTAAAAAAAAAAAAACATCTGTATTGTCGCGAGGGAAACCAAAGCCTAATTGGAACATAAATATTTTCAAAACCGCGATAAACTGAATTTACGATCTGAAATAGCTTGTTACAAAATCCACCAAGGCAGATATATACAGAAGCCATGGTGCACTGTGTTTCTTCTAGGTTCCTATTAAAAACCAACGTCCACGCACCGTCCACCGAACAGCGTAGCACGCGTCTGTCCACCCGCCCAATATTACTAATGCGCGCGCGTGTGTGTGTGTGAGGGAGAGACGCAGTAACAGAGAAAGAGGCTCCTTTCTCTCTCTCTCTCTCTCTCTCTCTCTCTCTCTCTCTCTCTCTCTCACCACTGACAGCAGCGCGAGGAGCGCACATGCCAGATGACCACCACCTGTCATGAGCGCGCGAGCTAGAACACTCACAACCACCACTCGGTATTAACGGCGCAGAAAACTGAGGGGCTCACAAACACAAACACACGAAAATGAGCAATAACATATAATGGGAAAAAAAGAGATACAGAATATAAATTCTGCCTGTAAGATGCACACTTAAACCTCACGTCGTATCCAGCAGCAATGAGAAGAAAAAACAAGAGGAAAACCAGAAATAGCGGATAAAACACAAATGGAGAAAATAATAAAATCAGAAAGTTAAAGAGCTGCTTGAGCCTACCTGTTTCTCGGCCGCCGAGCCATGCTAATGTGTGTAGAGCGGCTCGCAGGTTGCGCTGAGCACGTACTTTCGCTATCTGTACTGAGTTTGTTCTCCGACGAGGAGGAAGGTTGACATTAATTTAAACTACAGCTCACTGCTCCTCCCTCCTCTTGCATCCCGGTAAATTTGGCGCTCCTGAGCGCGTGTCGCCTACTGCGCATGCCCGACTCAGAGTATGCCTTTTCAGACAATCCGAGCTTTTACGATTACGATTTGAACGAAATGATAAATATTTAAAAACTCACAATTTTGGCTCGTATCGATGAAAGCGATAGAAGAATGAGCAAATTTTATGACAATTACAGAAAATACATTAATTTAATCTTTTTGTTTTGTTGAGAAAGATCTTGTAATATCGAAACCTAAATCGTGTTTAGTAAGATCTACACTGTAAAACTCCATGATACAAATGCCACATTGAAAAGAAGACTGGATAATATGCTTTAAATGAAAAAAAATGGGTCAATTTAGAGTTGGTTGGATAATCTTGTTTGCTTCAGTGATTGTAGTGTGGAGAGCTAATGTGTGCAATAAGTTGGTATAACAATTTCCGAGGCGTCCCTGAAGGCACCAGGTCACTGCAGCTTAGGCATGTTAAAGGCGCGTTTTGCCTGGTTGTCGGCGCTAAACTCTTTTTGTCAACAATTGTCGTGAATTACTTCTCTTCTGGTGAGAGAAGAAGGAAACCAATACATCTGGACGAAGTAAACAATTGCAGAATGGGTTGTTGGCATGGGAGGAAAGCGAAGTTGAAATGCTTTCTATGCTCGGCTACCAGTTTGTAGAGTGCCTGCTGGTTTTACACACAGCCTACAGATGTTTCTCAGTGATAAAACCCGCAAGACCTTGTCTTATCGTTTGGCGATAAAGTGAGCTTTTGTGCTCGTCTAGACAAAGGCAGTTAATTGCAGAAATGCAGTGGCACTTCTACTTTTTCTGTGGATTTATTGCACATAACTCAAAGGGCAAGTTGAGTTATATGTGCCATAAATTCGAGTTGCTCCTCGAGTTTCATTTTGAGTTTCTTAAATGGCAGCTTGCTGATGACGATTACTATAATACATTATTTGGAATAATACATACACAATTCAGGAACAAGTTGATCCTGTTTTTCAGCAACCCTCTTTCACAGATGAGTAATAATAAAATTCTCCTGTTTTGTTGTATTGCATAACTTCTGCATCATTCTATATTAAGGCAACTGGCCACCATGTATTATAATTATTTTTTGTTTTGGTTGAGTTCTCTGCACCTAGACTGTAGTCACTGAACCATTCAATACTCAATGAGTGGGGTTAATACTTTATTTGTATAAATGTGTCTTCTCATTGTATTAGTTCCTCCATATGCAACCGTATTGTCCTGGTCACTTGTAATTATCATCTCCCCAGACCAGCCTATTGTCCCAGGGTAGTCATCATAATAGTGGCCTGATAAAGGGACACACACACACACACACACACACACACACACACACACACACACACACACACACACACAGACAACCAGACATAACCATGGAGTGCAAATTTTACTATTTGATGCAACAGCGTGGACAGCGTGGAGTGCTCACTCAAGTGTAGCACTTAAAGAGAAAATGGAAACTTAAAGGACTGGGCATTTGTTACATGAAATGGAGATAGGGAGATATTTTTCTATTTAAAATCAAAACTGTTGCTGTTTACTTTTAAGTGCCATTACATCTAACTATAGGCCTCATATATAATGCATGGCATGGTTGCCTGGTTGCAATCACCTGTAGAATTCAAATCCTATACACACCTATGTACACAAGCATTGTTCCAGTCGTTTTTGCTTGGAGGAGGTGGTAGCTTACTTCTAATCTTCTCAAATCAAACTTAAATTATATAGCAGCTATTGTACAAGATTGCAATACAAGATGACCCACATAGAAAGGTAGTTGAGTAAAAGAGATTTTGCACATAAAATCACTAAAACATGAGTGGTACTCAGTATCAACAACACGATTAATAGCATATAGTTTGGATATGACTATTTCTGTTTTCTACACAAGACCTATGTGTGTCTTTTCCCTCGAGGGTAATATTAAAAACTACATCTTGTTATCTGAAACCAAATTGAAGGAAGGGAGTCAGGGTATGCAAATACCCTTGTACTAGGTTGAGCAGGAAGCCTGAGACCCATTGACTCTTAGCTGAAGACATTTGCATGGGCGCGATTGGACAGGTTAAGGGCAGGTATTGTGATGACTGCCCCCTTTGCAAAGCTTTGTGTGCACAGGTTGGTTCATTTGAATGATTTTTAATGATGGCCTCCAGGCCTGAGATATCATCCCACCAGGCTTTCAAATCCAGTGCTGGGAAGGCCAAACATGTATTGTTAATTGTCTGTCTGTGTGTCTGTCAATGTGTATGTAAAGACCTGTGTTTGGAAAAGGCTGATCCCAAGTCAAACAAGGGGTGAATGTGATCCTGCGTGGTTATGTGGTTAAATAAACCCACATGTTGACTAATTGCAAATATCTGATAATGTATGAAATCTTGCATTGGATTTCTGCATTATTATCATTCCACAGTACATTGCTATACAGAAAACCAGCATTTATTTTTCAGGATCTTTTTTATTATTATAAATGAACAAATTAACAGGGAAATTGTCAATCAAATGTAAAAGCTCCTTGAACAAATCATTATTGCTTTAGATCTGGTTTTAAACATTTTCAATTTTTAACAACATCCCACTTTAAAGACCCCACATTTGTTTTGTTTTTTCGGCTGCAGTTGTTTAGACCACTAGTCAAAGACTGCCAAGACTGTAAGTTTTGCATTTTCCCCAGGGGTGAGTTCCTCTTCCCATGATGCCTAGTGCCTTTGGCAAATTATGTAAAGCATTACCTCGTACCCATTGCCAACTTTTTGGGATGGACTTCACCCCTCACCCACTTGTACAAAGGCTTTGCCTTCTACAAATATGCAAGGATTAATCTGTTTTCAGATGCATATGCTCTTGTTGACAGATTTACAATCTTTTGCTTTCACTTTACCTTAGATACCAACACCATCCAATTCCTAACAAGCATTTTGTGACATTTCCTTGAAGTAAATATTATTAACTTAAAATGAAAATATGATGGATACGAAGCATGAAGTTTATTAATCATTCAGTAATACAATTTATACATCATTTAAACAAAGCACCCATCCACTGATCCACCCATTCTTCTAGCAATCTGTCCATCCATCTGTTTAATCCATCTAATCAGTCCAGCATTAATTCCCTCAAAAACCCTTCTCGCCTGCCACTGATTCACTGATCAGACTTTCCATGAACTCTGCGGCCACATTGACAGCACAGATTTGACCAGAAAGTGCTTAAAAGACATTTAAAGAAAACAAACGCTCGGTTCCTGTATAAAGGTGTCAAAAATCACACCTCGGCATCCTTGCTGCACAAAATGCATATTTAATTCATCTCTAAATTTGACTGCACATAGATTGAAGAGAGACCAAATGATAAAGATAATCAATAAAAACAAACAGTATTATTATGTAGGTTGTGTTATATAAGGTGATTGTTGAGACTAAGACTGTATCTACTTTACATTACTGTACATTTAAGCAATATGTTCCATTTCCATTACAGATCAGGTGCTGTTTGCTACCTTTGGTGTTAAAATGTCCTAGAAACATTTCAGTGATGGAAAGGAAGAGTTCCCTCTGTGTCACCTGTGTGACCCTGTAAAATGAGCATGTTTGAGAATTTTTATTTGTCTGCATGTGTTCCATATGTGCATGTGCAGTTGTTTATTTTGACATGTAGATGTGCAAGTAAGACTTCAAAATGCAGGAAGTGGAAATTTAGAGGGGAAACCTCCACCCACATACAGACGCACATGCACGCGCAGAAACATACACACACCCTCAACCAAGGGTAAAACTTTGGGTACAATACATAATAAACTTGACTAACGTCCCCTTCTGATATGAATGATCCCCCTACTGTTCTTACCAACCTCAGTCAGTCTGCTCCTCCTCAAACTGCCAGTTGCAATATGAGCCACTCATTGTGAAAAGGTCTTTACAATTACCTAAGCAGACATCTTTCTTTATTCTGATCTATTTTTAGGCTGGGGAGACACGCCAAACCTCATATTTCATTTCACCATGCAGATGTGCAAGTGTGTACTTCACCTGCATCACTGGTATCAGATTGTCTGACATTTTCATCTTCTTCTATTTCACTGCCACATGGGCTACTATAGATGAGATAAGGACAACACAATGTATTAGAAACCACACTTGCATACACCTGCACATATATTTGTGTGTATAAGGGCCATGTATAGGCAAAAACAAAACAAAACATACTGCTTTGTATGCTTGCAAATACACAAACATGTACATGTAATTTATTTTCCCTTTGTGATAGACAGGCTATAGGTCACAAAGGTACAAAGATAGTCGGAAAAAATGATGTCACTCATCTGGTGTGTGGTGTTTGTGCGAGGTGTTGAGTGTGGGCTCAGATGGGCTGGTCTCTAACCATAGGGCATAACCTTTGACAAAAAATTTAGACACTCACACCCTGAAAACACAAGTGGGATTGAAAGCTGGTACGTGTATCTCATGCACTGCTCATGACACCTTAAACTTGAATTATTTTCTCAAATGTATGCAAAGAGTAAAAAAGCTATTGTGCAACCTCTCACATTAATAACCCGTGGTCACTAATGCAAATTATAAATCAAACAATGTTTGTGCGTAAGCAGGTCCTTTGCCACTTCGCTCACAACATTCATCATGAGGCTCAAATGTTTTTCAAGAGCAGGACTAAGAGATTCAGGTATCAACTTTTTCTCTGTTAGTTCAGTTCAGACAAGTTATATCGCTTCCTGCTGCGCCCTGATGATTGGTGGTTGAATTACACGGATTACTTTCGTCTAGTTTTTATCCCCCCCCCCCCAAGTCAGTCCTGTAACGCGTATCTATTAGTGTTGATATTGTCAGTCTGTGTCAGACAGCGTGCTGACCGCGCCGCCTCTTTGGGAGATCTGATCCCGGGCCGCATTGGTGGAGCTGCAACAGGAAGTTACGTCAGCAAGAAATAAAGCTTGTCTGAAAGTTTTTCCTAAAATTTCATTTTAATGATTAGATTATTGACCACCAAGCAAAAGACGCAAATGTCACAAAATTAATTTTTTTAAAAAAAAAAGCTCTCAGATTTAATGCACCTGAGGCTGCAGAATCAAATACGTCCTGTCCCGCTAACGTCACGCAGCAGCGGCGGCAGCAGCAGCGATGGCAGCCGGGCAGTGAGACACATGTCACCACAGTCTGTGAGCCGAAAAACTATTCCGCTGGGGCCGAGCGACGACACATAAGCAAAATGTCTCGACACAGAAATGTTCGAGGTTACAACTACGATGAAGGTAGATAACCTTTACTAGTTGTTGGTCACGGTTTAAAAGCCAGAGCAAGGCCTCAGACCGCTAAACTCGTTAGCCGCTAAGCTACAGTTCACTGTTACCGATTGTTGTTTTAGCAGCTAATATTATCTAGCTTAGTGGGCGAGATCATGTTGGTGTCGTGTCACTTGGCACCTGGCATTTAATACAAATGGCAATATCAATGGATAATAGAATATACTTACACAACCAAGCCTTATGGTAATGTTATAATGTGTTAATATGGTGCGATATGTCTACACAAGTTTTATATTGTAGCCAATGTTTTTGTTTACTTTAGCTAGGTTGCTAACTTTCCAGTGATTTAGTAGGAACATTAGACCCGTCTGATTATGGCTGGTTTTTGTATAGAGACGCCTCTTGTTATTATTATTAAGCCTCACAATTTGTCAACCTACAGTTAAATAACAATAATTAAAATTACCTGACTCCCAATTTACTGTTTGTAATACATTCTGTAAAGCTGCTGACACGGCAAAGTGACAGCTGTCACAAAGGACTCTTTCTCTTTACTACAGCTGCATTTTGTACATGTGAATGGTTGTGAGCCACAGGAAAGGACACATTTGACGCTCAGGTATATATATTTTTTCTTAGAACTTGAAGATGATGACATGTATGGGCAGTCTGTGGATGATGACTACTGCTGTATATCACCAGCAACAGGTTGGTATATGTGAATGCATGTTTCATGGTGAACAAAGGCCACCTAAACTACATAGTGTAACAATATTAAATTACAAGTATGTATGATCATGGATAAAGAGCTGATATTAGAAATTTACCAGAAATGTATATTTGCTTGCAATACATTAAGAATGTAAGCGTTTCAAATTAATTTTAATTTGTAAAGACTATTTAATGAGATAAAATGTACATCATTTAGAATAAGGATGGAATAAGTAAAGATGGTTTTGGTGTTGGTTTATATAGCAAATCAGTTCATCTACTCACGTCAAGAGAGGCAAACTCCAAAGGAGGAGCCTTTAGAAGAGGAAGAATATGAAGATGAAGATGTTCCTATTTCCCCTACCATCAACCACAACCTTGACCCCCTTGATCAAGGTAATCTT
Organism: Rachycentron canadum; assembly: GCA_038496675.1. Lineage (NCBI taxonomy): Eukaryota > Metazoa > Chordata > Actinopteri > Carangiformes > Rachycentridae > Rachycentron > Rachycentron canadum. Next base: position 10,034,632 of record CM076665.1, read on the forward strand.
ATCAAGTTCAGACAATGAAAGATGTCGTTTGACCATTATCTCAGATTGCACAGACTGTTTGAAATATGGAAATAGGCTAATTGTAGACATTTTTGCATCACTGTGACACAATGCCTGTGTCTGTGACTAACTTCTGTGTTGTACTTTTTAGCCAAGCTGTATTCTTGTCTGGATCATATGCGGGCTGTGCTGGGAGATGCAGTGCCAGACTCGGTCCTGAGCCAGGCAGCCATAAGATATGGATTTGACCCACAGAGGGCACTGGATGCAGTCCTTTCTGAAGACACTAAAACAGCCCCAGTTAAAAGAAGTACCAATGAAGAGACAGCATCGGTAGTGAGAGCTAGCCAGGAGAAAGCGCCGCTTCCACAAAGAACCAAACGAGAGGTCATGACTGACAAAGGTACGCCTGGAGCAGATCAAAATTTGATCAGTTTATTCATGAGATGTTGTCCTTGACAGGTCTACAGCGGTTACATAATAGAGAATGTTTCTTAAAATATTTCATCTGGTGATTTTTGAAATGTCACAGGATCTGAACAAGTGTTTATCCAATACTCAAAATGATTGAGATATTTTGCAGATAAGTGGTTTTTTTGATGTGGCTACAGATAGAGCTTTTGCATTGAATAATGCCTATGTAACTGATTTTTATGAGGACATAATGGTACTTCATGGTGTAGAAATAAGGTCTTGTCTATTTGCATCATCTATTCAAGAATCCAAACCATTTCAGTATAGACAGAAGTCTAATAACCATTTTGATATTTTTGACTGTGTTCCGCAGAAAATATTTGGACAAAAAATTGTCCTATCTAGTAATTAGTATTGTGTATACCAAGGCATAACAGCAATTGCTCATTTTGCACAAAGGTATGGGAAGACACATTTAAGTCATGCAAATGTTTAACAAAGTGCCTTCTTTCTGTTTTCTTTCCCCTCAAATTTGTGGTATGATTCGTCTGGCCTCTCGTCTCTCCTCTTTGACATCTGCAATTGGCTTTCGCAAGGTAAGGAGCCTTCTTGTCTGCTTCTCACACAGATTTTGCATTCGAAGCACATAACCCCCAGTCTGATGGGTGCAAACATTCGCAACCATGTGTGCCAACAAGTGCACCAAACTTACATGACCTCTTATCTGAACATAAGACTGACCTAGTGGTTAGCAGGTCTGAAAATCAAAATGTTATCCATGAAAATGTTGGTTCAAGTGTTAGCAGTCTCGCACAGCTCATGTCTGACCATGAGCAAAAGAGTAAGGGGATAGCAGTGGTTGACACAGGGCAATGTTTTGGTGTTCCCTCACGAAATGCTTTCACCATAGGACCTAATTCACCTCCATCCATTATATCTAATCCGAATAGTCTTTCATTGGGAACATTGGCGTCTCTAAATACGTCCTCTGCATCTCACAGCTCAACTCCCTCCTTGCTCTCAGTATCACTCAGTAGTCTGTCACTAAACAGCCAGAAACTATCAACTGCAGGCTCCCCTTTGGCTGCTCCTCTTGGTTTTGGGAATCTCAGTTCTGTCCTCCAGAACAATCAGCTCTTAGCGGGAGTTGGAGCTGGAGGCAAAACCACAATGGCTATTCCTAAGGGAGGCCCATCATTGGCTGATTTAATCCAGGAGCACTCAAACCACAGTCCAACTATCAGTAACTCTTTCCCTGTTTCCCATAATAGTGGAGTTTCTGTAAAGTGTCAGGGTGTGGCTGCACCAGAACAAACTTTTTCACTGTCTGAGCTAGCTTCACACCACCAAAGCAGGAGCACAGACATTCAATCTCAATCACAGGGCACTGAACAACCAGCAGACACACTAACCTTTTCTAAACCAACCAACATTACGCCTACATACCTGGGTGGGACTATATCACTGTCACACCTAGCATTGCAGCATCAAACCAACAGCTCCATAACTTCCCCCAAAGACTTTAACACTGAATTGCCAACAAATGCACTGAAAAAACCGCATGGCCTCTCTGAGCTGCTCTCTTTGTCATGTTTGGCTTCTGAGCACAAAGGCGAAACCACAACCACCTCATATGTGTCACAGTGCTCCCTCAACTCACTCCTTTCACCAGCCAAACCAGAGAGGACCAGTGTGTTGACAGAAAGTACTTCATATGGTGGCATTAAGTGTAAGATTGACCACAAACAGTACCAACAAAACTCCAGGCAACTTAATCCAGACCAGACTATTGATTTGAGCGTTCTCATGGCCCAGTCACATGGAGTGGACCCTCGTCACTTCGACAACGACCTCCCTTCACCACTTTGTCCAGCCCCAGTTGCTCTCAGGATGGATTATTCAGTTTTTGCTACACCTTCAGTATTTGCTGTTACTTTGTCGACTCAGAGCTGCAAACAACAGAGGAGGACAAGAAATGTTTTGAAGGGAAAAATAAGAAGTCAGAGGACTGAAATTGGCTACCAGCCCTTTCTCTGTAAATCGCAGGACAAATCAAAAGAACAGCTTAACCCACTTTCACCAATTGTAGCGTTCCGCTTTGACACGCCGTCTCCTGATGACATTGTCCGAGCTAATCAGCGAAAAGCTTTCACCAGGTAGACGAGAGGAAATAAAAATCAGCTCATTCAATTGCATCCAGGATGGTGCTTAGGATGAGAACTGCAGATCTTTGTGGTGGCCTCAGTCCCACCAATCGAACTAAACTCTAAAGAAATGCAGCTCTCAGGGTCATTAGTCCTAATGAGTCTTTTTTAACTGCTGTGTCCCACAATCATGTGGAGTGACAAAACTTTTGGGACCAACATAGTGAAACAATGACATACTTACTGCTGATCACTGCTATAAAAAAAAAAAAAAACTGCTTCAAACTATTATCACAGTATTTATGCATTTTTTTTAAAGGAGCAAAGGGACAAATCTTATGTTTCTACTACACATACAACATTGAAATTTTAGTCAAACAGGACAAAGACTGAACCACTTACAACCACTCTGGCAGCTTGAAATCTATTGCAGCTGATGTATCAAAGGATTTTAAGAACTTTTTTAAAATCAAGATTTGTCCTTATTAATTGTAGTTAAACCTTTTTTTTATATTTTAAATTTCTTAGTCTTATTTTTCTATGCTTAGATGGCCATTGGCTTTTAAATTTTTGTATGACAGTAAAGTAGTTTAATTGTAGCCAGAGAAAATTAAAGCGTCTTCTGGCTTGGCCTCTTTCTTCTTTTTTTTCTTTTTCTTTTTTTTTTTCCTAGCTCTGAGCTGCACAAACCCTCAAAGGAGAAAAAGAGGTTGATTTTGTTTGCAGGTGCTGCAACTATTGGAATATGGATCAGTTAACCATTGTACTGGTTTACTGCTGCCTGTATTTGAGATCATGGGGTTGACTTTTTGGTTTAGAGGACACCTGGAGATTTTCCCACGAGAGAGCAAGAACACACGCACGCACGCACGCATACAAAAACATACACAGACACAAGTGAACGCTTTTTATTGTGTAATATTGATAAATGAGTTTAATATGAATGCAAGCACTGTCAATAAAGAGTGTACTGAATAAGTCAAATGAATGCCTTTACACCTGAGGTGAAGTTTTTTTTTCTTTCCTTGCTTTTATGCGTTCTTAATATTAGAATGTACTGATGGGTTTGATTTACACTGGGTGTGTCATCACACGCTGCCAGGGGTTAAGTTGTTAATTTTGAAATAAAGATTACTGAATTTATGTACTCTGACTGCGCCAGTGTCTGGGCGTGTCCTTTTAGTTGTGTGTGGGTGTGCATTTGTATGTCTGGGTGTAAAAACATAGTTTTGCGTTTAATGGCATCTACAACTATTCCTTACTTGTTCCATTATTATAATGTCACCAAATACCAAATATGTATACCACCTGTTTATTCAGAACGAGTCTATACTTAAGGATGGTGTAGGTGTCAATGTAAAAACATTTAGGGTTTGAGTAGAGGGCATAGAAAACTGAATTATGTATCTAGTGCAGTGTAGGCACTTTTTAGGCTAGGCCAAAGTTTCTTAAGTCATCTAGCATATTTAGTGAGTCACTGGTATTGGTTTGAATGGATAACTTTGCCCCTAAAGAAGTGAGTGTTAACTTATTAAAGAAGGACTGGTTCAAGGCTTGGCAGATACCGTCACAAAGCTAGAACACCTGTAAGGTGTCCTGTTGTGTATATATATTAGCTCTTGCAAACCCTAAAAACCAATGATTTTCTCACTGTTGTTGTCAGGTCTGGTCTGTACTCTAGTTATGAGGCAGGAGAAGAAGAAAAGTGCTTCTGAAGAGAGTTTCTTGCACTGCCTCATGTGCTGAGAACACCTTTTTGAGTGAAGAGGGAGGGTTTGGGTTAGATGTGTCTAAACTTTATACAGGTGCAGAAAGGTGAGTGAACTGGACCCTCAGGGTACCAAACATAGACTGGAAAGCCTGAGGGAAATCATAGACAATAAAGGGCACATAGTGGAAATAATGACAAGTCAAACATTAGAAGTCAAACAGGTTTCTCACTATAGTCCTGGGAGCATTATGATGTTTGGATACAATTAGGTATATTAGTGATGCTTTGCGAGTAAGGATCTGATCTGCAGTACTTTTAGACTTTGCACTGAGAAAATATAGAACTGTTCATAACCTATTAACAAGTGGGTTTGTCCATAAGCTGTTTTGTCCTTTTTCTTTTAAGGCGAGCCAGTGTGTGGGTTTGCTCAGGAAGCTGCACACTTGGAGAAAATGTCACCCCAAGCACACATTGACTCGACACAGCAGCCGATCATCTTACTCTCTGTCTCTCTTTTACACCACCTACGTAGGAAAATCTGATCATGTCTCTCAGCTTTCACAGTTTTGTCGGAGGCTTTGACAGATCAAATAATTTTGTGTCTTTACTTGCTATGCATTTCTGCAGCACATACTTGTTGCACGAACATTGTTTTGTTGTGATGAGGTACCAACACTGGAAAATACTATTTTCCTCAAACCAAGTGGTCAAAAGAAAGTGAGTGCTTATGGACATGTATGCTTTGAGGAAGAAGGAACAAAGGCTCAGAGAGACATAATCTAAATGGAAAAAGCTTCATATTTAAGTTTGCAGCATGCATGCACATTGCCCTCTGAAATCATTCAGCTTCATTTATTATTTGCTTGTTGTAGCTTGACCTGTGACAGCAATAATGTTTGTGTGAATTAATAAATAAAAGCAGACATTTATTTAGATGTTTGTTGCACCATGATCAGCTTTGTAGAGAGACTTGGGTTAACTAATCTTGTTAACTAGCTTGTCTAGCTTTTTGTAATGGTGATTCCACAGATTTGAATTCATTAAGTGGAATGCATTTCTTTGCCTCTCTAGGTCTCTTCCAAGACACTTTCTACTTCTATCCTTCCCTTTTCCCAATCTTTCCCAATTCCCTTCAGTTTAGAGAAATCTAAATATGTAGTAGTAGGTTGTTAACTAAAGATCATAAGATTACTTCACGTCACTTTCTGAATCATTATCACCCTTTACTCCCTGTTGCAGGTAAAGGCAAATTGTGTTAATTTGCACATCTAGCAAAGCAATGAATTGTAGGATCTGTGGAGGCAAAAGCACAACATTTTTTTTATAGATGTTATGAAGCTAAAACCAAGGGTGCAAGTTTATATCCAACTGCTGCATGAATTTCATATTTATCACAGGCTGTTGGTTCTTCTTGTCTAAACTCCAAAGAATGAGCTCATCCAGGCACCAGGGAATTTCTGATAGTTTCTTGCAGTTGCGTCATTGTCATGTAGGAATGAAATTACATAGAGGTGTGACTCAAAATTGACATTTTTCTTTCTTTCAGCCGTACTGTTCATGTAAATTTGCAGGTATTTAGCTCCTTCCACAGTTTCCCCTTGTTGTTACAGCTACAACCTCCCAGTATGACCACAGTACCTTATGGGGAATGTCTTGGGTTTCCAGTATACAGATGCCTTTGCTTGATAGCTTAAGAGTAAATATTTATGAATGTGTCTAGCAGAATCTTTTGCATTAATACCGTACTACTTGCCTCTTTGGAAACTGTGGACAAGTCATGTCTGTCACTCAAAGGTGCAACTGGACCCAAAGTTAAGTAGGAGAGCTCTTAAGGGACAGTACTGCCATACGGTATAACTTCAAATAGGTTGACATGTTGGTTTAATTATTTTGGTCAAAAATTTAAATCCTGGTTATTGTGCTGCAGATGAGACATTAATCTCACTACAGTTTTGTTTTGAAATATTTTTGTTTACAGACACAACACTAGCTGAGAGTTCTCAGGTAGTTGGTATGACTCAAGTTGACTGCTGAGTAGGTAGTTGAAGCGGATGAGGAGAGACTGTATCTTATAAAATCTGGAGAGGTGGTGCTGACACAGTGTGAGTGTGTGTGTCTGAGTGCGACTCATCCTGAAAGTGGTCAGATGGGTCTCTAGTCAGCTTTTCCCTCAACCAGCATTCTCATTTCCTTTATAGTTGTTATTCATTCATGTCTTCATCGAGTTTTCAAATGTGAATGAAGTCTAACCTCTATTTTGGTTCACATGTATATATCCATTCATTTAGAGTAAATCTCTTGCACAGCAGCCTGGACTTCAAACTAGAATTAAGCTATTCATACTGTTTGCCCTGTTTGTGGCACATGCTTTCTATACTGTACCTGAAGATTCATTGTATCTGCTGGAGCAAGACAAAACCTATCTGAGAGGAAAGTAACTTCAAGTATTGCATCTGTGTTACAATACTTGTATCAACTGAAATGTTTTCCCCCACGTTCCCCCACGTAAGGACGATTTGATTTTAGTCAAACACAAGCTTATCTCTCACAGCCTATAGCGGCCTCAAGTGGTTGGCTGCCTCAATATCCAGGTTTTCTCACCAGAATCTTTTATTGTGAGGACCTGCAGTTCATAGTGTTTCATAGAATTTATTTACTAGCCATTGATTTAAGAAAGTGTTGTTCTTTCCTGAATATTTAGAGCATGTTTACTTGATGCTGTCACACAGGGACAGAGACAGAGACATAAGAAGACACTTGTGTGTATTTGGACAAGGGGGGAGAGGGTGGATATTTGCATATCCTGGGCGGATTCCTCTTATCCTGTGCTCAGTTGGGCCCTCAGGCCATCGTGTATAGATGAGTCATTTACTCTTAGTCACTGCAAGGGTCCCATATCAAGAGAAATCCTGGATGGAATGGAGCCAACTGTTTACCTGCCAGTCTAAACAGTGTAAAGAGATACTGCTTCAAGCCTCAGAACCTGATTGTGCTGTATAGCTATTCTCAGTTAGTGTCGCCCCTAGGCTAGCCCAAAAAAAATGATCTGGCAAGTCAGTTGTTTGCAAAGGTATTACAATGTTTTGACAGAGCAACATATTCAGTAGTTAAAAAGGGGGTTGTTTGTTGCTTAAGACCTTCAGGGTAGTTGGGCACACCTGTCTGTTAGACCCAAGGTGAAAACATAGCTTTTTCTGTTTATATTATTTAATCTAAAGAGATCATTTATCTCCGTTTATGTCCCACATAAGTGGACTGGAAGGTGTTAGCTGGTGTCCTGTTTGACGTATGTAGAAGAAACCTCCTTGTCACTGTAGTAGGGACAAGAAAAGCCTCCAGCTGCAGGAAGAACCCACTTTTCCCAGTTTCTTTATCTCCTGTTGCTGTCTACCAAACAGAACACCATCAATGATGATGGTAAGAGAGCTGTATTTACGTATTTAGCTGTAAGTACCTTTCTTCATGGGACCATCTATCATAGGAACGGTTGGTTTTCTTTGTAGAAATATATTTATTCATCAACATTTTTTATGTGCAGCTAGCAGTTTTTTATAAAAGTGTAAACTATTTTTAATAAGTATATATTTGAAGCAGATCTACACTAGTTGTCCCCTTTTTAAAAGGTTGAACAGAGGTTGATCACTGTGGAAATGTGCAAATGCCATTGGTTTATAAAGAAAAAAGCCTCTTCAGAGTGAAGTGAACTGCCTAGTTCATCTATCAGTGTTTCAGAATGAGAGGGACTTTTTCTGTAATGCAGAGCCAGTCATCCAGAGAATGCTTGGTTAGAGAAAGTCCATTAATAATGCTGTTGAATGACACCTCCTTTCCTCTAATTTTCCCTTAGGGTATTTTTTATGATGAATAAACTAGTATGAAGCTCGCACAGAAACATTAAGGATTAGTATAACGCATACAATTAATACAAAAACTATAACATCATGAAAGACATTTTGTGAACCTTATGTCCTAGATGAGATGAGATATATATATATATATATATATATATATATATATATATATATATATATATATATATATATATATATATATGAGGGAGAGAGAGAGAGAGAGCATGTTTCTTGTTTTTATTATATAAACCAAACATATAAAAGGAAAATTAGTGGATATATGTGTGTATTTGTTTTAATTAATTGCATGTGAATACACATTCACCTCCAGCCCTGCACTTTGCTGAGGTGACACCTTTTCAAAAGATTCATTTTGCGAAATGCTGTGTCACTGCTCTATTTACGTGGAGACAGGAGGCAACGGCCACTTCTGAAATTAACCCTTTCTGAACCAGGATGACACTGCCACACATACATGCATGCACACACACGCACATGGCGTGCTGTAGAGTTAGCTGTGCAGCCCAGTCAAAATGAATCAGTAGCAGGTTGATATGACTGGGACTGGTGGCCATTTGGGACTGGGATGACAAAGCAATGATATATAAGTCTCACTACTGCAGAATATGAGAGTGCAAGCAATTGCATCACATGTTCACACTTAAGAATATATACGTTATGTACTGGTAAGTGCCAACTGTGACCAGGAAAGCAGTCATAGGCATTACATTGTAGTAATATCCTCTGGATGTCAAAACACCAGTTAGTTGTACATTGATGAATAAGCTGTCTCTTACACAGAAGGTCAACTCTAAACTGATTATTGAAAGTGATCTTTATACACTAATCCCGGTTTTGACAAACATGAGAGAACTCCATTCTACAAACTCCAAGTTTACAGAGTGGTAGAGACCTCGGTCTCATTTTGCTGATAAAACATAGACAAAGGAGACTTTTACCAATACATATAAAACTATTATACTGCATTGAAAATAATTTCTATGGCCTTTTTAAATAGGAAAAAATGGGATGTGATCCTCTTGTCAGAGGCCATGGTGATTCATAACTTCCATTGTTTGTAAACAAATGTACATTTTGTTCCTCTGTTCTTAGCTAAAAGCAGAGATGCGTCTCACAATAAGCTGGACTCTGAAGTGGTACCCAAAGTGGCTCGCATGACTGTCTCTGGCAAGAAGCAGACCATGGGCTTTGATGTTCCCAGGTATCTAAAACACCTCTACTGCTGATGATTTTGGAAGCCCTACACTGACATAATTATTTTTAGCAGAGACGAGAGAGTTCCCTTTCATTGTGATTAAAATTCACGTTTTCTCCTCAGCACAGCAGAGAATGACGGAGTTACTGCTACATTTCGCCATGGCGGCAGTCCTGAAAATGCAAGTGTGACACCTGCTACAGAGGCCACTTCCAAACGTCCTGAGACCCCATCTAAAGGTTCAAATGGAGATGAGCCCTCCACAGTTCCGACCCCAGGGCGCAAGTCCCGGCAAGCTATTAATATCAAGGCTGAGCTGGAGAAGAGACAGGGGGGCAAACCTCTGTTAAATTTGGTGGTTATAGGTAGGAAGAAACTACACAAATGCACACATTAAGCGATCAACACAATTGCAAAAGTTGTTTCTACACAAAAAAAGGATTGAAAAAACTTCCGTGCTCATACGAGAATTGACTTACTTATTATTTTACATTGCACACATTGTTTTACAGTTAAATATAGAGGAAATACTGCATGCTTTATTAAGCAACTTTTTCGTTTTCTGGGACTTTACATATTTAGAAGTTTCATTTTGTATTTTGTTTTTTAAATGAAGTTCTGCCTCTTTGATCCTTATGATAGATATCTGATTTTTTTCTGCAGGAACATTTCTTCTTCAAAGATTTCTTACATTTCAAACAGTGTGTATGTGCAAGTCCACACACTGAACATGGCTGGTGGTAGGGGATAAAAAATAAATCAGTTTTTTTCCTTCCCATCTTTTATTTGGTACATGTACATGGTTTGATCCTTATACAAGTTAAATTACTGATTGATATTATTAACATTATTTATTTAATGTTTTATCTCTCTCTTTGGTTTCCTTGTTTGGTATGAATATGTTGAGCTTAGTTGTAGTTTTTTAACTGCAGACTAGCACAGTTGCTGGATCATATTTTGCTCATTCTCAGAAAAAGTGACTAGGTAGTTTCACAAGTGCAGATGATTCTAGTTTCTCACAGCCTGTGAAACCTTTCGTTTTACCACGGCCCTTCCCCCTTTCACCCTCAATCCTTGTTCCTATTTCTGTCTATCTCCCTCCACTTGCGCAATTCTGCTTCTTTCCTTCTCCCTTCTGGGGCTTCCCTTAGCCGTGTCTCATATTCTCTCTTCCACTACCTGTCTTATCACTCTTGTTGCAGTCTTCCTGTCTGTGACATTCTGTCCTCATCTCTCCCTAGTGTCTTCCCCACCCCCCAAGCCCCCTTTCTCTGTCACTTCCTTTCTTTTTTACATTCCTAAACCCTTGGCATTTTTACACTATTCCCTCCTTCTCTGCAGGCCATGTGGATGCAGGGAAAAGCACACTGATGGGCCACCTGCTTTACCTGCTGGGCAATGTCAACAAACGTACTATGCACAAGTATGAGCAGGAATCAAAGAAGGCAGGCAAGGCCTCCTTCGCCTATGCTTGGGTTCTGGATGAAACTGGCGAGGAGAGAGACAGGTATATTTTGAGTGTGAAGCTACAAAAATATTCTTTTACAGGTAATTTTCTGTTCCCCCTCTCCACATTAAGAGCACAGGTCAGTTTTGGTAGATAGATGGACAGAGACACTTCCATGCCAGAGAAGTGCAACTGCTTACCAAACTATCTCCTCCTGCTGTTTGCTTTACTATTAGTGTTAGTATAAATCCTACACTAGTTGGAGTGTGTTTTGCTATCTGACATAGAAAATATGTTATTGTTGAAAATGTTTGCCCCCTCTGTTGTTGTCACTTCAGTGAAACGGAAGCGAAATAAGCCAGAAACAGAAAGTGATTTGGGTGGGAATCCATATTCACTTATCAGTAACTTCTGATGCGAATGTGTAATTCAGCGACAGACAGAGAGCCTCGCCCACTAGGAGACGTTGATTCTTGAGCTGAAATTGGCCGAGACTTTTACATCCTCATACTCTTATGGGGCAGTCCAGTACATGAGGGTTTTATTCACAGTATTTTCACTTAGGTTTACGTTCACCACACAAATTGTTAATGATTTTTTTTTTTTTCTGTTGTGCCATACAAATGTATTAAATGTGTTTTCTGCAGAGGTGTGACGATGGATGTGGGCATGACCAAGTTTGAGACAAACTCTAAGGTGGTAACCCTAATGGATGCGCCTGGACACAAAGACTTCATCCCCAACATGATCACAGGAGCTGCACAGGTAGACCATGTAGTCTTCAAGCAGCATGCACTAACAAAGATTAGACTGTGATAGAAATGGGCATTGATTGTAATGGCACTTACCTTGGGTTAAGTCACAAATGCTTTTAAAAGATTTATCAACCACTCAGCATTTTTTTTAAGAAATGTAGACTTTTGTGACTTTAAATATTGCAGCAAAACATCAAAATTAGAAAGATAAATATAATTCAATACTGTAGACCAGTATACATAATCATAAATTATATTGCAGAGAGTAGAATACTATATCACAGTTTATGTAGTTTAATAGATTTCAGTATCTCTGAGTATATCAGCTACATTTGTGCCTTAACCACCAAAAATCTTAACCGCTCCTTAATGTGACATCAAGCTTGTCTCTAACTTTGCAAATCTCCCTCTGATTAAGATCCTTTCAGTCCTTCACTCTACCATCAGCTTGCCACGCCCGTCGGCATTGATTTCAAATAACTTTCGTGGTTTTGGGTGTTAGTGTCAGAAGGCGTTTTTGTCGACATGGGTGTGCTTGTCTGTCTTTTTTGGGGCTCTAATGTAATTTCTCTTTTTACCATATGACTGTCTTCACGTTCAGCCTCTTCATGTAGTGACTAAGGGGTTTCTGTTGTAATCAAATTGAGCTGTCAGTCAGACACATATGCTGACAGTCGAGGCTATTTTTCAGTCTTAAATTTGCCAGTTAAGCTTTTGTTAATTCATTTAAAAAGAAATTAAGTACAATATTTCTACATTTCCTCATGAATGAATGATGTATTTGACTGTATTTTTCTTTCTAATACAAGAAGAAAATTTAATGCATGACCAACACATTTCTGAATCTTATTGGAACATGAACTTTTAATTTAAAGTATTTTGTATCTTTTGCACATTTTATCTTTTTATGTTTTGATGCTTTCTAACATTAGACACTGCTCTTAAGACTCATAAAATCTGTCTCATTCTATATGTCTGTGTCTGATTTTCATGACTGCATTATCAGAAATGGATGCATGTTGTTATTATCTTTCCCTGGGGCTCTGTCTCCAGGCTGATGTGGCTGTGCTTGTGGTGGATGCCAGCAGAGGAGAGTTTGAGGCAGGCTTTGAGGCGGGGGGTCAGACCAGAGAGCATGCCCTGCTGGTGCGTTCTCTGGGCGTCACTCAGCTGGCTGTGGCTGTCAACAAAATGGACCAGGTCAGATCTGCCACACATTACTGACACACAGTGGGGATGATTTTATGTTGTTAGCACTGTTGACCAAAAATATTGTGGTACAGCACATACAAACAATATTATTTTTAAGAGAAGGGGGGTTTTATTTTCACAAATAATGAATGAATTCTGGATCCATAACAATAGAATTACATGGACGTACAATTACAAATCATTTGAAAGTAGCTTGTTACTTTGTAGGAATTGTAGAGTATAGAGCATTAAAAAAGTTCACTGATGACTCCTAGCCAAGGAGCAGCCTAAGGCAAATGCTTCTTTATAATTTGTATTGTTTTTAGGATATTCTGAAAGTCCATGATTTCATACCACTAAGTGTTTCTGTCAGAACCATAGGTGATCTTAGGGAACTGTGTGCACGTGATTGTATTTGTGTTAATTGTTTCCTATAATCATATTTCTATGTATCTTTCCTGTATGTGTGTGGATCAGGTAAACTGGCAACAAGAGCGTTTCCAAGAAATCATCTCCAAACTTGGGCATTTTCTAAAGCAGGCAGGATTCAAGGTGAGCTGGCACTAAGTCACTCAACATCTTTACATTATAATATTAAACTCTTCATCAGTGTTAGTATAACTGTCTTTTTATACTAGGGGATCAAAAAATCTGACCTTTTTGGCTTAGAGGTAGTATTTCCTGGCGTAGGAGTTTGAAAGTGTTCATCTGTTTCTGCAGGAGTCTGATGTATTCTACATCCCCACCAGCGGCCTGTCAGGAGAAAACCTTGCCACCAGGAGTTCAGTTTCACAGCTCACCTCGTGGTACTCTGGTCTCAGCCTTCTGGAGCAGATTGGTAATGCACACTGGCATGCATCAAGCTGCCCAAAGCATTTACTCCCTTTTCCGACACTGTAACAAATAGACAAAGCACAAGCTGAATTTCTGTTGTTTTTCTTTTCATCATGGGTGTCTTTCAAATGTGTGAACAAAATGTGTGAAATGTGTGAAAAAAAAGTCTCACTCAGGGGTTTTTGTGCATGTTTATCTGTGGTTATCTAGGCTGGTGTTGACTATTAAAGAGATTATTTAACTTGGAAAATGAAAATTACCCAATAGCACGCAAGCTTATATTAGTAAAAATTTGTACAAAATCGATTGTTTTTTGTTTTTTTTTTAAACTAGGAAACCATTGAGTTTGCTGAATATCACTCAGCTAATAAGTGACCATTTAATTCAAGAGAGAGATTTAACCTGTTAGTAATTCTTCCAACTGACACAGGTGTGTTGAGTATTTGAGCACTTGACTTTTCAATTACTATTTGATGCTAAAAACAAGTATTGTGAGTGAAATATTTCTTCATAATGACTCACTGCAGCGCAAAATGACTGGTGTATAAGAAATAAGAAATTAATTAGTTTCTTTATAGTTATGCTTACACTCTGAAAGTGCTGAACTTCTGGACTCATGTTAAGTAAGATAACTATGTGGTGTTATTCATCCATTACCAGAGAAAATGATTCATCACCCCTGGCCACCTTCTTCTCATAATATTTTGTTATCTAGCAGTTCCTCTCATTGTTTTTTCCTCTTTTTTTCTCCTCTTTTTTCTTCTTGTTTAAAGATGCCTTCAAATCTCCTCAGAGATCTATAGACAAACCTTTCAGACTGTCTGTCTCAGATGTGTTCAAAGGTAAATACGCTGATGCTTCTTATTAAGCATTATCTTAAGATTCTGTTCATGTCCCTGTTTCATTTTACTTTTTTTAATCAAAGAAGTTGCTGATGTTGCGTTCTGTCCTCTCAGACCAGGGTTCAGGCTTCTGTGTTACAGGGAAGATTGAGGCAGGTTATATCCAGACAGGGGACAGAATACTGGCTATGCCTCCTAATGAAACTTGCACTGTCAAAGGTATGTACTGATGTGCCTTTGCTGCCATTGTGATATTGTGGCTGATTTCAGTACTTCAGTTTTAATCTTCATGTGGCCTACACATAATTTTAGTCACGAGAACTGTTTAATAACATATAACACAATTCATAAAGGCTTAGTTAATATCTGCAGCAGCCAAACATGAAGACTGTGCCTCTGAGCCTATGTATATCCTAGAGCAAGCTACTATGCTTTTTTGTTTTAGCATCTACATCTAGCATCTTTATAATATAACATAACCTTACAATAACACTAGTGAATAAGATAACGTGCTTAAAAGAACATGAGCTCAAACAAAAACACTGCATACATACACACTATACAAAAACATACACATTTTTAAATTAACTGATGGCAAACAGGATTTTAACTTGTTGTGGTGCTAAAATAAGTCTTTATATGTCAGATAAGCTTCAAGCACACCTGCATCTGAGTAATGAGTGAGTGGTAAACATTGCCATCCAGTGGTGAGTAGGTTACTTACACACTTGTCTGTACTGCAGGAATTACTCTGCACGACGAGGCCATGGACTGGGCTGCTGCAGGAGACCATGTCAGTCTGACAGTCACTGGCATGGATATCATCAAGATCAAGTAAACAACTGGCATATGACGGATAACGGATAAAAAAAAAAAAAGCTACTTTGTTTTATGTAAAATCATGATAATCCTGTTTGATATACTGTAATCGTGGAAAGTTGTTGCAGAGGTTTATATGGATGGAGGTTTATATGGATGCTAATCTGGATATTATTATTATTATCTGGATATTATTTGAAAACAGTTAACATCACTCTCAATCCCAACCCTCATTATAAATGAAGGCATACGCCTTTACAAAACAGTAAAAGCCGTAAAGCCTGTTCTGCCACCTGTTGTGGTGTCTGTTCTACTATTATAACCCTTTTTGGTGATGTAATGTGGCCTTTTCATTATGCCTAGATATTATTTCTTATTTATTTCCTCATACCTGCTTCCTTCCAGTGTGGGCTGTGTGTTCTGTTATCCTAAAGAGCCCATTCGAGTCTGTACTCGATTCAGAGCTCGAATCCTTCTCTTCAACATCGAGGTCCCCATCACACAAGGCTTCCCAGTGAGTACAGGCAAACACACTCTGACAAGTACCACTGTGACTTCTTAATAATAATAATAATAATAATAATAATTATTATAAATACAGGTGTTCTATTGTGCTGTATGTGTATATGTTAATAACTGTGAAACTCTTTCTGTGTGTAGGTGTTGTTGCATTATCAGACAGTCAGTGAGCCAGCCACCATTAGGAAACTGATCAGCGTTCTACACAAGAGCAGTGGTGAAGTCCTCAAGAAGAAACCAAAGTGAGTTTCCGGAGGGGGGCATTGTATAGTTTTATGTTTTGCTATATAAACACACCTTGTGGAATTGCCCTTGCTGTGTACTGGATTTATAAGGAGTTGGTGTGGTTTTCTTTTCAGATTAAAATAAGTGCAGCTCTGAAGCTGTTGTTGGAAACAAATTTAAATTGCTGAAGTGCTGCTTTACAGTGCTTAATATCATTGTGGGTAAAGTACTGTAGCATTCTCAATGGAGCTGTCTTCTTCAAAACATAACAAGAAGCAGCTTGTATAAATCAGTGAAATGCAGTAACCACCCTTATCCAAAGCACACAGAATAGCCAAGAAGTGCTTCATATTTGTTACATTACTTACTTGAACATAACAGATTAAAAAGTCTGATTTATTGTCCTTGTTAAGGTGTTTGAGTAAGGGTATGAATGCCATCGTGGAGATCCAGACCCAGAGGCCGGTGTCATTAGAGCTGTACAAAGACTACAAGGAGCTGGGCCGCTTCATGCTGCGATACGTTGGTTCCACCATTGCTGCTGGAGTTGTCACCGAGGTAAGGTTTTTCTGACTTTTTGTAACAAGTTGACACATGTTGTGTGTTGACAAAAAAAATAAAAAAGGGGCTGACATTTTAAACTACTATCCTGTTTGTATACTGTACCTTTGTACTTTATATGCTGTATCTTGTATATGTGAGTATTTCAGCCAGTTCAAACCTGTGGAAAAACATGTCCAGCATGACACCACTTATATAAAGTATCCTTAGTAAGTTTCCTTTTGTTTCTCCACTCAACAGATCAAAGAATGAAGACCCTTTTCCACCAACACAGAGCCGGTTAGGAGACTGCATGCAGTCAGAGACAAAGTGCAATTCCTCAAAGAGATGTCACTCATTGACCGGTAGCTGCATCATCTGACTGCTACTGGCAACCTAACTGCACAGATGCCAACCGTATGGCGAGATGCCTGACACCCTGACACGGTGATGCTGAGCACCCAGCTACCCTCACTTCACATTTCTTCCCCATGTGACCATATTGCTTGTCAGTAAAACCTTATTGCTCTCAAATCTCTTGTTCAAGCAAAATTAACAATATATTCAGATTCTGGAAGACGATGCTACAACACTGAGATTTCCACAGTGATTCATTTCACTCTAGTCTCCTGGCAGGAGCTATGGCTAGTCATGAATTCTGACTTAAAGATTATGAGATCTGGTATGGATCAGCCAGGGTATTAGGGTGACACTTGCTTTCTGCTGTATTAAGGAGTGAAAGAACAAGTCTACATTTGTCCTTTACTGTGTATACTGCAACTTTTATCTATAAGACTTGCCTAATCAAAACTGCTGACCTTAAGTAACTGATTTTAGATTTAGACAGATGAAAGAATGTCATGTGGGAGGGAAAAAGTTTTTTTTTTTAATTTAATTTTTCTTTTTTACCATTATTAAGTCTGCATCTCAGATTACATAGCTATGGGGACAAGTTCTACAAAGACATTTAATATTTACTCTAAGCAAGGTAGAGTAGGGTGTGAACAAAAAAGGGAAGCTATCATTTCCACTTCCATTTGAAAAACGGCAGAATTCTCATTTATAGATAATAATTAATCAAAATGCTTCTACAAAGGAGATTTTCAGTAAAGCAGCTAAATGCTTTTTGAAGGGCTTGTTTTATTTCTCAAAAAAGCCAGCTGAATGGAAGTGTCAAAGGAGCTGTATTTCTGTTTTTTCATGTATTAAAAGATGGTGTGAAGAAAGATGATGCAAAATGAACATGACGTCAGTAATCTGTGATTTGAGTTTTGATTTCTGCAGTTTGTATAGCTTTTGTGTCTACATTGTGAAAATCCTTTAAAGGAATACAAGGATTGGACTGTGTTTTTCAATGTCGAAGTACGTATATGAAAGTAAGAAGGAGGTGAAAATCTAAAGGCGATCATCTTTTCGTCACAGCCGGCGATGCTCTCACTCCACAGAACCCAAGGGAATGTTTTGAGTTAAGGCTGTTTGAGAAAGATGGGATAAACCAGGAGGAGATTTTCACTTCACAGTGAAAGAAAATTAATTGCAGGATGGACACACAATGCCTATAGTGCATAGCACAGACATAAAAAAAACAAAGTAGTAAAAAGAGGTAGAAAATAAAGTATACAGATATATATACGATGACATTGTATGATGTGCTTGCAATTGTGAGTTTCCTGCATGTGGCTTAGACTGGTGGTTTGCACATAAGTATTTCTGCATCACGTGATTTGTAGGGTTTGGGACTTGATCCACCAGCAGTCCAAGAACTGACTATCTGGCTTCTTTAGTGTGGTTGTTATCTCTGAAACAATACTGCTGATAATTATTTGTCTTAATGTGACTCACTTGTAGAGTGTGCTGCTTAAGGTGCCATCAGTCAATCAGAATATACTCTATTTCTCATGATGAAGAATTTCCAGAGATAGACAGTGTGTAGGTCACCCAGCTGCCACAGGATGGCAGTGTTCAGTAAAATGAAAGGTCACCACACGCTCAGTCCACTCACACGCACAGATGGACACAGAAATAAACAGCTGTGAGTCTGTGTCTGTCACCTCAGAATCCATTTAACATGCAAAGTCTAAAAGTCTTTGTCTACAGACCTCTGAGAGGCCTTAAAGGCATCTAGCAGAGCCAAGAAAAAAATGGCAATAAGAACTGTTAGTGGAAGTCTGGTGGCCTGTACCACGATGATGAATCACTTTTTCTAAAGGAATGAGTAAAGCTGTGGCTTCATAGTCAGAAGCTGCTCTTTCTGACTCACTAACTGTGTACATAAACCTTAAAAAAAAGAAACGCACTTCAGTACCATAAACCTTTCAGTATGTCTCACAGATAACTGAGTGTAACTTACTGTTGAGTTCTCATGGTACAGAAAGTGAATACTTGCCTTGCCCTTCCACTGTGACCTTGCACTTTGCACTATCAGGAATGCATAACATATAAGAGATGGTCCTGTGATGTCCATTGGTGGGGTATAGGCTCCTGCCCCCCAGGAGATTGGCTGTAAGGTTGTTTTGCTCACTGACACCCAAAAGGCTAGATGCCTTTTGTTGAATTCTCACCTCAAGGTCGAGGGCTGCTGTGGAGCTTAGGATCACATGTCCATCAGGCAACATTATTGCCTGATGGACATGCCTGATGTTGTAGTCCATTTGTAAAGATGTTCAATTTTTTCCTCAGCACTTCTGTTTCCATGGTTAGTGTTTACAATACTATGTCCATTAGTGTTCTCATTTCAACCCTTTTCCTGATTTTGAAAATTCAGTCCACATGAAACATAAAAATGCAGGTTTCATATGTACAAATGGTGATAGAAATATCCAGGTGTTAGATTGTGGGCTGTTCTGTAGCATTACAACCAAGAGATGTTTCATTAACCCGGATAAGTTTTTACTGTAGCTTTACAGTATATTTGGCTTCTGAAAAGCAAAATAAGGTCTTGTCCTAGTTTCTGAAACCAGAATAAACTGTTTACATGTGTAAAATATAACCAGGATACTCAAGTGTTCATGTGGTCATGGTCAACAATCGATATGAAGCTTCATTTTAATGTCAACATGCACATTATACCTCACAGTTCTGCCAAAAATGATTTCCATGCATTTCTTTTTTATATCAGTCTCACTTTTCACAATTATTGACCAATGCTCTTCTGGATGATGCTCCCACTGCTGCTCAACACCAGTGTCTTATTGTGAAATGTGCAGTGGGAGGATCAGTGCAAGGCCAGATTACTCTCTCTTTGCAGCTGGACTTTGAGATGCCTCCTGCTCTAGCCTGCTGCTTTTTCATTCTCGGTTAGTTGTATGTGATTTTGTGGCATTTCAGCTGACAGTCATGGCTAAAGCCTCGGGCCAGCGCTCGTACCTAGTTCTGGAGAACTACATTGGAGGAAAGTTCGTCCCCTGTCAGGATCACATTGACTCCTGTGACCCGTCCACAGGAGAGGTCTACTGCAAAGTACCTGACAGCAGCAAGGAGGAGGTGGGACCTGTTTAGATATAGATATTATTAACCCACTTGATCTGTATTATTCTGTCCAATTCATTTGCACCAGAGATCTTGCAGGCCAGATTGCTCTCTATGCATAACTAGTCTAAAGTATAATACACAATGGAATGTATTGTAATCTTTGAGATAATTTAAAACGTGTCATACAGTGTTTGTTATATTGTATGCATATTGTGCAGGTTGTCATTTAAATCAGGGCTGAGGTGGAGGAGTACTTGCAATGGTCTAGAGACAGAGACAGCGCTGTAGGGGTTTTATATTCTTGTTGAATACAAAGTAGGTACAGGTTAGTTCATATTTGAAAAGCAGCTTCAGAGGGAAGCACCTTTGCTCTTTGCAGAGTCAACAGTCTAGTAATCATTAAACATATTAAACACATGTCCATAATTCTTTGTCTTTTCTGTTGAGAGTAAGATTACAGAGTGAACATGTAATTCTCAATTATTATAGTACTTTGTGAAATGAGTGTTCAGTCAACGTAACGCGCACTCACATTCTCCCAGTAAATGCAGTGTACTCGTGACAGGTCATTGCCTTCTGCACAGGTCATTGCCTTAGTGTATAGTCAGATGTAAGTTCAAGCAAAGATTTTTTTTTCTTTTCTTTTTTGTGTCATCAAATATTTTTGAGGTCCTACGAGATGAAAGTATCCAGTTAGCCTATATCACAAGAAAGCATCATTTTTCTTTGTGTTTCGTTTAATCCTTAGATTTATCTTGAGAGGCCTCGGGGTATGTGACCCTCATGTAGGGAACCACTTGCATAGAGCAACACACTACATCCTTATGCAAAAAAAAAACACAGAACAGTGTGCTGTTCTCCCACTGCATTACTCTCGGTAGGTGGATGCAGCGGTGGCAGCAGCTAAAGAAGCCTTCCCTGACTGGTCTGCCCGCAGCCCACAACAGCGAGCACAGGTCCTCAACAAGCTGGCCGATCTGATCGAAGCCCACCTGGAGGAGTTTGCCCGAGCCGAGTCCAGAGACCAAGGTGTCTGATAATAGAAATGATACACTTCTTATATGAAAACCAGGTGGAATAAAGTATGTGGTCAAAACTGACCTTAGTATAATTAAGGTTGTTACCTAACAACTAGATGTCCAAATCCTTACAGAAAATATCCTGCATCTAAATTTAAAAACCAAATAATCAGAATTATTCATCCATATTTACATTTTATTATTATTCATCCATTGATTTAATGACATGTCACCGTACAAAAGTGACACAGTGAACAATATACTGTTGATTTAGTTACTTTCTAAGCTTAGGCCAATATTGTGGACAAAGCTTATTGGAGGGTTTGTCATGGGACTGGTGCTCAAGGAAATGGGTTGACAACACTGGCCGGCATGAAAGTGCTCAACAAAATTTGTAGTGATCTGTGTATCAGATAATAAGAAGTTGTGTGTGATGAACTGACCGTTGGTCTGAGGGTTGTGCTTGAGGAAAGCTGAAACATCATCCAAAATACAAAGGAATCTTACCCTAGGAAATGTGACTGCTCCAGAAATTTCATGGCAATTGTGGGTAGGTCCTATTCCGGGCCTTTTGGCCTGTCATGTTGGTGTTTTTCTTTCCTGCAATGTGTAAGCAAATGCTCTATTGTCCTCTCCTTGGTGTAAATTACAGGTAAAACGGTAACATTTGCGCAGACTGTGGACATTCCCCGATCAGCGTACAACTTCCGCTTCTTTGCGTCTTCGGTGCTCCACCACACCACTGACTGCAGCCAGATGGACCACATGGGCTGCCTCAACTACACCATCCGCTGTCCTGTTGGAGTGGGTGAGAGCTCATTGTGTTAACATGACAAACTGCAAATGTCTTATTCGTATTTTACGCGTTTTTAAATTGGGCTCTCTTGTGTGTGCAGCCGGTCTCATCAGCCCCTGGAATCTCCCCCTGTACTTGCTGACCTGGAAGATTGCGCCTGCAATTGCAACGGGAAACACTGTGGTGGCCAAACCCAGCGAGATGACTTCTGTGACAGCCTGGATGATGTGCAAGTTGATGCAACAGGCTGGTAGGACTACAGCACCCAAAATGCAATAGCAATCGAATTACATATAATGTAATAACATGTCCCATCACTTGGTTTCTGCACCCGGTCAAAACCCATTTAAAAAATATTAAAGTAATAAGAACTGAATGATTGATACATATTTGTCTGCCTCTGCAGGTGTTCCTCCAGGCGTAGTCAACATCATATTTGGCACTGGCCCGAGAGCAGGTGATGCCCTTGTTGGCCATCCCGACGTCCCATTGATCTCCTTCACTGGCTCCACAGCAACTGCCCAATGCATCACGGAACGGAGCGCCCCCTACTGTAAGAAGCTATCACTGGAGCTTGGAGGTAAAAACCCAGCCATTATTTTCGCTGATGCAGACCTGGACCAGTGCATCGAGACCACGGTTCGCTCCAGCTTCTCCAATCAGGTGAGACTTTATCTTAGAATGACCTTTTATTGTAACTGTCATTTTAAAAACTGTTTCTGCTTCGTTTTTAAAAAGCTTTTTTGACAATGGGCACATTTAGTTTATAAGTGAAAAAACAAAACAAAACAAAACCTAAAGGTTTGTTTACTAATTTACTCATCTCATGGGCTTCAGATAAAACTTTGCTCATGTGTAATTAGCAATTTTATCCCAGTCAGCTAGTAAATTAATCTTTAGGATTTTTTTTTTAACATACATATCACACATATCAACATATTGAGAAATACTCTCTTTTTCTTTTGATTTATAATAAATATAAAGCCACTGCCAACAGCAGTTAGCTTAGTTCAGCACAAAGACTGGAAACAAGGGGAAACAGCATGGGTCTGACCTACCAGGACTAATAAGTCACATTATATATAACACATTAAACAAACAAGATACAGTATAATCTTTAGAAAAACCAAACTGTACAGTTAAAATGACCAATCAAAATAGTCAAGCAGGGAACCTCCTCTAAAATAGTGGACCACCATTTATATAGCTTGTCCTTTGTACAAAAGGTAAAGTGTTACTTAGTGAGCTTTAGAGGAGCTGTTATAATAGCCACAGAAGTTGTATCATTCCCCTCATCTAACTCTTATTTCCCAAAATGTTAAGCTTTTCCATTTAGAGTCTTGGGGTTGGTCCTAATGGGTTGATGTGTTCTTTTCATCTTGAATTTGCCAAAAGTTAATTCTCAAAACTTAATTTTAGTTTTTTTGCTTATACTTTCCAACTTTTATCAAACTTTTAATTACTAATGCCAGTAAAATGAGGAAAATTGTGTGAACTCTCAAGTTTGTATGCTATGAGGCTGCAGTGTCATGATTTGTCCACTTGGGGGAGATCATAGCCCATATTATTATGAGAACGATGCACAGAAACGATGTCCTGATCCATCAGCATCAAAATCCTCTCTCGTGTTCTGTGCTTTCAGGGAGAAATCTGTTTGTGTACCAGTAGGATTTATGTTGAGAGGAGTATCTTCTCGGAATTCCTGGAAAAGTTTGTTGCTGCCACTAGGAAGTGGAAGACTGGCGTTCCTTCTGACCCCAGCAACAACAATGGAGCTCTCATCAGCAAAGAGCACCTGGAAAAGGTGGTTACATGAAGTGTGAGATGCTATGGGAACAGAAAAGACATTAAGTTAAGTTAAAATCCCTCTTTGTCTTGGTTCCCAGGTTCGAAGCTTTGTAGCACTTGCTAAATCTGAAGGTGGCATCATCCACTGTGGTGAGGGAGTTGACCAGCTGGACCTCCCTGAGAAAAATAACTCCGGCTACTTCATGCCAGCCACCGTCATCTCAGGCATATCTGACAACTCCCGTGTCATGCAGGAGGAGATCTTCGGCCCCGTCACCTGCGTTAGTCCCTTTGACACAGAGGATGAAGCTCTTTCTAAGGGCAATGGGGTACGTTATGGTCTTGCGGCCACCGTGTGGTCCCGAGACGTGGGGAAGATTCACCGGCTGGCCAAGCAGTTACAGGCAGGTTTAGTTTGGACCAACTGCTGGCTGGTGAGAGATCTGAATCTGCCCTTTGGAGGGATGAAGAACTCTGGTGTGGGGAGGGAAGGGGGGCGGGATTCCTACCATTTCTTCACTGAGGTGAAGAGTATCACAATCAAACACTAAGGAAAGAGAGGAAGCTGGCAGCAGTGGTAAGTCTTGACTGGAGGAGCATCTTCTGTCAGTGGCAGGTGCAGGGATATGGGGAAAGTTTTGCGGTTAATCATGACATTGATCAACCTATGTCAGCAACTCTAAGGAATTTCAACAACAGATCTCTTCTTACACCCTTTCAGATTATTTAAGCCTGTAATTAAGTCACATTTGTAGAATACAAGTCAGAGAAAGTCACATTGCAGCAATATAGACGAGATCCACAAGGAATATTTAGTGAAGATGTATTAGTGTTCAACATTTGAATATTATTACTCCATTATTTGTTCTTTCCTGAATATTTTATACCACAATCCTTTATTTCTGAGCTGATGAGCTGAATGGAGTAATTTTTGGTCTCAAAATTAGAAAAAGTACAAACCAGACATGGTAAAACCAGATAAAGGAAACATTTATTTTCTGCCTATTTCAAGAAAACAAGTCAAGTACAAATTGTGAATTTAAGAAATGAAAACTCAATCCAGCATCCTTTAAAGAATGAATGGCTTATTTGTGTTCTGCAGGTCCATTTATGAAGTAACAGTAATTAAAAAAAAAAAAAAGGCACAGATAACTAGACTAGACACTAGAAAAGTTTTTTAAAAAAGTTTCTTTCGAAGCAGAGAATCACAAAGAGAGTTATTTGTGCCCCCGCCAACCTAAGAACCAAGTTTCATCAGAATAAAACTGTTTTTTGTAACACGTGTTTCCTCAAATTAAAATATCTTGTATGAATCACATGCTTTTGTTTACTTTTGAAGTCCGGGTTATGTCAATGTCATCTGTGGAATGCAGCAACTCTTGATGTTTTAATGACACAATGTCCAAAGATAGATAGATAGATAGATAGATAAACTGGTCTGCCGACAGATTAGCATTCAGTTTGAAAATGAACAAGTCAACGTTTGACATTTTTATCAACACACTTTGTACTTTTCATGTCTCATGGTTCTTTACTGTTGTACATCTGGTCAAAGTTTGCCATTTTCTTTAAACTGTAACAAATGTTACAGTATATACTCCAAACTAACTTTGAGTTTTTTCTTCTGTAATGTCTAACCTGCTGATGTAAGAGGTCAAACTGTCCTATTTGGTGGGTGGACAACATGTCAGAAGAGAGAAATAGGAATGTCACAAAGCCAAGTGAACTGGATGAATGTCAGAAACATCTGCCATGAAAGAAACAAGTGACAGAATGAACATGCTCACAATGATGAAGCTAACATGCTGTTGTTTTGCAAGTGTATTCTTCACCATATATTTACTATCTCACTTTAGCATGTTAGCATGCTAGCATGTACAGCACAGTATAGCTCAGGCTTCAGCCTCAGGCACAGATTCAAATCCAAAGTGTTAGACAATTTGAAATTTTGACCCAATGCACAAGAGAAAAACTCCAATTTATTACAATTCACCAGACATGAATGTCTGCGCCAAATTTTAAAGACACTCCTCTGGCACCAATGAATGTCTGTAGTTCATGGCAAGATATTTCAGGCTGAACCAAAGTGGTGGACTGACCAACAGACCGTCGGATGAGCCAACACTTCACAAAGGTCAGATTCTTTCTAAAGTATGGTTGTAAATTAAGCTTTTGTTATTTGACTTCCAGCACTTGATAAATGGTTAAATCTTTGTAAATTTCATCCTCCACTCATTTTTCTTTTTCTCTGCACACTACCACCTCCCCTCTTTGCTCCCGTACAAAACATTTCTCCAATCCTTGCTAAACATCTGATCATGACTTAATCCAGTGTGAGATGAGAGTGGCGTGGGAAGTGGATCATGCATGCAGATGAACGTATGTGCATGTGGCACTCTGCCTCATCTGGGCCGGCGTGCCAGTTAAGGAAATGAGGGTACACGTGGGAAGTGCCCCATCCGTTAAGTGAGTGTGTTAAATCACATCCCCTGGTGAGCTGTGCTTTATGCAACATTTACCACAGAGCCAGTGTGTGTCCCACCCTCTGTGTTTTGGCTAGGGAATGGGTATTGTGCTGTGTCAAGCTGTGTGATTGCGCACACACACACACACACGTGTGCACTTCTGTGCCTTCCTCCAACATAGCGTGTGATGAAATGGATACCACCCAAAAGTCAGGTTAGGAGGTCTGAAGAGACGTGTTTTGTTGCACCAATGCTCACACACCCACTCACCCACCAAGTCATAATCTTAGAAACATAGTGGGAACAAAGTAAGTCAGCAATTATTTCATTTTCCTCCATTTCCGCCCTTTTTCTCAACTTATCTTTCATCTTTCCCTCTTGTGGATGTTTCATTGAGAAGGGAAAAAGCTCATTGAACCAGGTCTCACCCCGCTGTACGTGACTCTGAGGACACTGCCGGTGATTTCAGCCAAACCAAGCATTTAACTTTCACCTCACTTATCAGGCACAGGGAGGAATTAAAATAGAGCATCCTTCCATTAGGAAACAGGAATATATTAAGATCTGTTTTTATGGTAGCAGGAGGAATGTGATAGAGGGTGTTCTCATTTATATGTACTTGGGGAGAACAGCCATAGCCAACAGCCGTTTCCACTTTTCTGTTGTCCAAAACCCAGTGAAATGATCTTTTTATGTGTTTTAATTATAAATGTACACACAAGAACATTTCATTGTCTGTTTTGAAAGGGTATGTGACTGTGTAAGTATGAGAGCAATATAGAAAGAGACAGATAAGGAGAAGAAAGAAAAACAGAACATGAGCAAGGTCCAATCAATTATTTGACGTGGTATTATTGTTTCCTTGTGTCCATTTCTGCAGAATGATAGCTTCGTTTACATTCTTTTCTGGACAATTATTACTTGCCTTGTTACGACATCTGAAATCAGTTCAGATCACAGGATATGTATTCAATGAAGCAGCAAGGACAGCAATAAGTGGTTTTCCTTTGTCCTGTCTATGGCATTTGTCTTTTTATTTTTTTTTAGCTGTTGCTTTTGTCTCCTCTTATCCTCCCTCTCTCTCTCTTTCAATGGTGGTTGCAATCACTGCACCATGTGTGGAATCTTGCTGAGAAAACAAGGCACCATTCACTGCTCTCGTGACTCAAGATATATGTTGCACTCATGAATACCATTGACTTCAAATATTTTTATTGCATTGCATACTGACTTGTTTTGGCTATGAGCCAACACAAGCCGAAACCTACCAACAGTAACTTCTATGGAAACCTTAAGGAAAAGTCAACACAATGTTTTTTTCCCCCATGTTTACAACAACAGGGGAATGTCAGATTTAACCAATTGATTTTTCATTTTACCTCTGTGGGATCAACAAGATACTGATGACAATTAAACCTTCAAACCTTCAATTTGTGACAAAATCATGAAATTATGTATAGAAACCCATTTGGGTTATAAGAACTTTATGCACTAAGGTTTAAAGTACATGTTATTTGTTAGCTTTGGCTTCAATTGCAAAGATACGCTCACTTATTTTGTCTCTAATTGCTTTTAAGTTTTACATACATATCTGTAGATATTTCCTGCATTAGCTTCTTATTTGTCCATCTGTCAAAAACAAAAACACACACATTATCGCCTGATAAAGGCAACATTGCCAGCAAGTTGCTAATACAGAGCAACATTAACATTCATTGGGCGTTGTGTTTCTAGTCACTTGGTAATTTAGTCTAGTATTTAGTATTCACTCTCTTAACTCTGGTCTCTACCTACACCTCAGGTGCTAAATACTATAGTACCTGCAAGTACTAGTAGCTAACTTTGGGTACTATACTTTGGGTAAGTAATCAAAAGTTTAGTTTTTATTGAGAAAACTAGCATTATTGAAAACTAGTTTCAAATATATTTATTGCTTGAGAAGACAGAGATAATGATGTGTTTCAGCAACAAGGGTCTGAAATCCACTTTTTGACTGAAGAATCAAAAAGAAGGTGGCTGGAAGATGAAAAAGTTCACTGGCCAAGCATATTTTTTAAGGGCCAAAATAATAAATTGCCAGGAGGACAGAAGCAGAGTGCCTGTAAATCAAAAGGCAGAAGAGACTCTCAGGATAGTGTTTTATTACATGACTATTTAAATTTATCAGCCATCACAAAGTAAAACTCAGCAGTATTCAGTGTTCAATATGACTTGAAATACACACTATTCCTTTTCCGTTTTGTCTTCAGTAATTAACATTGATGCTAAGCACTTAATTTGTCTTTTGTCTATTTTTTTTTTTTTTTTTTTGGAGGCTTTGGAGTTGTGACTTAATTTTGTTAGTGATACATTTTGTCATGCTAATTTAACATTTTGACTAACTGGCCAAATCATTACTGAACAACATCCCCTCGTTGTAGTGGCCAGAACATGGTGTCCCAGATCTATTCTTTCTGACAAACTGAGTGAATGATGCTGATTATATATCAATGCTTTATGCCATCTGGACTGTATATTTGTTCACCAATAATTTAATAAAGAACCAAACTCCCTTTTACCTCTGGACAGACCTCCACAGTGTACTTACCCATATTTTGAGAATACATCATGAGATACCTTTGATTTTTTTCCCCCTGACCTAATGAAATTTGACCACTTTGTTATTTTTAGCATAGGTACTACCAGGAATATTTTCCTGCATTCAATAACCACACTGGCAGGTTTGATGGTGCATGTATGCCAAAGACTCATGGGGAGACTGTCGAGCAGCACAAAAGTAGGGCAGGCTCTTTTTACATCTACACAACAAACAATTAAAGAGAGGCAGTGAATCCTGCACATGCTTTGCCAAATTTTGGGGCAGTAAAGAGCAAACATTAACATTATGGTGATATTATTTGATGTAAAATGTAGCACAGTGCAAAAACTGTGCACAGTTTGCATTTGATATGATGCCAAGCGATCCTTGTACTCCGGAGGGCAATGTGACATTTAGATGAGAAAATATTTTATTATAGAAAAGATGACAGATTGAGGAATGAAGTAGGAGGAAGCTGCAGGATTCTACCTGAAAATCCACATTACAATTTAGAGGAACAATTATGGCAAATCTGGGCTTCACAAAAAATTCAGAAAAATTAGCAGGATATCAAATAAACGTTACTTATCCAGGCTTTAAAAATGCAGGCGATTCAGCAGCTAAATATGTGTTGCCTGTTGTCTAAATATGGCTATAGAATACAAGCAGATTTTTAGGAATTGCATTGCAAGTCCTCAGGCAGCAATGATTCATGCTTGAATAAATAGTTCCTCTATCTTGAAGTGGTTCCCCGCTCATTATCTTTCTAGTATTTTGCCGTTGGGAATCCTCCACACCCATTTAGGAAGAGCTAGTTAGTAGCTCATTCTCTCAGTACCATAATACAGGAACAAGTGCAGGAAGCTCTGAAGAGATTAAACCGAGCGGTGGTGCAGCTTGGGCATGCTATCATTTCCACCTTTGTCATCAAAACCGTATGAACTACTGCAGATGATGTGCCTGATTTCCACATCAGGCTGTTTCCATTCGAGAAGTTTACCTAACATTTTGTATCTAATGCAGGCACAAGAGGAAACAAAAACTTGGGTCACCGACAGCAGAGTAAACAATGGAACCAGGTCAACGTTGAAATATTACATGTTTACACAAGGCTGTTTATTGATACAAAGTGGAGGCTTAAATACTGCAAGAGTCCAGAAAAGAAAGAACACTAAGAGTTTATAAAACTCTTGGTCCATTTTGGAAATCCTTCCATGAATAATAGCAAAATGATTGTTGTTGCATTGCATATGTGAGCAAGGTTATGGAAATTCTTAGATTTGCGTGAGTGAGAAAGGATGTTTATTGAATATTTGCGACATATAAATTGGTTCGGAGGCATCCTTCAATTGAGAATCTCTGCTGAAGTGTCCTCAAAAACACCGATTCCCGACCAGATGTTCTTTAGATGCCCTGCTGATTTCTCTATGGGTGCCAATATAATGTGACATTTTCACAAAACGCTTTGTCAGAATTGTTCAGGTTGTCATGTCAACATCAACATGTTTGCTCAATATTTGGTCATGTACACAGCTCTCCAGCTGAAGGACAGTGGTACAAGTAGACAGCAGACTGAGAGGTCATGAGCGTTGTCGGCCAATGTTCCTGATGCTGCCTCTCCTTTGGTTACCTAACAGCTCTCATCTGACACCAGGCAACAAAATACTGAACATGTTGTCACTTATGTGTAGGCCGTCATGCAGGTAATCACTCATCTGGAGTGGAAATATGTGAGTGTAAGTGCCCAGTGACGATCTGGCCTAGATTACTCATGTGAAATATTTGACAAAATGATGAATGTCTTTTACATAATCCCATACCCTGGTCTTCTTACTCCCTGTGTTTTATGTAGTCGGGAAACTTTTCTGATTGTTTTTAGGTTCTTTTCTATCTGCACGAATGACTCACATGCCCAATAAAGATAGAAGACACCAAGTGACAAAAACCTTAAAAATCCTGAAAATGTGTCATAGACTCTCAACCATTCAAGGTTATTGTCTTTAAACATATGTCAGCATAATATAAAAGAATATTGACTCTTTTAGTCTCTGTGCAGTATCTTTTATCTCATTGCATTTCAAATCTATCTAGTTGGATCTATTCAGGGCTAAGACCACGGTTCGGCGCGGCAGCATGGCCGGATTTATTGAGCCTTAATTAAAGACTGGAGGCAGACAGCTGACCTTTCAGGTGAGTATATTTGGAGGTCTTTTTACTGGGAGTCACTTAATATTCAAAGGCAAGCAGATGGCAAGATACAAGAGATGATGGTTAATAAAGATAATGAGATCTTTAAAAAGAAGTAGTCAGATTTAGAATTTTTTAGATCTTTGCAAAAGTAAGTTTTAGATTTTTAGATGTTAGAACAGAGGCTGCTCTAAACTATGCTTCATAATACTACACCCACAGATCTCGCTACAGTTGTTGGTTTCACCAGTTCTTCCTAAATTACAACCACTAACTAGAGATTAACGCATAACCAAATTAAAATGGGAGGAACCACACAAACTCATTTTAGGAATTTGCTGTCACTAATTGCACCTAATTACCAGGTGTAAAATGCTACATAGCTAACTTAGCAATAGCTAAATGCCATAACAAAAGGACTATTAGTTTTAACAGAAATTTAACAGAAAGCAACATACATCAGATTACAAAACATAATGCCAACATGATAAATCTACATGTCCAAATAAAGTGTGTTATGTTAACTAACTATTTTGGGTTATTTCCTCACACACTTATATACTATTAACTATGAAACACAGGTTTCTCCATATATTCAGATGTGTAAACAGGGTTGGGCAAATGCCAATCAATTAGTGATTACACAATAGCCATTGAAAACGTAATTATACTCCTACATCACCAGTTACTCAGCAATAAAAGTAGCTTAATGAAGTGTGAAACATTAGGTTGGAATGAGTTAGTAGCAACTGGGGCAAGTTGAGTCAAACCAACATTGTTCATTTCTGCCAGGAAAAACAAGACACAGGCAGCACACACAAAACATTTCTTAACCAGAAAAGACACTCAGCTGCACAAGGTCCTCTCTGCTGCATACCAATGAATATATTATTCAAATTCTGTACAATAGATTTTTTTAAAATATACCTCATGGCATTGATATCTCATTGGAAAAAGGCTCACGATGCTTGATTTCATTTTCCACACACAGGGGGAAGGATGACACCAAGTCCTCCCCTGAATGGAGAAATAACGAAGCCAACATGTCATGGTGGAACATTGTGTTGGGCTTGTCGCCTCCAGCATGGCTGCCTCACAAAGGCCATCAGAGCTCCGCTGAGACTGCACAGAGCCGAGGCCTGTCTGTCAGTGCGTGGGTGGATGAGTGTGTGCATAAAAGGGGAAGGAGAGAGAGACAGAGAGCGAGGGAGACTTGAAGACTTAATGCTGACTGGTCACTTCCAGGCTGTAGGACCAGATGGCCCAGTTTGGCCTCTGATTCCTTAGGCCATTGTCCAGGTGAGCATTTGTCTGCACACACACACTCACACATACACAAAACTGTGCTTTTGTATATGAATATATATATATGTACACTGAACCATATCCCCTAGTCAATGTTTTATTATTCTGTTTCACCCTGAAAGCTTTCTCTTGTAGTTTGAAGTCTGAGACTTTTCCCAGCTCTCCCACTGTTCTGCTTATACCTATAAAATATGATTTGAGATTAGAAAAATTATGGAATCACACAATAAGATAAACATGTAGAAACAGCTATTAACAGCTAGTAACATTTTACTTTACTCCTACTATTTAGCATCAATAATAACTTTATAAACAATAACAAATAATAATATGGTCACATCCAGATACAACGGCATTTTAAAATCCTTTATCTATGAAGCATGGATGAACATAAAATAAAAATAAATACTTAATATTGATTATAAACATGTTGTATCTTCTCCCAACTACAAAAAAGTGTCTTATAGTGTGTTATTGTTTTTTTTTTATTTGGTTTTGCTCTTAGTGCCAAACAATGGGGTTAAAGTGAAATCCCACCTACCTCTGCTCTCTGTCTCTGTGCCTAATTCACATACTAGGTGTTATGTTTCCCTTCACTGCCTCTTTTTCTTTCATCCTACCTCTGCACGTTCCTCCCTCTCTTCACCCCACTCATTTTTTGTTTTTGAGGCTTGTACCCTTTCCTGTCATTTTATTGGTTAGCTGGTGACACACCACCTCTGGGAACGAAGCCACAGAAGATCAAACACACACCTAACTACACAGAGTGCCTGACCCCTCCTGGCACATGACAAAAAAGGCGCCACGTGACCTCGCCGTCTGTTTACATTTGCTTCCCATCCATGACCGACAGTAGAACCAGGGCTCTGTGTGACAACATTGATCTCTCATGACATAGGTGACAATGAGACATAAACACACAGGAATCATAATCTAAGTTTTTAATTATCCAAGCAGTCTATTATTACCCTTATATCACATTTTTTTATCCATGCATCCATATTTTCCATTGATCTAAAATGTAGGCCACATAATTTCATAACACACCTAATATTTACTAATCTAATTAGTGCAAGGCCAGTGGAGCCAGTGAAGTCCTCCACTAGAATACAGTTCAATAGTATTATTTCAAAAGTGCATTGACCTTACACACACTCTCTCTCTCTCTCTCTCTCTCTCTCTCTCTCTCTCCCTCTCTCTCTCCTTGCAGCCTTGTTCAAGCTTTTCATGACAATGGCTCCTTGTCTCAGTGCATTTCCTGACTCAGTGGGGAGAGAAAGGGACACTTTCCGGGGATTCTTCAGCTGCATTGGCCTTAAACACACAAATACAAGTACATACACATTTACGCTCAGTCTACAACTTAACATCCCCATGGGGCAATAAAAAGATTTGATTTAAACCCACTAATTAGTCATAGGTCGTCACAAATGTGACTGCTTTGCGAGTGGACAATGAGCCTTCCTGTGACCAGTGTTTGCTTGTTGGACGATAAATTCTGATGAATCAAAGCTAGTTTCCCTTTTGCGTAAAATGTGCCAAAAGACAATGGAAACATTAGAAAACCCAAGGACAATTCTTTCTTCTGTGAATACCAAACTCTCTCCCTTCTTCCCCACCATCAGACACATTGTATTTTTTGCGTTTCTCTGTTGTAATCTATAGCTAAGATTAATTTAGCTGGTTAAATTGGTTTCTATGGGATCAACTCTTGAAAGATGGATGGTGGGTGGAATTAAATTATATGGTGCAATTACCCACTTAAAATTGACTGTAAATCATATCAAAATGCAAATTATGTCACTTCATATGTACAATGACACAAAGAGAGCTAGAGCAGCAGTGTACTGAAACAGCAAGTATATGATGTATTGATATTGGAGCAGGGTTTAAAATCCCCTTCAAATACATATTGGATAGTCAGACAGGATCAGAAAGTCCCCTTCCTCAACACATTTCTGTCGTCGGATAGAGAGAGTCGGTATCTGATCATTCCTCTAGTCCAAAACCAATGATCTGACATTCACACTCTCTTCACGCTGTAATTAGCCAGCTGTGCAGAGGTGAGA
The DNA here is from genome assembly GCA_038496675.1 of Rachycentron canadum. Taxonomy (NCBI): domain Eukaryota; kingdom Metazoa; phylum Chordata; class Actinopteri; order Carangiformes; family Rachycentridae; genus Rachycentron; species Rachycentron canadum. Next base: position 10,068,818 of record CM076665.1, read on the forward strand.
CGATTTCTCTCATTATTAATGTGAACAACCAAATGCAACCCCATGTATGTCTTCCTTCGAGAGTAATGTGTGTAATGTCGCATCTACCCTCTCTTTATCAGCCGGCTTTGTACTGCAAACACATTGTATTTTTGATGTGGTTGTATGGCACAATAAGGAAAAAAAAACAAAAAAAAACAGCTCTTAACAATAAAAAATTATATATATTTTATATATTCTATATTTTCCTGTTTCCTATTTTACTCTCTTATTAAATTAGTGCACTGAATGCAGTGTTGATTTCACTATCCATATGCTGCTCAGCCCTAATCCTATTTGTTCATTCTTGCTCAGAATATGTTTTTATCTTTCAAAGATCTTTTATCTTTAAAATCTTTTTGCGAACATAGTGACTTTGTTCCAGACTATTTTCGCTTGTGGATTAATGCACATTTGATGCTTTAGTGAGTACTTAGTGGACCACAGGACAGTGTAAGGATTTACTCAAAAATAAACTACAATGCCCATGTCCATGTTAATGCAGGAACATGTGACTTACTGATCCATGCCCATGTTTCAGGTATTATTATTATTATTATTATTGTTATTGTGTGGGAGACCATATTGTGTTTAGAGCTGCTAACATTGCTTTATAATACAGAGTTCCACAGACTTCCTCTCCTCTCCTCTCCTCTCCTCTCCTCTCCTCTCTTCTCAGTTAATTGGATATGTGTGTGTGTATTGGTGCTTGGTGTGTGTGTGGATGTGTGTGTGTCTTGCATAACCCTCTGTTTGAGTAGGGCTTGAAAGGGAAGCAGAGCACTTGTCCTAGGGTGCTGTCAGTTGTGCCACTGAAACCAACTGTGGGATTAAATAAAGAAACAGAGAAAGAGATGATCTAAGGGAGGCTCAGAGAGAAAGATGGCTGTGTGGATGCACAGCAGGGTCTCACAACAACCGTAGGCCAGTCATTTATTGGCCAACTGGGATGCTGAGGTCAGGATACGACGGAACTTGCAGGGGAGATGAGGGAGGAAGGGTAAGACAGGCAGGAAGAAGTGGCAGAGACTGATGGATAGAGAGGAACTGAAATCTTTGGCACTTCCACAGTTCTCTACAGTTCTCTTTAAAACCTAGCTTTGTGGCATTCAAAACGACTGTTACAGGGCTCACAGACCAGAAGCCAGCATATTTTAAATAACATTACAGTATGAGTTGTGCTGGATTGTATTGGTTTAGTAACTATTTAGCAGTTATTCTACAGTTTAGTGACGCTGCAAGACTTTAGTGTGACATTTGTCTCCTTTTCCCTCAAGTATTACTGACATGCTGAGGTGTAACATGATCGTTTCAAAGCCAGAGAAAATCATACCTGTCTGTAATTTCACAGCTGTTGGTCAGCATGTGGATAATGTTGCCTGGTTTAACACCTGTAATGGCCACACTAATGCCTGTCTAATTACATAATTACGCTTAAGCTTAAAGACTAAAAGGGAATATTATTAATGTTGCAGAGAAACCTACAAGTTGAAACCACCAGTGAAGATACACTGTGGTTTGATGCGGTCTTGTCATTCTGTGCATATCTCTCCTGTGGGATGAACAAAGCTGTCTGTGTCAGATTGTTTTGGTTCTAATTTGATTGTTGGTGCTGGCATCCATACTCGTGGGATGTATTTGTGTGTTTGTGAAGAAGAGAAAGTAGGGGAAGGGAAGAGAATGAAAAGAAAGGGTCAAATTGCCCATTTAATTCAGTTTACAAGATGGTACTCTATCAAACAATATCTGTAAACTGCTATCACAAGCATGAGGCTTGTTTCTTCCACAGTGACTTGATGCAACAATATGATGCTGTCACATCACATCCTGAGTTGTGCAATGTTTCCCACAGTATCAACCAACACTGACACAGCATTCAACATGTTTTTCACATGGGGATTTCAATCAATTGACCTTATTCCTCCAGACTAACCTGAGACTCCCCCTCATTGGTCTGTTCTGATTGGCTGGGTTACACAATAACAAAAAACATTCACATACTTTGCAACCCATTGCTTGTGCAATTACTGTGATGTTTTTCGTGATCTTGTGTTCTCCCGTGTAAGGTGAAGGAAGGTCTGGAATTGATTTGATCTCTAAATAAATGTCTATGTGTTGCTGTTTGAATGTATTTATAAGACAGTTCGGGTGAGTGCGACAGTGCACATGGTACCCAATAGATTATTAACTTCAGCTACATGTTCACATCTCAAATGCCTCAAACAACAGCACTGACGTCATGACCAACACTGATGTACAGCTGTTGACGTACAAGTGCTTTACAAAGTTGGAAAGGGTAGGATTTAGTGACGAGCAGGGAGGGAGGAAAAGAGGGAGGAAGGAGGACAAGGTAAATGTTTTGGTTTTGGTATGGAGGGGAGTATGAGGAAAGTCTCCATAAGGTTCAGGTCAACATGGAGCCAGAGTATAAACACACCAGAGGAAGTGATGCATGTACGCCCTTTAACGTGGATGAATGAACACTGGACTAAAGTTACTGTAATACAGATGCCCCCATAACCACATACCCCGTCAACGCCACTCAGATGTGGACTGAAATATTCACATTTTACAAACCAAAACACACACTAGATGTAAAATTGTCTTATTATTTATACTAATTTTATACACAACAGCAACAGGTAAGAAAAGTTTCCAGTATTTTAAAAACCATACCATGTTAATTATAACATTTTTGTTTTGGAAGGGCAAACTTCTCACTGAGCTTCCTTGTTTATTGTTTATACACATCCACTGTTGTATTGACAAGTCATTGCTTTAATGATACCAACACAGAGGAATATGTTTTCTGTTCTGCCTGCTGGTGTAGTGTTTACTGAGTAATGAGAGAATCCACATGGCCTGAGTCTGTTTAAAATGTAATAAAAATAAGTGGGGATTAACACAGGGAAGATCAAAAGACAGTGAGGCGAGAGAGGATAGAGAGCAGGTCATCACCTCTTCATGGACTGACAGAGGCTTTGTGCTTCCTGTCTATTTAAAGTGCAGTGTTGACCACAGGGTTGAGAGTGTATATGAGTAAAAGTGTGTGCATGTGTTAATGTGTGTGTGTGTTCTTTCTCCAGTGGTTAAAGGTTATGGTCTGTATAAACAGGGAAGGGATTTGTGCATCAGTTCTTTCCTGATTCTTTTTCGCCTCATAGATTTCTACCCCACTGCCTCTCCCATAGATGGCATCAAATTGCGTGTGTATGTGTGTTCTTGTGTTTGACCCCTAGGACACCAGCTCAGACTGCTGTCTCCATGGCAAGGGCTGCTTCCTGTCATCGGAAGGCAGGGCTTCCTGTGCTGAGGACGCTGATACAGTTTGCGTGTGTACAGTAGATTTCTAATACTGGACATGTTTCAACACAACACAAGGGTGAGTTATTACATTTATTAACAATAAAATACAATTCTGCTGTTTGCGATGCCTTCTACTTTGGAGCTAATATGAATTTGCATGTGCATCTGAAAATCAAGTCATTACTCTTGACCCAAAAAAAGCTGGCACCAGTAATTCACCATCCCATTGTTTGTATGGCAGCAGGTCGGGGAGACAGAAACAGTATCCGGGAAGCTGTTTCAATCCACAAGAAGTCCTGAACACGCTTTATGACTCACCCTCTTGTCTAGATTACACTCCTGCAAGCACGAGACCAAAAAGACAGAGCTGAACTGGGTAGAGGAGGTTGGCTGAAGTTTGGGGCGAGGCTAAAGGTGGAGGAGGTTCTCTCAAAATAGCAAAGCCATAGCCATTGTCTGAACTGTTCCAGTGTCTGTTCTTTTCCTATTGTAGACCACTCCATCACTGCTCACCACCACACCCCTGCAGTACAGTGACTGGACAGTAGACACACAGGCACCAGGGGGGAAGCTGTTTTGCTGCATGCTATTCTTTGAGGACGGCTATTGTAGAATGTTATTGTAAAAATGACAAAGGATAATAGGAGGATGCTTTCAGTTAAATACATTTTGCAAATGAATATGGTTTTGATTTGTGCATCTAGGATGTTTTTAGCACTTTTCCATAACACCTTCACAGAAATGAGTATTTAACAACTTGTGTAACTGTGGTATTGTAAGCATCTACAATATAACTTTAAAGTAAAGGTACAACATATATACTTTAATCAGTAAACTCCAAAGTTTGACTTCATACTCTCACTGACACTAAAGTTCCTCAAGGATTACACTTGAATCATCATCAGAGGCATGATAGGTATTCTCATGACCTTTCACTACTTAAGTTTCAACCTTCTACACTCAAGTCATGACTGCCAGTGCTTACACAACCATGCACATGTAGATGTAGATTTGCAGTTTTGTAAGTTTATGTACTGCAGGTAAGAACACTTCTGGTCAAGTGCTGCACCATTGACACTGCGAATACTCTCACTCTCAACACACATTTCCTTGGATTTAAACTTGACTGCAAACCAGACCACAAAACCTCTACTGTAAAACTGCTGCCATATTCACATTCCCACAATTCTTTTTTTTTTTTTCAATATACTGGATGTACTTTATGTACATAATGCTCAGATACTTAGAGGAACCCTACAGAGTTTTTCACCTCTGGCACAGTGGAGAAACGATTGTTGTTTGAGTCTCATGCTTATGCACAAGACTGCAAAACGGAGGAGAAGATTACTGGTTAGTGGACACAGAAGAAAACAATGTCTCTGCAGATTTGTGAGCAAGGAAATACATTTAATATGTTCGGATAAATATATAAATAAGTGATCAAATCTGGCTGTTTGGTTATTTACAAATTCAATTCTACCAACCTCTGCTTTGAGCCTCCTGCAGCAGTTTAAATGTAAAACAGAACCACTGGTTTGTCTATAGCCTTATCTTTAAATTACTCACTGTCCATCAGAAGTATTGTGCTGAGTCTCTGGAGTGTGTCTGATAGTTCACTTGTCTGCTTTACATTTGTGTCTGACAGTGGGAAAGAAGTGCTGATGGCCACCTGTCTTTTCTCAGTCTGAGTGGAATCTGTTTACCTGTTTTTTTGGGGGGGGTTTTTTGGGGGGGGGGGACTCTGCTCTCTCTTGTAGTACCGTGGTTATGAGCAAGTCTGTGTCAAATAGCTTTCACAAGGGATTCTTGGCATAAGCAGCAGGAGTTGCTGTGTTGACATAAAGTTTTACTCAAACATCAGCTGAGCAGTTTTCTCTAACTGACAACTTTCCTTGTAGTATTAGTATAGTGAAGAAAACCCATCTGCTAATCCACACAGGAAAAAGTGTATCCTGAGATTTATTTGACCCCGGTCTGATATATATATCACAAGTCATAAAGCCAGCAAGACTGTGATTGCAGCTCTGCAGTATCTGATGAAACTCCTCAGCTGACAACACTTGACATTTCAGTCAGCCAGTCAGCACAGCAGTGCTCCCTGCACGGTGAGGCAGTCAGCATCTTTACATAATAGCTGATATATATCAAGCAGAACTAAGAGAGAGATACAGAGTGGTAAAATTTCAGAGTACACCCACACTATCTGAAACATGATGCACGTGTTTGTCATTTGTGTGTGTGTATGCCACCGCTTCTAATCTTTTCATAGGAAGCTGTAGACAACTCACAGAATGGCAGAGTTACAAAAGTGTGTTTTCAACCAGAAAGTTTCTGCCCATTCAGAGAATAGATAAAAGAAAATAGACTCTGAGCAGAGGCGTCATTCTGAATTGGAAACCAACCACTCAAACCTGGGCCGAGCCGTACTTTATTTTCTATGAGTGTCATGACAAAGAAAGGTGAAATAAATCGTCTCTCAGTAACTTTCATGAGATTGTCAAACATTATGACTCATTGTATCGTCCTGTGAGGCAACCCATTCCCCATCTGACATTTGATAAGGATTGATGAAACCTTGTAAAAGAATGTGAACATGGCCAGAGAAAGGTATTAATATTACAGTGAAATTATTTGTTTTATCAGCTGCTTGACTGGTGCGACTATTTGACTGTGAAATATGCTGATGATAATCAATGTCTTGTTTTTTTAGATGCATTTTTGAGCAGGACAATGTCTAATGCCAATGTTCATTTGATGTAGAATACTGACGACAGCTGACATTGATATTTTGTTGGTTTTAAAAGGTTTGTTTATAAGATTTTGGTATCTTGGCAGGAGTGGGTGGTGGTGACCGTCGCGTTGAGCCTAGCTGATCAATGTGCTAACTTCCATAGAAGAAAAGACAGGATAAAGACAAGCGCAAACAATGGTGTTCGTGTCCACCACTCTTGAGGAATAAAGAAGCCGGATGCTGAACTCGATTTCCTCTTAACTGGTAAGAAAACAGCTGTTGATGATAACATTCCTATAACTATAGCAAAACTTACAAATAGCACCTTTAAGTTGTGTTGTTAAGTAACAAAATGTCTCATGCCAACAGCATCTTGACATATAGCCTAGTATGGCTGAAAACACAAATGTTGTGTTTGTGACTTCCTCTCACATAAGTACCCAATTTCAACCTGTTCTTTAATGGTGGATTCTGCCACTAACGATTAAAAAAAAAAAAAAATAATAAAATAAAAAAAAATTATATATATATATATATATATATATATTAAAAATATAAATAGGTAATTATAGAATCCAATTATATATATTTCTGAAAAAATGACATTTATAAGTATAAAAAATGCTCTGAAAAAGTAACACGACAATGTAACATTTAGGGTACGATATATAAGCTCACACAAGTGACCCTCATCCCTTCAAACATCAATCCATCCCTCACACATGATGCAACCATCAAGACAGTGATGTAATATCAGGGTAACTGCAGTCATAGCCTTTGGCATGGCTGTTTCTTTCACAAAATAAAAAAAGAGAACATCAGACTGGGACGTTAATATTCACTGACATGGAGGGAGAATGTAAACTGACAAAATTATTGAATTTAATTTTTATATAACCTCATGGTTTGCCTGTCTGTGTGTATGCATGAGTGGTTTTTATGGGTAAACCACTGACACATGTGGTCTCTTGGTTGTCCAATCAGAAATCGGAAAAGTTTATCTGAGATCATATCATCAACATACTACAAAATAACATACATACACACAATTATCACGTTCAGCCTATTCTTACGTTTAATATTTTCTATCTTGTATCACCTCTTCTGCACTTTCATTTCTTTCATCAATTCTGTGTATGTCTTTGTGTCCCCCGCTGATCTAAGCTTACAAACAGGCACAGCATACAGCTAGTTCATGAATATGTGTACCCTTGCTGGGGATATGAGCTGGTCGCCAGCCCAAGAGAAACTTATGACTCAATCAGCTGGAAGCAACATGCAAGAGCAGGGAGGAAGAGGAGACATAGGAGGGGGAGGAGATAAGGGAGGAAGATGGGAATCAGGGGAGGGAAAAACAGAAATAATTACTATATCATACAAAAAAGCTTAAAAGGAGCTAATGCCTATGAGGAACAAAGGGAGTCTATGGGGAAGATTTGGTTACTGATAATAAACAATTTGGAGGCAAAATGAGTACAGGAGAGAGAAATACAGAGATAGACACAGTGGATGGAGAGAAATGGTTGCTGACATTGAGGAGTCAATTAGCGAGGGGTGATGAGAGGAGAAGGCGAACAGGAGGAGACATGGCAGACCAAAGACACAGCACACTCAGAAACACACACAGACTCCAGCAATCAGTGGTCATAACAATAATCACATTTCCTTCACCACTTTTGTCAATCTTTGTATCCTTCTTTCTCTTTGAGACAATTCTGGCTGATCTGTATGCACGACTTATCCCACTTCCTGCCCTCTACGTGTGTGTGTGTGTGTGTGTGTGTGTGTGTCTGTATTGTGTACATGCACTGGCATACCAAGATGATTCAGTCACTGAGTAGTTTCGCCAGGCCACCAGTCCACAGACCTGTCCTATGCTCTCATTGGTTCTAGGGATGTTCTGCCTCGGCCAATGAAACTGCTGCAAGATTTTATGACCACGGCAGTGTGTGCAGTCAATTTAGGTGTGTGTGTGTGTGTGTGTCTGGAAAGACAGACAGAGAGGAGAGATGGAGAGAGACGATAGATGGTGAAAACAGAACAATAATAAACAAGACAAGAAAATGCTCTGCTAGTGTCAGTGTTGACATTTTTCTCAGGCTATGAAAAGAGAGAGGATGCCGCATAATGACACATTAGATAAATGTAATGCAGCATTGGGAACAATCAGTGCACAGTACTTATTTATTAGTCTCTCTGACTCTGCCTTAATTTGTCTTTGCCCTGATTCATGCCAGGTAATGGTTAAAGAAGCACAAAGAGCTCCACAGGAGTCCTGTTGCATGGGTCAAAGAACTACAGTCTGAAGTCAGTGTGTGTTATTTTGTACACCATACGTGTGGGTATTGTGTGGGTTCATTTTAATAAGTGAGGCCAAATGCTCCTTTTGTCAGGGGCAATTTGGTCAACATCAGTGGTCAACATCACCAATACACATCATAAATTTAATAACACAAAATACCAATATAAGTAAGTAGATCGTAATAAGTTTAATTAAGATATGAAGACCCAAGAGTCAGTATTTGTTCATTACATTGACAACTAGTCCACGGACTTGTTTAAATACCCAACAAATGATGGTGCAAATGACCTCAAAAATCTGTTTCAATGTGAATGAATGCTGAATTGTTATTATACAGATATTTTCGCTGCTACTTGTAGGCTACTCTCTTAAATATAAAGATGTAATCTTAATCCCTCAGAGGACTCAATGTGTTTTGTTTTTGTTGCCAATGGTCAACACACCTATAAATGTGAACAGATTTGTGCAACCTTATTATTGTGGTCATTCAAGTCCCAGGTATCACAAACCCCACCACAATATGTTTTGTTCCAATGCTGGGTGTAGTCTGACATTTTGTTTGTTGTTCAGTGTTGTGTAAGGGTGTTCATGTTAGGAGTTGGGTGTGGTGGCATATAAACCTTCGTCCTTAACTCCTTAAGTTCACAATAGTAACTGTCGTAATGGTTGGAGCTACCCAACCTAACCTTAATTAAGGAATAACCTATTTATTGGAAACGAACATTTAGCCTAATGTTAAAAATATAATACAAACCGTGCTTTAGAGAAAAGTATTTTGCTAAAATAATTGCAAATTAAAGCTGTTTATATAAGTGCAGATGTAAGTTGTGTTGAGGAAGACAACACTAAATAGTCTACTGTTGGATCTCTTGTAGGAAGTTTATGTAATCTTTTATGCCCAAGAATATTTTTAGATTTTTAATGACTACAGTCATCATGTATATAACCTGACAAACAAAGTCTCTTTTTTGGGGGACAGTATTTAAATACCATTTCACTTCAGATTAACTTTATGAAAATATCACAACAGCAGACTCTGGGGACAAATGAAAAGAACGTCTAGACTGTTCTGTTCAAAGTTTTGTTCAAATGAGAAAAGACAACTGCATTACACAACTGTGTTGGTAGACTCAGCTTTGCTTCCTTTGTTCTTCCTGTTTGGAGACAAATAAGATAAAATACTGCCACCACAGGAGAGTGCGCTGCCCACTCATCTGTCACTGGTAAAGTTAAAGGTAGAGAAGTGTCAGGTCCATCGGTTTGGAGTTTGTAGTCACACCTATTCCAGCACCCCTGTTTTGGCCCTTTTCTTTCCTACAAAATGTCTGGATTCAGAAATCTTATGCATTCTTTGACAAGCAAATCTGGAAAGTCTTACAAGGTGACATTGGGTCTTACAAGGGAATGGGAATGATTTCTTTGTGGTTGTCAGCTTTTTCCTTGTCATTTTCGTTCTTTATTTATTTTTTGTTTTTGAGTGTTTGCATCAGGAGAGTGTTTTTCTCTTTTCCCTGCAACAGGGCCAAAACATTTCCATTTCAAAGCAGTGTCTCTAAATCAGTGTGAGCGTATAGTTGAGAGAGTGTGCATTAGTTTATGTGTGTGTGCGTTTGTGTATGTGTGTGTGTGTGTGTGTGTGTGTGTGTGTGTGTGTGTGTGTGTGTGTGTGTAGGCACATCAGTGGTTGACTTAGCATGTGTGTGTCAGGCTGCTGAACTCCATGATGAGGACAGCTTTTTGAAATTTCCTGCTCAAATGTTCAGTGACATCTCTGTTTGCTTCTTACCCAAAAGCAAAACTGTTATCTTTTATTCTCTCTTCAAAGGCACACAAATGAAACGGGAGGAGGAAATTCACTTTTTTTTTTCCCAGGGAGGGAGTAAGTGAGGTAAAAAATGAAAAGAGAGTGTTTGCATGAGTGTTTGTAGGAGCTGGATGTGTTATGATACTAGGTGAAGAAACCAGCTACTCTTCTCCTTCAGTGATCAGGCACCATTCTACCTGATGTTTTAAGTGCTATTTGATGGACACCAAATAAACCTGTAAGGAAGCCAGAAGTAACTGAGCACAAAAATTCATGTGTCTGAAAATGTCTGATGCCAAATTGAACCATCTGCGCATGTGCACATCTGTGTGTGTCTATTGTATGTGTACAAATGAAATAAGTACTTTGAATGCTTATTATATTGCTTGGGCAAGACTAATGCGAAGATTATGTTCTTAACCATGAATGGATTATGTGCTAGTAATACAAATTAGACATGCCATTTTCACCTGTTCATCACTCTGAGAGCTCTGCTGTGCTGCTGTGTGAGGAATAATATATTTGGTTCAAAATGATATACCTTTTAACGACACATCACATATGCACATTATTTCAAAGCAACAGTATCTTTCCCCATGAACCTTCAAATCAGGCTTTTCTTGCAACAATTAAACCATCACAAACTTCAGGATGCTTTATTTAATGGGTTTATTTGTTGTGGGGGCTTTATTTAATTCAATTGGTGCCCCTTTTTTTTGATTGTCCATGCTAAAATAAGACCTGTTCTTCCCGAGTTGATCAATTCTCTTCCTTTTATGGCACATCTTGTTTTGCATGTAAAATATGAGACAAAATGAACCATATTTTACTATTAATATTATCTTAATTGATTATTAATGAATTTGAGTCATACAAGAGGTATTTATTTTTAATTTTTATAATATACTGTATATCTGAACATAGGTGCAAATAAAAGGGCTTTATGGTGATTATTTCACAATAAAATCACTTGGGGTTCGACTTGGGGCTTAGGTGTTGTCTCCACTCTCAGCAGAAAAGTTCTGACAGGTTGAATCCAGGTCACCAGAAATGAAGGTAATTTACTTGTCTGTCCTTGTGACGCACATCTTTATTTATTACTGCACTACCTGATGTAAAAGCAGAAGGAGCTTGATGATTCATACAACCTTACACAGTTAGAGACATCCTTTCTCTCATTTTTTGAAATTCATTCAATACACAAAAATGACTTTGTATGAATATTTTGAGGCTGAGTCTTGCATTTCTTTGAGTTTGAGTATTCATTTCCCTCAGCTGAAATCTGAAAAATACACAATAATGAATTAAGGTGTTTACAAAATAAATGTGCTTGTGTGTGCATGAGGTCTGAAGAAGAATAAGAACTGTATGTGAGTGTGGTGGAGGTGGGAGTGGGTTGAATATAATAGCCCCGGAAATTTCCATTGCATAGATTACAAATACATGTAAGACAGAGGAAGTAAAACTGAGCCAGAAAGATGAAAGAGAATAAGGAAGCAGTAAAAAATAAGATGTTTTTCATTGGAGCCTCCAGCTCAGCTCATTCCATCTTTTCCTGCATTTTCCCTGTACAATAAGTTGATGTTTATCTTTTAAGCATATTTTACATATTTTCTTCAGCATGAGCAAGTTTGTGCAGAAGTGGATGTCATTCCTAATGTGCACTTTGTACAGGGGATGTTTTGGATTTAGTTAAAATAGTTTCACTTAATGTGCAAAGAAGAAAGAGAAGAAACAGGTGAAGGTCTTGGACTTAACAGGATTTATTGCTATTAGCAGTAATAAATCAGTCTAGTCAACCCATGGGGCACCGGCAGTGAATTGTCCTTCTCAGCAAGAACTTTTAGTCTGAATGGAATTTAAAGGACAGGAAATACCAAGACAAAAAAACATTTACCCAGACTTCCAGGGTCATCTATCCGGATAACAACTGATAACGTATCACAGTCAGTATCCGGGTTTCTGAATATGAGTTTAACACAATACATCTGACATTGGCATGGTAGTGTGAAATTCTTCATAATCCCTTTGGTATGCTTTTTTTTAAAGAGCGCATGTAGTAAAACATATATAGCCTTTAAAACATATTATTAGCCATTGTGCCTTAATCTACATCGTCTTCTACATTTTCTGACGTATATGAATGCTGCATATGTTGATATGGTCATTTAAATTTCTAGCTTGTCTATCTAGCTGGCTTGGTTGTCATAAGTCCCATACTGTGGCTATAACATGTTCACTAAATGGAGACGCATGCGCAACTAAATAGCTGAAACTACTGACAAAACATTAGTCATTTAAACAAGTAGACAAGATCATTTTGAAATAAAACAAATCTGACCTGACAACAAAATTATTAAAGTTGTTAACTGGAGCGGGTTTTAAATTACATCTCTCAAATACTAACAGAATATACCTAAGACTTGCCAACAGTTTTGCTAGAAACATCATACATCAGACACAGTTACCAAACGGCATCGGTTAGGTTCTAAATTACATTAATAGTAGTAATCCACACTCAACAGTACTAATTTAACTCAAATAACACACACAAAAATGTTAAATTAAAGAAATGTTAAAAGTTTGTGATTCCATCGTGACCCAATTTAGCAAATCACGGAGGCCTATACAACACAAACTGAGGAATGGATGTATGAACAGCCACTGCAACCCAGTCATGGGCTGTTTCTGCTAAATACAACATGTCAGTGTGCTGCTTTAAAGTCTGTGGTGGAGGCCTTGTTGCTGAGGAGCTGGCACCACATGCTGACAGCTACTGTTGATGCTTGTTTTTCTGACTTAGCATCAAAGTCTTTGGTTGATCCATAAGTTAAGCAGGGAATGAAACTTTAATGGGCTTTGATGTGTGAATTGACTGTATTATATGTATAAAATATTTTGTTTGTCTCTTGGTTAATATAGTGTTAGCTTCCACTGACAGCTCACTGTATATGTGTGTGTGTGTGTGTGTGTGTGTGTGTGTGTGTGTGTGTGTGTGTTTGCGTGTGTTGGGAAAAGAGAAACCAGGCTACATCCCCTGGGGAGACAGACTGAGGCTCATATCCAATGCTCTTTATGAAAGAGAGCTGTCTCCCCCTGTCAGATCTCTCTGTCTCTCTTCTCCCTATGCCTTCATCTCTCTCTCCTCCTTATATTCGTCTTTTTCTTTTCTCTCACATCTACTCACCCCTCCAGCACACTCTCCTGTATTTCATTCATCTGGCTCTCCATATCTTTTCTCAGAATCTATCAGGATTTCACTTTGAACCAGTTTCCCCTCTCTCTCTGTACATGTCCACTGCCTTCGTGATGAAATTGAAATTCTTGCCTCTCGGCTAAAACAGACGCCTTGACTCATGATTTATCTTTCACACCGAATAAAAAGTTTTGCATTCGAAGATGAGTTTATAAGATGAGTTAGTAACTTGCTGTTGAGCTTTTATAAATGATGACATGAAGTGTGACTGGTGAACCACTGAATGATGCTGTTTTCTTTTCATATATATTAACAAATGAAAGTTCTCACAAGAATGACTGTGATTATATTTCTGGCTTTTTCAGGCCTCTGACATGTTCTTACACTTTTAGGACTTGAGCAGCTGCTGCATTGCATTATCACTTTGCAATTTCCGCATCTTACTTAACTTTGAACATGGGAATGTCCCTTTTTACTTTTCTTCCTCTGCTCTTGACCTCCTCATAGTGTTACCATGATGATGGGGGGTCGGTCGTTGCTCATTGGTGTGGCGCCAGATAGGAAGCAGCTGACCGCTGTGCAGGGAGAGGACAATAAAGGACACACTGAACCTCAGGCAAGAAAAAAAGAGCGTGTGTATGTGTGTGTGTCATAGGGTGTAAATATGTGGACCATTGTTTTTTGTGGTGCCATTTAAGGAAGGAATGAAGGGTAAAACCCAGCTAAACTTTATCACTATTAGCTCACTGGCTTTATTTTGGTAACACTGTATTGCCCATAAATAACTCTAACATTTAATAAATGAATGATTTATAACACACAGTAACACTAATTGTAATTATATACATACTTAGTATTCAATAGCTTCTTTAGCAGTATAATTTCTCTCATGATGCATCAATTAGTGATGTGTAAATAAAAGCTTGATAACACAATATAACACTGAATTCACTAATTGTTAACACTTTTAAAAGTATCTTAAAAATATTTGTACATGTGTATAAAATTAATAAATGCCTTGCATCAGATTATAAGGTTTGTTCACAGGTACAATCACTTTGCTGCTGTTCAAGACCTTATTAATGCCCTTATTATGTGAAATATATTTGCTTTAAACCCTCTTATAGTGCTTATAAACATGTGACCCTATGTATAATGTATGTCAAGGAAAAAGTAAATAAGTTTATATTCATTTGTTCATTCATTCATTTGTTGAATCTGTTCAACAAATGTTAAGTTGTTGATGAGATGAGTTCTGAGACTGAGATCAGTTTTTATCACTGCATGTGCGGTTTCACAAAAGATTACCTTACAGGGTGCATTATAAATGTAAACTGGGATTTCATACCCAAAGCGCAGATGAGGCAAAGGGAAGTGATTGGCATACCATGATCCGCCTGATAGACAAAAGACAGAAACAAAGCATGTCTGTAAATAGTGCTGCCGCTCGTCTGTGTGCTCTCTGTGGCTCCTGCAGACTTCCTTATCTGAGAGGCATCAGTTGGATCGCTCCTCTGAAGTTAACGCTTCCCATTGTTCCTGGAAAGACTGGAATTTTGCAGCTGGTACAATGGGACTGACAGAGCAGGGACACAGGGGCAAAGTTAAGCTTTGATATGGACCATATATGGTAGGAAAACAGACTATGGGGAAGGTATTGAGTGCTCAGTAAGGTTGTTTTTAACCATGTAGTTTGGCCCATATTTAGTTAGTAATGAGCCAAGGGTGCCTGTGTCACAATTCAATGCTTAAATAAATATATTATATTATTTTATATTATATTTTAGTACATAAAAATAATTTACTTTACAGCTATTCATTAATCCTATGATAACATTATTTAGAAATTAACTGGCGATGTTAAGATACAAAAACACTGTTTGGATCAGTGACCAACAGGAAGGGGAACAAAATTTGTAATTTAAATCCACTGACTTTCCCTTGAAATTCTGAATTTAACTGTGTGAGAAACTGTGAAAAATGTATTTCTTATGAATGAAGACACTTTTCATCTCAAGTGAGAAACTTTACAGCTTCATAACCTTTTCAGTGGTTAACTTGACTGGAGATGTTACAAATCAGGGTTAGATGCAAAAGTTGGACATTTTACTCTACTTTTGTGCAGGAGCAAATCAAGATGCACAATATTTTTATTGGACTTTTGCCTTGGGTTTTGTACAAACTCATCTGTGCTATGGATGGAGTGCTGCAGCAGTATAGTAATTTTTGTACCTACTGTATTTAGCACAAGGATGCAATATACATTCTTTTGCACAAGAAGCAGAGAGTTGGGGTTTGCAGTAAAAATCTAATTAAACTTTAATACCTTCACAGGGATAAAGAAAATATGATAATGTAAAGATGGTTTGAGTAGTCAGGATACGCACCTGCACATTTTTGGATTTCACTGCTGGACAGGCCTCTCTGGACTCTGCTCTTGACTTATTGGGAAGCTGTCTGCTGCTCTTAAACAGGAAGAGTGGAGCTGATGTGTTTGGTCACTAATGAAGCCGACTCCTGCTGATGCTGTATTCCTTCATTGCTGATCACCTGCATCTGCAAACCATAGTTTTTTGTTATAATCACTTAGCCAAACATACAAAACCACCAAAACTGGGGCTGCATTGTGCAACTACAAGTGTGTGTATATATGGTGTTATTTCTGCCTTTGTGGTTTCTGGGCAGCATAAGATCAGCATCAAGTCAGAGATGAAAAGATATTATAAAATGCCCTTCACTCTGTGTCCTTGGAGACCCATGACTCAGGTTTGGAGATTTGGTCTGTGTGTGTGTGTGAGTGTGTCTGAGAAGGTAATATGTCCCTGTGCCCTCTGGCTTATTCCTGTCAATCATTCATTGGAGACTGTATTATTGAAAAGGTCACAAGGCGTCTGCTAAACAGTCAGAGAGAGAGGCATACACAGAGAGACAGAGAGAGAAGGGAATACTTTAAATAGATCAAAGTGGACAGACGAGGAAGGGAATAGAAATATTATTCAAAAGTCTCTGTCAAAAAGCTAAAAATAAATAAATCTCACCCATTTTAATATACTTTACATAATAACTAATGATGATCTGGCTGATCACATCTTAACATGTGACTGTAAATCGACACTCTCGTTGTTGGACGTAACAAGTTGCTCATCCACATTCTTGTTTGTTTAAAATCAACCTGACTAGAACACAATGTTTCTTTCAGGTTGTTGTGCTATGCATGAGGAGAATCACCTGCTCAGGTATGTTAACACCAGTGACTTACCCAAGCCAATGTCTCGCTTCCTCCTGTTTCTAGAGATTCAACTGCTGGTGACAGATAACAAGGTCGTCTGCAGCCAAGTCACAAGGTAGAACAAAATAACACAGAGGAAAATGCAGAGAATCTGCACCTCTCTTAAATCAAGACACAAGATGGTCCCTGTCAGTGTATGGTCTTTTGATGTAACAGGAATATTATTTACTTATATAAACAACATTTGTCTGGTTTTAGCTTTGTGATGCAATTTTAGTGTAACTTAAGAGGAATTTATTCATCTCGACATTCTGTATACTACAAAATACAGTATAACAAATTTACATCAATAAGTTCTACAGAACTACAAATCCACATGATGTTTACTGTTACACATATGTTAGGTCGACATACTTCACATACCTGCAGTCTTCTGATGAACATTTGTCACATGAACAGAACCACTGGCAACCTTAAGATGATAAAAAAATCAAAAATCAAAAAAGAACTTTGGTACACCTGCAGTATCAGTTGCCAGCTTTACTTTCACTATACATACATGCATGCGCACACATACACACACACACACACACACACACACACACACACACACACACACACACACACACACACACACACACACACACACACACACATATATATATACACACACTACTATGTGAACATTACTTCAAGAACGACACATAATTTTCTTGGTACACACATATTGCCTCAAATCTCATACTAAATCTTATATAGCATTCAAATCATTCATGGTGAACGTCAGACATCTAAGTGTCAGGTGATTTGGTCTTGACATGTCAGCCACTCACCCAAGACATTACTCCATGCCTCACCATCACATATTTTTAATGTTTTTTTTTCTCTAACTTCCTCACACCTACAACGACTTTATCTATTGGCAAAGCAGTCACACAGGTGTCTGAATGTACACCTGTAACTCCTCATCGCTACAAATATGTCTAGATATGTATCTTTATACATCACATGTTAAGTTGACGAGATAATTTTAACTCAAAGAAGAGTTTTGACCGTATCAAATCATGTGGTCAAGGTCATCATCAGAGGGAGGTAATCTTGATTTGAGATGTTATCAAGTATTTTGTTTCCATGGTGAAAAATGAAGAATCAATTAAATTTGAAGTAAACATGCATAACAAAGTCCTGATGTTCAGAACAATGAAATATTTTTGCAACTTCAGTACTCAGTATGCTGATGACCATGTGACAGTTGAAAACTCCAGATCAAGCAAGTAAATGGACCTTTTGTTGAGTTTGTTTTGTCAAATAATATAATATGATGCATTATTATTATTGCTTATTGCCCAACATATAGAAAGTCATTCTTAATGAATGAAGTCTTGTTATTGCTGTGTAAGCTGAAGTCCTACACTCAACATTCAGTCAAATAGAAAACCTCCACTAATTACTGAGGTGTTTGCTATCAGGGAGAAATGGTGTCTGAAATTTTGTGTCCCAGTAACCCTTGCTACAGAAGACTTTAAAAGTGAGTCTGGTCTCCTGAAATTCTGTGAAGCAACATCTGCTCTGTGCATGAAAACTGTCTTTTCTGAACATTAAATCATGTGAAACAGCAAGTGCTCCTCCACAGGTAGGGTTTTTATATGATGCTTTATGTAAACTACTGTGAATTGCCTTTGTGTTTAAAATGTGCTGTACAAACAAACATGCCTAGCCCAGTCCTCAGAATAGCCTTGTTCAGGGAATTCACAAGAAAAACTGAAAATGAAAATTGTGGGTCAATTGTTGTATTGTTGTACTTGTCTTTGTTTCTATAATAAGATTGAATAGTTTAATACATCTGAGAAATAATAAGTCATGGTAACAAGTCTTAAGTCATCAAATGCAAAGGGTTATGAAATGTTAAATAGCAGTCAGTGGTAAATCAAATGAATTAAACTGTAATAGAATTGATAAGTACAAATACAAACAAGAATTTTTTTGACTTTCCCATGAAATTATGCAAATCTATTTTAGCTCTATTTCAGATCAGCATCCTTAGGAATTGGATGATTTCAGCACCTCACAAATTACATCTAATGCCAGCGTTCACTTCCAGTAGAGTGAGTGGTCAGTCCTTCACATAGTAGGATGCCTGTTTTGTCACAGACCTGCAGTTCACGTGTCTTTTTTACTGACCACAATCCTTCCCAAACTTTAATTAATTGTATTAGTATCTTAACAGCTCGCACTTTGGCCAAGCTTTCTCCCTGACTTAATGAACCATGTTGTCACATGCAGACAATGTGGAAAGTGAAGATTTGTTACAGAACATAATCCAGGGTTTTGCTGAATTGTCAAATATCAGCCTTATTGTGTAGTGATAAGGTTTTACAGTACATGTATCTCTTATTATAAGGTGATGGTTAGACAGTGCTACTGACTTTGAAGAAGCCATTTACTTGATGTAAGTCTGCTAAACTGTACATTTTGTTTCACATATTTTCAATATGTTAACATGTGTCTAACATCACAATCCTTAACCTTGAAAATGGAGTTGCACATCCTTTAAGTATTCGTGACTTGAAATTTGTAACTTAGGTTAAGCAGCTCTCAAGTCCATGTCCATGTACCAAAACTAAAATGTTTATTTTGACGCCAAAATAATGTGTCACGCCAAACAAAACGTGTAAAATAAGTCCTGAGCGAGGGAGCCTCGTTTGCTGCATGTTGCAGTTGCTGCTCCTGTTTTAGCTGACTGAGCGCAGTGATGAGAGTCGGCCAGTGAGCCATTGTAATTGGTTCTCTGCTCTCCAGTTCTTTCCCTCTGTCTCCTTAGCTCAGCACTGCAGCGTTGTCAGTCCCATTGGGAGATGTTTCATGGCTACACTCCCTCCCACGCACACCGACGCACACCAACACAATGCTGTACCCTGGCAAACAAAAATACAAAAAAGAGCAGCCTCACACAAAAGCTCTGCATCAGTGGCACGTGAGAGTGTGTGCTCCCCAACAGATTCTCACAACTCCCACGCATCTCTCACACACATACCCACATAAAAACACACACACACACACTGGTGCCAACAGTAGGCACGTGGCTGTGTGTGGTACTCATTAGGCAGTGATAGATTCACTAAGCTTGACTTAAGGCCCTGGGAGAGCCTTGAGGTAAAATCCACCTAATAATAAAGTATAGATACACTGAAACACACACACACAAATGTTTTTTTGACAGTGTATGTGTTGCTTCATGTGTGGTTCCAACACCTTTGCTTCTTGAGATTATTCACACAAGAAAAATGCTTTCAATATGTTAATAATCTCATATACAAACATACACAAACACAATGCACACTCACACATATGCTCACATTGTCACCAAGTGAATCCTATTTGAAGAAATCCTGAGCTTTGCAGCAACATGTGTGCAAAGCAGAGTTACTATTTTAAGTGTGGGAGCGAACTTGGAAGTGGCGTATGAAAGAAACACTTTTCCCTATAGATGCTTTCTGCCATAGCCTGTGGAAGCAGAGCAGGAATATGGTTAATTTATGAAAGTGACTCAGAGTTAAGAGCAGCTTAAGTGGGAGAAGACAGAGAGAAGGGTGTGAATGTGTCTCAGAGAATAACTTTTGCACAACACAGGTACACATGCGGTCCAGCGCACATGTTGGCAAATATTCAGGGAATTGTTCGTAGCGATGAGGTTCTCCTTTAGGTATCGGCAGCCAGCCTGTCCCTGTCCAGAAAAGACTCAACCTTGACAAGACAGCAGCCCATGACCCTGCCTCTCTGAGCAGACGAAAAGAGAAGGCGAAAAGACTGGTAAAAGAGACATCTGTTCATCATTTTCCCATCTGCAATGTTGATCTGCTCTTTTCTTGCAAAATAGACTTGTCGCAAATGTGAGTAGTGCTCAGCTGACTGGTTAGCAGTATTATGGTGCTATGTATGGCTTGTAGAGCAAGGATAAACAGAAGCATGATCAATTTCTATTGATGTTTTTTCACTGCCCTTTACACTGTGATTCAACTTTGGCTGCATAGAAGAATCCAGAGGAAACTGTGAATGCCTCATAATGTATACAGGAAAGATGCCACATTCTTGCATTTTTGTGTTGATGTTCCTGTACTGTACTGGAGATATATATATATATATATATATATATATATATATATATAAAACCAGGTCTTGTTTGGTGTAGGATCAAAACATGCCCAGTGGACCTCATTAGCTCGTTACCAAGTGCATATCATCTCTGACCATCATAAGGGCATAATACAGCTTCACTTGGCTTTCTATTAAAAGTTCTCACTCTCAGATGTACACCCTGATTATTCTGGGTAAATAATGAGCATGGCAATACATTGTAAACCTCAACCCCCACACATCGTACCGGTCGTCACAGTTGGAGGCTTATTTTTTTCTTTTTGAGAAAAGGGTAGATATATATGATACTTCACTGCATCTAGCTCACTTAGAAGAAAATCCATTATTAATTGATTTTGAGATCATTTTGGCAATTTTCTGAACCATTTAAGAAACCTTGTTATTAATTATTTATCAGCTGGATTTGAATTTACAACAGCAACAGAGAATCTTTGGGCTCTTTTGGGAAATCACAGAATAATTTATGTGCCACAGAGCTATATATTTGAGTGAGAAATACTCGCAGTTATGTAAGAGTTTCGTTGCTGTCAGACAATGTTATAGCACCCTGGAGCCCTTACAGCTCTATGAGGATATATCAGAAAACTAGGTTTTTGTCTTCCTTTACTCTGACTGGATTCAATGAAACAAACCACTGGTGCTTAAATGCTGAGAGCCAAAATAGACTTTGTGCTCCCCTTTTTGTATTTACAAAATGCAGCAAGGCAAGTATTAAAAATGCACATAATTGCTAAAACATATATCTTTTGTGCTACTCATGTATATCCAATGCAATTGCAATGCAAAACACTTTGACGGCTCAAGTTGAAAGTTCTCCAAGGATAGAGTTAAATCCTAGATAAAAACAAGTGCTGTATATAAAGTTTGAAAGAATAGTTTGTGGGCTAGTGAAATTTTAAGATTTGCTGGTAAATCCAAGAAACAAATCTTGAGAGGTTTTTCACAGAAGAGAATATAGTGTTTTCTTCTGTTGGTAAATTACAGGCTGCCCTCAGCTTTTATGCAGCTGTGTGCAAAGCTGATTTCACCAATCATTGTTCCATGTCATTACCGCTGAGTCACTGTTGATTGGGCCTCTGATTGATCCTGATTACGGTGAATACTGCGCAGTCATTGTTTCCCCTGAGAGGAGAAAACAACATCCGTCTCAATATGAAGCGGAAGCAAACTGACTTGCTTGCTGCGTAATAAGAGTTTCATGTCCGCTGAATGCTTAGCACATATGCTGCAGTGTTATTAAGAAATACCTTTTAATTTAGATTGAGAGTGGGGGTGTGTTTTAAGTTTGCATTGAATTATGAGATTTGTAACTGTTCCTTTTAATTGGTTCTGTAGTAACCATCAGTGTAAATACAATGCAGTTGTGCCACTGTGCTCTGATGAATAAAAAAGTCCAGCAAATTTCTTATTTTTTACACCTAATTTTTTTCAGACAAACTGTGATTATTGCAGTATTAAAGTTTATTCAAGTTAATTGTTATTCAGTAAGTTAATTGGCACTTGAATCATATCATCTCACAGTTATATCACATTTCCTGCAAACAGAGCAAATGTAGTAAAATGTGATTATGAACTATGTTCATACTCTCTTGAATTATGTTTTGACATTTTAAGAAATACACTTGTTTGCTCATATGAGGAAATCAACATCACTCTCATATCTGAACACTAAAGATAGTTAGCTTAACATAAAGACTGGAAACAAAGAGAAACAGCAAACAGGTATGAAGTTACTATGGTAATAACATTAGCTTTCTGTAAAATTACATCTTTTTGTTTGCTGTTTTCTTTTTTTTGTATTAAATTGTATTAAATTAAACATAAATACAATTAAAAACTGTATTATTCAATGCCACATCATAACTAAAATGCTATATTTCAAGTACTACAAATGGAGAGAGGTCTTAATTTTGAAATGATTTATTAACATTTTATTCACCCAAAGCTTCCTAACATTAGCCACCAAAAGCTATTTCTCATAATAGACTAAGTTCAGCTGTGGCAGTCAAACCCATGAGTGTACTGAACTGAACAATAGTGTGTAATGCAATGACACTTTTCATTTGAAAGTGGAAGAATCTATGTATTTCATGATAGTTTCCCTTTAAATAATGAAAATAGCAGTTCTAAAATGTAACAAATCAAGTTAGCTTATTTACATTTGGACAGGGCTAGGCTAGATTTTTCCCTCTTTTTCTAGTCTTTATGCTAAGCTAAGCTAATCACCTGCTGGTGATCTTCCCATTTAGTGCCGAGACATGAAAGTGGTACCAATCATCTCATCATATTCTGCTAATCAAGAAAGTGAATAAGTATTTTGAATTTTTTTAATGCTAGCAAGAATTGTCAATCATGTAGATTCAAAGACCATTAGTCTACAGGCTTTCACTCCAACCAATTTCACTGACTCATGCTAAACTAGAAGCAAGCAATGCCTTAAACCCTGTTAGATCCAATTATGATTCAAGTCACACCTTGACATTAGCTGCTAGAAATGCCTCTGGCCATCTGAGTTTGTTAGCAACTGTAGACAAAGGTCAAGTTTAAACTTATTTCCTCATCATGACTGAAATTAAGTCACAAAATATCACCTTATAATTGGGACATGACAGATATAGTACAATGAAAATACAATACAATAAAACCCTGGGTAAAAATTAAGACTATATTTAAAGGCTAAATAGTGTTATTTAATTTGTTTTCATGTTAATTTATTATCTTCTCTTTTTAAGGCAATACAGCCAACTCACAACTCAAAACATTTATTTTTTTGTTTGTTTCCATATTTCCTGCACACATGCAGTGCATGGATTTATTAAAGGAACATGATTCAGCTTTATCGTCCATGAGTGTCACATCAGGAAATTAAACTGCCTCTGTGTTATAGGTACTGAGCCAAGGGCATACACACAGATATGATGAGGTGTGTTTGTGTGAAATCC